>CM077028.1:101856337-102346337 GCA_039090855.1 Macrothele yani
GCCTTCCTTGTTTCTCCCAATTTCAGAAATATTCATGCCTTCCTCCAAATTCCAGAAATATTCATTCCTTCCTGGGTTCTCAAATTTCAGAAATATTCATGCCTTCCTTGTTTCTCCAAATTTCAGAAATATTAATGCCTTTCTTGGTTCACCAAATTTCAGAAATATTCATGCCTTCCTTGTTTCTCCAAATTTCAGAAATATTAATGCTTTTCTTGGTTCACCAAATTTCAGAAATATTCATGCCTTCCTGGGTTCTCCAAATTTCAGAAATATTCATGCCTTCCTTGTTTCTCCAAATTTCAGAAATATTCATGCCTTCCTGGGTTCTCCAAATTTCAGAAATATTCATGCCTTCCTTGTTTCTCCAAATTTCAGAAATATTCATGCCTTCCTTGGTTCTCCAAATTCCAGAAATATTCATGCCTTCCTTGCTTCTCCAAATTTCAGAAATATTAATGCCTTTCTTGGTTCACCAAATTTCAGAAATATTCATGCGTTCCTTGTTTCTCCAAATTTCAGAAATATTCATGCCTTCCTTGTATCTCCAAATTTCAGAAATATTAATGCTTTTCTTGTTTCTCCAAATTTCAAAATATTCATACCTTCCTTGTTTCTCCAAATTCCAGAAATATTCATGCCTTCCTTGTTCCAAATTTCAGAAATATTCATGCCTTCCTTGTTCTCCAAATTCCAGAAATATTCCTTCCTTCCTGTGTTCTCCAAATTTCAGAAATATTCATGTTTTGCTACTTGTTTCTCCAAATTTCAGAAATATTCATGCCTTCTTTGTTTCTCCGAATTTCAGAAATATTCATGCCTCCCTTGTTTCTCCAAATTTCAGAAATATTCATGCCGTCTTATTTTTCCAAATTTCAGAAATATTCATGCTTTTTTTGGGTCCCCAAATTTCAGAAATATTCATGCCTTCCTTGTTTCTCCAAATTTCAAAAATATTCATACCTTCCTTGTTTCTCCAAATTTCAGAAATATTCATGCTTTCCTTGGTTCTCCAAATTTCAGAAATATTTATGTCTTCCTGGGTTCTTCAAATTTCAGAAATATTCATGCCTTCCTTGTTCTCCAAATTCCAGAAATATTCCTTCCTTCCTGGGTTCTCCAAGTTTCAGAAATATTCATGCCTTCTTTGTTTCTCCGAATTTCAGAAATATTCATGCCTCCCTTTGTTTCACCAAATTTCAGAAATATTCATGCCATCTAATTTTTCCAAATTTCAGAAATATTCATGCCTTTCTTGGGTCTCCAAATTTCAGAAATATTCATGCCTTCCTTGTTTCTCCAAATTTCAAAAATATTCATACCTTCCTTGTTTCTCCAAATTTCAGAAATATTCATGCCTTACTTATTTCTCCAAATTTCAGAAATATTCATGCTTTCCTTGGTTCTCCAAATTTCAGAAATATTCATGCCTTCCTGGGTTCTCCAAATTTTAGAAATATTCATGCCTTACTTGTTTCTCCAAATTTCAGAAATATTCGTACCTTCCTTGTTTATCCAAATTTCAGAAATATACATGCCATCCTTATTTCTCCAAATCTCAGAAGTATTTTTGCCTTCCTTGTTTCTCCAAATTCGAAAACTACTGTTCTACAAAACTTTCAACTGCAGGAAAAAGAATATTTTTTTTATGAATTTGATGTAAAGATGAATGTTAATTAAGAAACATAAGTCCAATATTTTTTGAAAGGATCGCCGCTATTGGCAATCATTGACTTTACAAAATTACTCTCGCTTACCGTCAGAAAAATATATGGAACAAACGCTGGCGGTTTAAACAGGTTTGATTGCACAACATTTGACATGGTGCAAGACGCTTCGAGACACCAGATGTTGTCGAAACAGGGAGTTCGACTGCTTGGTGCTGTGTCGTTGTTTTTATTCCGTGTATTCGGCTTTTGTCGTTTCCTTCACAGAATTTAGTTCCTCTTCTAATTCGCTTATGGAAGCAGCAAAACTGCATGCACATCATTAAAATTGCTATCTACGTCAGCTGTAGTGTTTGGCCATCACTAGGAAGAGAGGGGACACAACCTTTCAGAATCAAGAAAAGCTCTGGAAATAACTTACTTTTTTTTTTTTTCCTCATGGGAAAATCGATCGATGTGGCTTGATTCTGTGGAACTAATACGTTAGTGCAGGAAAGGTGAAAAAAAGGAGCAAATACACATACATACTACAGATGTATCTATATACTGAGAGTACAGAATGCATGGCATACCTAGTTTCTGGGCAATGCGACACTATTACCTCTCTCTAGTGGAGGAACACATCGCTTGGCACGTATATAGGTAGGAGGGTTATAATGAATTAGCTTTATCTTGCTTTCCGCTAAGCTAATTATAATGAATAAGCTCTTTCTACTGAGCTTCAAATAGTGAATTCAGATGGTTGTTGTTACTAGTTAATTAAGAACATGAATAAAGTCTCCTGCTAGTAGTGTAGTAATTAGAATGTATAAAGTCTTAACGCTGGTTGTTAATGGTAATAAACTAACGATATAAACCTAACAACCAGACAGAGGTCTGACAAAAACTATTAATTGAGAAAGACGTACTTACTCAAATCCTTTTTATTATGCGACTCTTGGTCGTCCAAAGCACACACACACAACTTGTTTCACAATAATGAAGAATCCAACTAATGGCATAGAACGAAACTCTCTCCTCTAGTATAACAACAAACGATCTCCTTATAACAACAAAATCTCTCCGTACAACACCAAACGCTCTTCGTACAATAACAAACGCTCTCCTTCGCTATCGATGAACGCGCCTATATATACTGGCTACCACCACGTCATGACTTACACTCATTGCCAGATCTCATTCATCGGGTGAAATAATATTTCGTTCAGTAAGAAGATAATTTACATAGTAAAATAAAATAACCAGAGATAGTAAAATCAAAAGGAAAGTGAATATAGAGTATACGTTACAGGGTATCACTGCATTTACGTAACCTGCAAGTCGACGTCGCTATGGATAAACATCGTGAATTAATAGAGTTTGAAAGAGTGACGGTAGTGGGTGCCCTGGGCATGGATCACTATATAGAGGTGGTACAGGAATGACAGTTTCCCCGTTGGACAGTATCGAGAGTGTATCGGGGATACGCCATTTCAGGAGTAACATCGCATCGTGGACAGCGCTCTGGGAGGAGAAATGTAGTGAATGATATATGTTTTGCATAGTTGCAACCAACCAGTAAACGACAGTAGAACAAATCACCGACGACTTCAACGAGGGAGGTGCCATAAACGTCTCCACCAAGATCATCAGGCGATCATTAGCCGTAAAAGGCTATGGGAGCCGCCGATCCATCAGACTCTCATTTCTAAATATCTCTAAATATACACAGTCGAATCACATTATTGTGACCACCTCCTACTTTTGATGCCAACAGCGTGTACCAATGAAAGCAGGCACGTGCCGTAAGTTGGCTTGGAGGGTATATAAGTTGTGTTGTAGGCATTCTGAACTGAAAACATATCACTCGTTCCTGTCATGGATAAAAGGAGCGATTTGTCAGATTTTCAAAAAGGGATGATTATCGGCTTTCGGGCCAAGAATGGCAGTATTTATGAAGCAGCGCAGTCTGTGAACTGTTCGCGTGCTGCTGTGGTTAAAGTGCATCGTGACTGGAGGAATGGTACCATTGCAAATAAGGGACGTGAAAAATTCGGAGCGCTACTTGCCATTGATGTCAGAAGTGAACGTTGGCTTCAAAGGCGAGTGAGAGCCGATCGATACCCTACAGTGAACCAATTCACTTATCGAATGAACCAGGCTGCTACCGAAGGTCTGCCTAAAACGACAGTTCAGCGAACCCTACTGCGTATGGGGCTCCGATGCATACGAATGGTCACTGAACCTATGCTAACGAAGGTGCATCGGTAGAAAAAGCTTACATCTGCATGGCAGTATCGGAATTGGACCTCCTCTGATTGGCAAAGTATTGCCTCCTCCGATGAGCGGCGTTTTCTCTTCCTCGGACAGATAGACGTCGGCGTATAAGGCAAGAAACAGCGGAGCACAAAACACTCTTCAACCATTGCTGGAAGAACACAAGCTGGTAGGGGCAGTGTTATGGCCTGTGGATTGTTTTAGTGGTATTGTCTGGGTTCACTCATACCTGTGGAAGGCACCACGGACCGAATTCGTTATGAATCTATCCTTGCAGACCACATATACCCATACATGCTGACTGTCTTACCTTGGGTGGGTGGGATCTTCCAGAACGACAATGCGACATGTCACACAGCTAGAAATGTCTGAGAGTGATTGGAAGAGCACGATGAAAACTTCAAAGTACTTCCGTGGCTCCCTAATTCCCAGATTTTAACCCAATTGAACATTTGTGCGACTACCTCGATAGTGTTGTTCGCTCAATGGATCCTCCACCACGCACCCTCCAGCAGCTGTCAGATGCACTGCAGTCAGCATGACTCCTTATACCTGTGAACACCTTCCAGCACCTTATTGAGTTACTCCCAGCCCGTCTAGTTGCTGTCCGTGCTGCACACGGCTGTTACTCTGGATATTAGCTGGTGGTCACAATAATGCGACTCGACTGTGTATATCACCAGACTGTAGTTCCACGAGGGAGGTCTCTACCAAGGTAATCAGGCGGTCATTAGCCGTAAAAGGTTATGGGGGCCGCCGACCTACCAGAGTCCCATTTCTAAATACATATCACTGAACTGTACTTCAACGACGAAGGTGTCATAAAGTTCTCCACCAAGACCATCAGGCGATCATTAGCCGTAAATGGTTATGGGAGACGCCGACCTCCTGGAGTCCCATTTCTGAATATATATCACCGGACTGAACGCCACAAATGGGAGAAAGGACATCAGCACCGGACATGGGATGACTGGAGACGGATTTCCTGGTCCGACGAGTCCCTTTTCCAGTTATTTCGCAATGACGGGAGGGTGAGAGTACGACCAAAACTGCACGAAGCGATTGACTTGCTATGTTAAGAAGGGAAGTTTGTGAAGCCTTTTTTGTGGAGGCATGAACATGGTCTGTGGCGTGTTCAACTGGCATGCGTTGTAGCTTCTGGTGCGTCTGTAGATGGTTCTCTGAACGGCCCACGGTACGTGACCACCCTTGTAGACCATTTGCATCCTTTCATGGTCACCATGCACCAACAAAGAAATGACTTTCCCCGAAGAACAAAGCGGGCCTCCCCACAAAACTCTGGTGACTACAGCATGTTTAAAAGAGCATTCCACAGAAGTTTCCTTCCTGGAAGTATATCCACGTTCACCGGAAATGAACCCTGTCGAAAATGTGTGGAATGCTATGGTAAGGTCAGTTCGAGCTTTGGATCCCCTAGCCAGGAATGAGGCAGAATTATGGGCAAAGGTACAACAAGAAAATACCTATGGGTGGAAATACCTATGGAACGCTTTTGTGACCTAAAGGACTCAATGTCTCTCTATGTGACTGCCCTTATTCTGGAAAAAGCAAGGCCTACCAGTTACTAGGTAAATACCCCATGATTTCTGTCCACTCAGTGTATATGAAAAGCAGAAAAACAACATACATGCACCCATATGTATGCGTGCATGCTCTTTTTTCTTTCATGGCGAAACAGCAAAAGTTCCTGGAGTTCTTTCAGAACATCTCCTGCTCTCTGAATGTCCATGCGCTCTTGTTCTAACAGGCTCTAATTTTATGATAGTAATACAAACTTACGCTAACTATCAGAAAATATTTGTTATCTGCAGAGTTCCTGAAAGTCTTATGCCAGAAAAGATAACAATAATTTGTGCTCTTAAGAAGCAAATTATGCACTATTTAAAGCAAAACACTGTAGATATACCGTAGATAAATATAAATAAAAAAACACAAGACCGTATGAAACAATAATCTGGGTCTTTGTACAGTACTATTCATACAACATCTGCAGAGCCTTTGCTTAACAACGGGCGGCTTTTTCAATGCATCAGAATGACTTAAATTATAAAATGTAAATGGAATAAGAGGTTAAAGAAATCAAATTAAATGAACAATGGTCGAGCGAGATTACATCAACATAATGTCTCGCGGTATACACATGATAAAGCTATTGGGTGTGTGCATAAGTTCTTACCCGTTTTTTTATAAAGCTATTGGGTGTGTGCATAAGCTCTACGCGATTTTTTTATAAAGCTATTGGGTGTGTGCATAAGTTCTACCCGGTTTTTTCTGATAAAGCTATTGGGTGTGTGCATAAGTTTTACCCGTTTTTTTTATAAAGCTATTGGGTGTGTGCATAAGTTCTACCCGGTTTTTTCTGATAAAGCTATTGGGTGTGTGCATACGTTTTACCTACTCGTTTTTCTTATAAAGCTATTGGGTGTGTGCATAAGTTCTACCCGTTTTTTTATAAAGCTATTGGGTGTGTGCATAAGTTCTACCCATTTTTTATAAAGCTATTGGGTATGTGCATAAGTTCTACCCGGTTTTTTCTGATAAAGCTATTGGGTGTGTGCATAAGTTTTACCCGTTTTTTTATAAAGCTATTGGGTGTGTGCATAAGTTCTACCCGGTTTTTTCTGATAAAGCTATTGGGTGTGTGCATAAATTTTACCTACCCTTTTTTTATAAAGCTATTGGGTGTGTGCATACGTTCTACCCGTTTTTTTTATAAAACTACTGGGTGTGTGCATAAGTTCTACCCGTTTTTTTGATAAAGCTATTGGGTGTGTGCTTAAGTTCTACCGGTTTTTTTATAAAGTTATTATCGGGTGTGTGCATAAGTTTTACCCGTTTTTTTATAAAGCTATTGGGTGTGTGCATAAGTTCTACCCGGTTTTTTCTGATAAAGCTATTGGGTGTGTGCATAAGTTTTACCTACCCGTTTTTTTTATAAAGCTATTGGGTGTGTGCATAAGTTCTACCCGTTTTTTTTTTGATAAAGCTATTGGGTGTGTGCATAAGTTTTACCCGGTTTTTTATAAAGCTATTGGGTGTGTGCATAAGTTCTACCCGTTTTTTTCTGATAAAGCTATTGGGTGTGTGCATAAGTTTTACCTACCCGTTTTTTTGATAAAGCTATTGGGTGTGTGCATAAGTTCTACCCGTTTTTTTATAAAGCTATTGGGTGTGTGCATACGTTCTACCCGTTTTTTTATAAAGCTACTGGGTGTGTGCATAAGTTCTACCCGTTTTTTTTATAAAGCTACTGGGTGTGTGCATAAGTTCTACCCGTTTTTTTTTATAAAGCTATTGGGTGTGTGCTTAAGTTCTACCGGTTTTTGTAGGGTACAAAGAATGGAGGAGAACACAACAAATAACACATC
Organism: Macrothele yani; assembly: GCA_039090855.1. Taxonomy (NCBI): domain Eukaryota; kingdom Metazoa; phylum Arthropoda; class Arachnida; order Araneae; family Macrothelidae; genus Macrothele; species Macrothele yani. Next base: position 101,863,650 of record CM077028.1, read on the forward strand.
TAGGATTTCACATAATTGCCGTCATTCTGTATGACCTCTTGCCATCTGTCTATGAGTAGGTGAATCCCACGCCGGAAAAACTCCTGTGTTTGTTAGAGTCAAATAAGTCATGTAATGCTGTTTTCACATCGTCCACACCTTCGAAAGTTTGGAGAGCAAAGGCGTTCTGTAACGATCAAAAAAGGTGGTAGTCCGTAGGTGCCAGGTCAGGGGAATACGCCGGGTGAGACAACACTTCCCAAACAATGTCCAGTAATTTTTGCAGAGTGATTAAAGCAGCACGAGGTCTGGCGTTATCATGATGAAGGATCACGCCTTTGCGACTGACGAGTGCTGGCCGCTTCCATGTCAGTTGTTCTTGCAATCTGTCCAACTGTTGGCAGTAGAAGTCAGCATTTATCGTTCGGTTAGGTGCCAACACCTCCCAGTGGATTATTCCCTGGACATCCCACCAAGCACACAACAAAAACTTTTTGGGATGCAGTCCTCCTTTTGAAATCGATGGAGCAGGCTCCGCACCTTGACAAACAGTCCGTCGACGTTTTACATTACGGTATAGTATCCAATTTCCCTCACCCGTTACAATTCGTCCCAAAACGGTTCATTTCTGTGACGAAAAAGCAAAAAAACACAGGTACGGATTCTCTTCTCTCGTTGTTTTGCAGAAAGATGGTGCGGAACCCAGTTATCGAACTTGGTGATGAACCCAAGCGCATGCATCCGTCTTTCGACTGTTGTTCTGTGTACCGACGTTTCCGCTAATTACTGAACGGTTGGATGTGGGTCATTTGTTGTGGCTTGGTCCACATCCTCACTCGTCAGAAACCACGGATGGACGTCCAGGACGTGGTTGACCAGTTTCTGTCTCCGTCCCGGAATTTCCGAAACCAACGGTGACATGTGCCATCGTCAACTGCATCCTCCCAATACACACGACAGATGTTGCGGCAAGCCGCGGCTGCGGAAATGCCTTTATCGAACTCGTACAGTAAACAATGTCTAATGTGCTCCTTATCACATGCCATGTTACAACGCCCGTGATTTCCGTTATGAATGAATTACTGGGACAAACCTAGTACCTCTACATCCTCTACTGCTGCACGCTTCATTGGCTGAAAATTCGGGACCACAACGTCATCTGTAACGTAACTGCTCCGATCGCAATTTGCATATACCACAAAAACGGGTAGAACTTTTGCATACACCCAATATTTTTTGTGTAGCTTTAGAAGCGAAGTTCATGTACGTGCTAGATCCATTGATACAAAGTCTTTACACACGTTACTGAGGGATAGAATTTCTATAGTTTCCCTAAGTAGGGCTCCTTTTGCTATGGTGTACGGAGCAATATCCTTAATGCCATTCCAGAGTGATGTTGCCTCGTTATTTAGTACTTCCCTTGACAGCGCAGTCGTGAGTTTCCCATGTTTGACATTCCTTTTATGCTCTTCAAATCTTGTAGAAGAATACCTTTTTGCCATTCCTATGTACAGTATATGTTTTTAGATCCATCAGAGTACACTATGGAAATAGAGTACACTCCAGTACGCTCAGATATGATAGGTTGGAAACCTTCGTATGTGAGAACGTCAGATAGGGATCTAGCTAATTATATCCTCATGTCATATTTTAACCATTTTAAGGTTCTTCTGAACCAGAACCAGAACATCGGTATGTATGGGATAGACCCAATGAATCTTCGCCCAGGATTGATAGTGCGTAAATTACCTTCGTTATCTATGTTGATTTTTCAATTATTTTGAAAACTTACCTTGTATAAGAGCCGGATTATATTATCTCATAAAGTGTTGTGCTTTTTTGTTTCCATGCATGCACTATTTATTTATTACTCGTATGATCTTCATCAACTGTCGTGCTCGCACTGCAAATCTCAAAGTGGCAATTTACACATACTACCACAGTTAAAAAAGTTCAAAAACGAAAATCGTAAGACAAATCCATCATTTCTTCGTCTGGAGATTCAAACATTGCCTTAGAACATGTAGTATAATGACACTATTATTAGGTACACGTTAAACTTCACGATATAAAACCGAAATAATTTCGATATTTTAAAATGCCTAGTTTCGTAAACGTAAATTTTGTCACAGAAAATTCAATTTTATTTCCATTTTCAGTGTAGAAGAAAGTTGTTATATCTACAGAGAGAGAAAGTTGCGAAAGGCGTCGCGTGTTCTTATAACTCACCCTGTGAAAGTTCTGGTTTTCAGTCTCCTTCAAGAAATCCACGAATTTCAATCAACAGATGTACGTTCACCAGACGAGTTATCAGCTCTTGAAGAAAAGAAAACAACCTGTTGCCGAACCGTCTCCATTGTGTTGCGTTCAAGCCGCGACTTCTTCGGAACTCCTAGGCCGGAACTCCAGCAATTTCTGGACAAGGCTCTTCCCGGTAACAAGTTTGCCATGCAGGAACCTGACACATTGAAGTTCAAGTGCAAAGTCACTATCAGGCACCTTATAAACAGAAACTGGCAGCTGCCAGACGGAATTTACGACTTAGGTCTGCCGAGAGATCTGGAAGACTACTTGAATCTCATGCTAGACTGAAATTCGCACTGTTCACCATTAATTATTATTTTCTGCATTCTGAATAAACCGGGGCTGATCATTGAACTTTACCTCGAGTAACTGTAGCAAGGTAAACATAGAATAACAACTCGAGATTACGAGTGAAGTTAAAAGTATTTTACTAGCAAGGCAACGACTATTATTTGAACCTTGTCATTTTATTTCATTTGAGACACTTTTTCGGAAAAATCAAACGAAAGCTTTGAAATCATGGCTTGCAACTGAGATCTCTTTATTGCAATTGCACCTGTTTGTTTCTCTATCGCTTCAAAAGTTTTGGCACTACATGACAACCCATTACCAACGGTGTTCAAACATTACTTTTTTATTGTTGGTACTCTAGATGTAAACCCATTTTTCGGATTTTTTCTGTCATTACTCACTTTATACTGTGAAAACGTTTTGCCGATGGTGGCATTCGAATCCATGTTTCCCTGCTGCGGGGCCTGTTATTCTCCCGACTGAACTACACCGATCTTAGCTTATCGCTGCAAATTGCCGTTTAGATTCTTATGTCACCTCGGTGGTATGTCACATATACACAGTCGAGTTACATTATTGTGACAACCTCTTACTTTTGACGTCAATAGCTCGTAGACAATGAAAGAAGGCACGTGTCGTGAGTTCGCTTGGAGGATATATAAGATGTGGTGTAGACAATCTGAAAACCTATCACTCATTGCTGTCATGGATAAAAGGTGCGATTTATCAGATTTGCAGAAAAGGATAATTATCGGCTTTCGGGACAAGGGTGGCAGTATTTCTGAAACAGCGCAGTTCGTGAACTGTTCGCGTGCTGCTGTGGTTAAAGTGTATCGTGATTGGAGAAATGGGACCATTGCGAATAAGCGAAGTGAAAACTGCGGAGCACAACGTGCCATTGATGTCAGAAATGAACGTCAGCTTCGAAGGTGCGTGAAGGCCGATCGACATGCTATAGTGGAGCAACTCATTGGTCGAATGAACCAGGAGGCCACCGGAAGTGTATCGGAATTGGACCTCCTCTGATCGGCAAAGTATTGCCTCCTCAAATGAGCGACGTTTTCTCTTCATCGAACGGATGGACGTCGGCGTATAAGGGAAGAAACATCGGAGAACAAAACACTCTTCAACCATTGCTGGCAGAACACAAGCTGGTGGGGGCAACGTTATGGTCTGGTGAATGTTTTCGTGGCATTCTCTGGGTCCACTCTTACCTGTGGGAGGCATTATGGACGGAATTTGTAATGAATCCATTCTTGCAGACTACGTACATCACCCATACATGCTGACTGTCTTCCCTGGGGCGGATGGGATCATCCAGCACGACATACGACGTGTCATACAGCTAGAAATGTCCGAGAGTGGTTGGATGAACACGATGGAAACTTCAAAGTACTTCCGTGGCCCCCTAATTCCCCAGATTGTAACCCAATTGAACATTTGTGGGACTACCTCGATAGTGTTGTTCGCTCTATGGATTATCCAACACGCACCCTTCAGCAACTGTCAGATGCACTGCTGTGAGCATGGCTCGACATACCTGTGAGCACCTTCCAGCACCTTATTGAATCACTCCCAGCTAGCTGCTGTCCGCGCTGCGCACGGCGGTTAAATATTAGCTGGTGGTCACAATAATGTGACTCGAACGTGTATTTTCCTTTGAAAAACGGCTGGGATGGAATCGTTGGTTTTTAGTCAGACGATTAATCATGCTTCATGGAACTCTCTGTAGAAGAATGAATTCGGATTAACTCCAGACGACGTGTAGAAGGAATATCAAGATATTTTTGGAAGCGCTGAAGAAGAAATTCTCATTAATTCTAGGCGATGTGTAGAAGAAGCATCACACATGTTTCTCAAACCTCACGTCCAGGAGATTAATTTATGTTGGAAGCGATAAAGCCCAAATTTTCCGGTGATGAAACTAGAAGCCATGTCTCTTCGCTCCGGAGCCAGTTACTCTCCTGACTGAACTACGCCGACCTTGGCTTATCGCTGTAACTTGCCGTTTTGTTTCTTACGCCAACTCACTGGTATGTCACAACAAAATCGCATATGTAAAATATATAAAATTGGCCCCACGCATAATTTATTTATTAACCGCAAATTCTCTATTCTCTTCCGTTTGACAAAAAAGAAAGGCATCTAGAAATCTTCAAATACGCGGTGTCATAATTTTTCCTTCGTAACCAATAGTTTTTCAGGAAATGTAGAGAGAATTGTTGTTATTTAATGTGATATCGCATTCATACATAGTGCAGAATAATTTGAAACATCTTTGGTAGAATTTTACCAATTACTGATGATCGTCTTTTGCATTCTGTTAGCAATATACAGAAAACAAAGATGCTTACCCAGAGCTAATTTAACGCATGCTCAAATGAAATAAATAAAAAATAATTGGTAAATTTGCCGTCATCTTGATCAAAATTTCTGTTACTTCAGGTTTTTCCTTAACGGATGCTGCCTGAATGTGAGGATCAACTTACATCATTTAGTCTACAGCGATACTTCCACGAAAAAATGGTAACTCTTACGCTGGGCACACGTATCACTCTGCTGAAACGAAACAACCGGCCCTGGGGCGCAGTGGTTTAAGCACTGGCCTCTGACTATTTTTCGGAGTGTACACGGTTTCGAGTTCCAATCGAAGCAGGTTGATGCTTTTGTCTTACGGCACCGATTTTCTCCCTTCGCTGGAACTAGTGGCCCCAAATAGTGGACGAGCATCTCTTTAGAGCTTTTAGAGTTTTTCACAGTTGTCGTTAACCCCGCACATGAAAAAAGCAATGGCACTTACTTTTTGTTTATAAGAGAAAGGCGGAGTACAAAATTTTTTTGTTTCAAGCAACTCTGCATAACTGAGTTCATGCTTTTTATGTTATCCATTACATTCGTAGAATTTGGTCTCATCGGATTATTTCTCATTTCAAAATCCCCAAAAGAACATGAAAAGGCCGAAATTGAGAAGTGATAATGCCATGGTTGACGCAGTGAATACATAGTTTGAGTTGAAATCTTTAGAATTGTTTTTGAGCGGGTTAAAAAAGCTAGTGAATGGTGCCAGAAAGTGTTTTGAATTAAGAGTGGACTAATTTAAAAAAATAATGGATTTTCTTAAAATTTCTTCTATGAGAGGTTAGAATCTTTTCAAACCCTCCCTCTTATTACGAAATAATTCGCATTACTTCTTTCCTTCTTTCCTTTACAAGAAAAGTTAAAACGTTTTAGAAAGATATGAGCCTAAAGTAATGAGTTTTCCACACAAAGAAATAATTTACCATAAAAAATATAGCTACATTTGATGTGATGCGTGAAAAATAGAAAAGAATAAGTTGAAGAATCCATCCAACTAACAGTGCCGTTCATTAACTAACAGTGCAATTATAAAGCGTGAAGATCGACGAACAAGAATCGATTCTGTAACGTAAAAAAAATTAAGGGTGTGTACAACGTAATCAGGAAACTATTATGCCGCAGCAGCAGAAAATGACGGAGCTGACCTTACTGAACTTACTTCTCTGGCTTATGGTAAAAAAAAACAACAACCCTGTTTTCCTACTACTCTGACGTAAGAATATCATATGCTGCAATGATTTCTTTTTTCTTCTTGGTTTGTTATGTTGAAAGAATCATTCGATGTACAGTCGACTTTTAATAAGTCGAATGCGAAGGGAATGCAAAAAATCCAGTTATCGAGAAAACATGCGCATAGGATATGTGCAGGGAATTTAACATCTTTTGAGTCATCAAGAATTTCGTCTTGTCGGAGTTCGAGTTTTCGAGATTCTACTGAAACTGAAAGAACATAATCATCATTCGAGTTATCGAGAGTCAACTGTACTTGAATGAACAGTTATTATTCGAGTTATCGAGAATCGTCTCTTAAAACACAATCATCGTTCGAGTTATCGAGAGTAACTTGAAAAAACACAATCGTCATTCGAGTTATGGAAAGTCGTCTGTTCTTACACAACCATCTTTCGAGATAACGGGAGTAGACTGTATTTGGAAGAACAGAATCATCATTGAAATTATCGAGAGCCGCCTGTTCTTCAAAGAACACAATTATGGTTCGAGTTATCAAGAGTCGACAGTAGTTGAAAGAATGCAATCATCATTGAAGTTATCGAGAGTAGAATCGTTCGCTACGATCATGTTCGTGGCGAATCATTCATCGCGAAAGGTGAATGGTGGACAACTGGCGCTATTTTCGTCAGTATGCCAGTTTCTGTTGTAGCCTTGAAAGTGCTTTTGCTCATACATACGGGATCTTCATTGTATGTTGGGGAAAACTTTCCATTGCATGTTGGAGAACAGTGACATACGTACAATGTGGAGAAAGTATGAAAGACGAAAAAATGAAAATTATATCATCATCTCTGCAGCAAATCTTAACTTTGGACACACAATGCTCGAAAAGTTTCCCAGAAATTTCACTTAAGGCTATTTGTTCATCCTTGATGACAAATTGAACCATTTGTGGCATTTCGTGGCCAAAATTACCAAGAGAACGATGAAGAATTTTCCTTAATGTCCTAAAATGCTGACGAACTTCATTTATCCATCTATTTTGTGTAGTTTCTGGCTTTTCTGGTTTCCAATTAAATTTATGAGTTGAGAGTGCAGTTAAAACGGTTAAACAACAAGAAGGCACATCGAAATTTGCCTATGGTGTTTTTAATTTCTGTTTTCCCCCTTCTGAAAACTAAGCTGTGGGCGCCCATGATAAATTAATTGAATTGATGAATGAACATTAGTTTCCCTTATGTCAACACAAATGTATTTAAGCACTACTAGGTATACTGAATTTTCATCTCGCACGGAAATTTCTAAAACGATTTAAATCTCTGAAGTCGGTCCCGTCCGTATCAGAAAAAAAAAAACTAAAACAAAACATTCGAATGACTCTCGCACGTATTTGCTACAACAGATGGCAGCACATATTTCCTAAGGTTGACTACAGTTTAACATAGAAATGTCTACATCCTGGCACTATGGCTGTCACGTGGATTCCTTTAAAATACATACACCCGCATGCTTCCAGTTTAACGGGAAGAAACTCCAGCAAAAAATTCATTTCGTTGAAGAAATAAAATTATGGAAAAATTATTATGAAAAATAAACAAAAAAATTCATTCAAAGTGAAAGTGTGTACGCATTGTGTATTTCGATTTCATAATCTGAATAGATTTTTTGTTTAAAAATATTTTTCTTTTTTTTTGATTGGAGGTTTAACGACCACCGTGAGCAACTCAATGGGCTATAAGCAGTCGCCCATCCCTAATTTAGGGTCACTGGTTCCAGGGAAGGGAAAGACAAACACAACATCCATGCCTCACCGTAAGACAAACACAACATCCATGCCTGACCGGGATTCGAGTCCGGACCCCTTACGGACGAATGATCAGAGGCCAACGCCTTAGACCACTGCGCCACCGGGGCGGCAAATATTTTTTTTTTTTTTTTTTTTGCGTTTTGCGTTCAAAGTGCTGAGAGATATTATTAAGTCAGAGTTCACTTCAAATAGATACAACGCAATTTTGCGTCTTTACGTTACACATAATGTTATAAATTAATTCCATCCTTGCATTACACATAAATTAAAAGAGAATGATTAACTAGTTTCAATAAATTTTGAACATTCTTCTCTGGAAAAAAACATTTCTACCTATCGAGAAATTCTGTTCCTTCAAGTGAAATCAGTACCATTTTCAAATACCACAAGGATCTCATTCGCAGAGTGTGGAATTATAAATTTTGCATTACTTCATTAATTAAGATAAGTATCTTAAAATCAGCTATGCTCAAAGCACCGAAAAGTCACCCTAAAGATCAGCAGCGTTCTCGAAAAATTCGGAGCCCCTGCAAAAAAATATTTTGGAATCCCTTTTGCAAAAATCTATTTGCATTCAATTACTGAAATTTTCAAGTTCAATATTATTAATTAGGTTGTACGGGCATTTTGATATATCAAATTCTTTGGAACCTGTAGCTATTTTTCGTAAAACAAAAAATTATTACACTTTACTGGGTACAACACAAATGAATGTACACCTTGTAATTAAAATGACTGCCCTAGATCTGTATCAATACAAAGTATTACAAAACACTTGCGCCAAATTTAATCACATCATGCAAATTTTATTCATTTTACAAATTAAGGCCAGCCTCTTTGAAATACCTTGCGATGACACACACAAAACACGTAACTGCTATGTGATAGTGTTTAACGACCTTTTACGCTTTATACGAAAATACAGAATATAAGTAAGCAAATAAAAAAAGTAACAATTAAGAATTGTGGCACGGAAAGAGTAAAATTACTTAAATTATTTACTCTTGACTACAAAAAAAGCACTTAACATAATGTCACAATGTCTTGCATATAGGAAAAGTCTTTGCTTTTGAATCTGTTATAAAAAAGACAGGTCTCTATTTTTCGTTTTGTTGAGGAACACCTATTAGCTCATTATATTCTGAAGGATGCATAGTTATGTGTAAGCAAGTGTAATATCCCTAGGTATAACACATTATTCTCACTGATATCAAAAATTCATTTATTCAACTGGTATTTCATTCACTTTCTCTTATTAATTGCTATGACTGTGCAAAGGGGCATCAAAGTCTTCTGGAATAGATGCTTTTCCTTCACACAGTTCTTAGCACGTCTTTTGTAAAACAAGTTAGTAAAATCATGCAATGCATTGATTATAATACGCTTTCAACATACCAGAAATCATTACTCAAGTTATGAGGATAATGGTTGTGGAATAAATCTCGCTCCTGTGCCCTGACATTTGATCCCATTTCGATTATATTCAACAGAACCGGTTCAGTATACCTCCGAAATGACATGATAAAGTTTTGTCGCAGTCGAAGCATTTTTACGTAAGTTATGATGCATAAGGGCTATGGAATAGATCCCGCTCCTGTGTCCTAACCTTTGACCCCATTTCGCCCATTTTCAACAGGATTCGTCCCCAGGCAGGCCCCTATAACATACTAACATTTCATCCAAATGGAAGAATTTTTACGTATGTTATGACGCATAATGGCGATGGAAGTGATCCCGCTCCTATGTCCTGACCTTTGACCCCTATTCGCCCATTTTCAATAGGGTTTGTCCCCAAGTGGTCCCCTACCCCATACTAAAATTTCATCGAAATCGAACGATTTTTACGTGAGTTATCGTGCGGACGGGCATTCGTACACAACGCGTGACGTAATGAGGCAGATGGGAATCGCGACCATCTGCTCGCAAGAGTGTGACGTCCTTAAACTTTAATAGGATCCACACATAACGCGTGACGTAATGAGACAGATGGCGTGACCGCGCGCCAACATATCAATCGCGAGATTGTGACGTCATAAGATTTCTAAGCATGGATAACATCAATGGGACGACGTCATTACACTAAAAACGTGTTAATTCGGGGTGGTTATTTAACGCCCCAAAAGAATTTTCCTAAAGTCGAAATCAGGCTAAATCGATTTCTAGTACCAGAAAACGGTAGGTTAACGACTTTCATCAAAATCCTTAGAGCCATTTTCAAATTAAAATTTACATACATACAAGAATTGCTCCTTTAAGGTGGACGTCAAGTAATTTTGCTTCCTATACTTCCAATGGAAAAACGTCTGTACACATTTTCTTCACAATTCATGCGTTCCCAAGGATGAAAATTTGAACATCGATTAAAATAGCTTCATTTTATAACTTGTAATACTTAATATTTTCTAAAACATAACCATAATAATGAAATCCAAGATTTGTTTGTCTACTGATGTCATCAAAGTACAGGTCGCGCCATCTTTTTTCTGGTTACAACACCACCAAAGGAAAAGTTATTGATTTTTTAAATATAATTATGGTTATGTTTTAAGAAATATTAAGTATTCCAAGTTATAATATGAAGTTATTTTAATCGATGGTCAAATTTTCATCCTTGGGAACACAATAATTGTGAAGGAAATGTGTACAAGTTTTTCTATTGGAAGTATAGGAAGCGAAATTACTTGACGTCCACCTTAATAGTATGGGATAAGGTCGATGGAATGTATCCCGATCCTATGTCGTGACCTTTGACCCCATTTCGTCTATTTTCAATAGGGTTCGTCCCCAGGTGGTCCCCTACCACATACTAAAATTTCATTGAAATCGAACCATTTTTACGAACGTTATGACGCATATGGGCAATGGAATGCATCCCGCTTCTATGTCCTGACCTTTGACCCCACTTCACCCATTTTCAATAAGGTTCATTCCCAGGGGGTTCTCTACAATATACTAAAATGTCATCGACATCGAACCATATTTACGCAAGTTATGATGCATAAGGGCAATGGAATGGATCCCGCTCCTATGCCGTGACCTTTGACCCCATTTCGTCCATTTTCAATAGGGTTCGTCCCCCGGTGGTCCCCTACCACATAATGAAATTTCATAGAAATCGAACCATTTGTACACGAGTTATCGTGCCGACAGACGGACGGACAAAGATGGAGCATACACGCTTCTTCAACCTACGGTTGGAAAGATTAAAAAATATCGTGTTTATGTTTTCGGTTCGCCGTCCGTCCGTCTGTAGACACGATATCTCTGCAACTATTAGTCCGATTTGAAAAATTCTTTTTGCTAATATAATAAAATAAAAGTTATTCTTTTTGCATTGGGAAGCTTGAAATATGCGAATGATGATCCTTCATTTCGTTTTTTTTTACGATGTACAATTTCGCCGCTAGAGGGCGTAAATGCAGACGATGTCGAATTCAAAAACACGTTTTATTCCACATAGCTTCTAAACTTCCGATTCCATTTATGTCGAAGAGTATTTTAGATATAGTTACTTTTTCAAATTACGCATAGATTTTCCGCTAGTGGGCGTAAAAGTAAATTACAGTTTTCCCGATAACGCTTCTTCTAAAACTCCGACTTATTTTTTCTTCAGCGAATACACCCCCTGATGGAAAATCTTTCGCATGTAATTTCAAATTTTTGGTAAAGAATACTTTGGCCACCAGGGGCGTAAGAGTTAATTTTTGCTTCTGATGTATTTGCCATAAAATCTGAGCTTCTAAAATATCGATTGAAAAAATTCTTTCTTGGACTGATGCCACTCACATCGATAAACCTTTTCGGAATATTTTCTTCTTAAAATATTCCAGAGTTTCTCCGCCGGGGGACGTAGATGCATATCTTATTTTTGTCAATATCTCTACTTCTAGGAGTCCGATTTCAAAAATTCCTTCTTTGTTGGATAGTGTTATCAGTGTGACATATTTTTCATATAATTTCAATTCATAGACTTTCCGCTAGGGGGCGAAGAGGTAAATTGCGTTCCCCTATATCTCTGCTTCTAAATCTCCGATTTGAAAAATTCTTTCTGCACCGGATACAGCTCCTGATGGGAAATCGTTTGCACATAATTTCTAATTAAAAAAAAATAAAGTGGTTTTTCCACCAGGGGTGTAAGTCTTAATTTCCGCTTCTGATGTATTTGCAGCAAAATATGAGCTTCTAAATTCTAGATTGAAAAAAAAGTCGTTTGTTGACCGATACTACTCATGTCGACAAACCTTTTAGAAATTGTTTCTTCTTAAAATAATGCATGGTTTCTACGCCAGGGGCGTAGAGGTACATCTTATTTTTGTCAATATCTCTACTTCTAGGAGTCCGTTTTGAAAAATTCCTTCTTTGTTGAATAGTGTTTCCAGTATGACGTGTTTTCATATAATTTCAAAATTTTCAAGTAATTCGTAGACTTTCCGCTAGGGGGCGTAAAGGTCAATTGCTTTCTCCCCTATATCTCTGCTTCTAAATCTCCGTATTGAAAAATTATTTCTGCACCGGATACAACTCCTGATGGGAAATCCTTTGCACATAATTTATAATTTTTGTAACAAACGGTTTGGCCACCAGGTGGCGTAAGTTTTAATTTCCGCTTCTGATATATTTGCAGCAAAATATAAGCTTCTAAAATCTCGATTGAAAAAAAAGTCGTTTGTTGACCGATACTACTCATGTCGACAAACCTTTTAGAAACATTTTCTTCTTGAAATAATGCATGGTTTCTACGCCAGAGGGTGTAGATGTATCTCTTATTTTTGTCAATATCTCTACTTTTAGGACTCGATTTGGAAAATTCCTTCTTTGTTGGATAGTGTTTCCGATGCGAAATGTTTTCTCCATAATTTCAAAATTTTCAAGTAAACCATAGACTTTCCGTTATGTGGCACAAAGGTAAATTGCGTTTTCTGCGTTGTTTCAGTTTCTAAAACTCCGATTTAAAAAATTCTTCCTGTATCGCATACAAGACCTGATGGAAAATATTTTTCACATAATTTCTAATGTTTGATAAAGAATGGTTTGGCCACCAAAGGGCATAAGTGTTAATTTCTGTATCTGATGTATTTGCAGCAAAATCTGGGCTCCTGAAATTTCGACTAAATTTTTTTCTTGGACCGATACCGCTCATATGGAAAAACCTTTTGAGAATACTTTCTTCCTAAAACAATGCATGGTTTTCCCACCAGGGGACGTAAAGTCACATCTTATTTCTGTCGATATCTCTGTTTCTAAGAGTCCGATTTGAAAAACTCTTTCTGTGTTGGAGAGCGTTTCCGGTGCGAAATGTTTCTCATATAAATTCATGTTTTTCTTAACACGCAAGTCTGCAACCAGAGGGCGTAAGCTCACGATTCCGTTTACACCAATATCTGAGGGATTAAAAACCCGATTGAAAAACTTCTTTCTTCCGTCAGATACTATTGTTTTCCATAGCGGTTCCATTGACTTTGAATAGCTTTGATAAATTTAATTTGCGTCAGAACGGATTCAAAAGACGTGCTTATTACACCCGAAAATTCGGTGTCATATTTCTTGTTATAAGCTAAAGCGAAAATGATTTCTGCAATATTTTACTTATTTACTGAAAACAAAAAAATTCCAAAAATCCCTTTTCCTTATAATACTTCATTCAAAGCTGCCGTCAAAAGTTCCTGGCTATTTCTCCAACCATTTTCACATGAAGTTTCCGCAAAAATTTAGAAAAATCTTTCTTATGAGACTAAAGGCCCTCTTACCTATGAGGCCACCCGCATTGCGGGAGTTGCGGGAGCTATCATTACACCCATGATAATGATTCACCAAACGGAAAACAACCAAATTACGAGAGCTCTTATATACATATAACATAGCAGGGATACAGTATATCAGCAGCAAATTCACTGATCAAACAAATAGGTAAACCGTAATTTCATAATGCAAATTTAACTTGCTAAACGCAAAACTTTTAAAACTTAGTACCAGATTAAAAACTACGCATTTGTGCGCCAGGGGCAAACCACACAACATTGCGTCCCCCCATCTGCCTTTCTTTCTTATACTCGTATATCATAATCATCATTGTCAATGATTATCAATCCACTGCTGGATGAAAGTCATCGCAAGTTCCTTCTACAACGGTCTGTCTTAAGCCAGTCTCCTCCATGCCACTTCGGCATCTTTTCCAATTTCATCCATCCATATCCCACGTGGCCTTCTTCTGGGTCATTTCCTGTCCCTTGGTATCCAGTCTAAAATTTTGGTTGTTCATCAGTGGTCCGTTTTTCTGGCAATATATACACTATGTTGACAGAAGTCACCGGACACCTCTTCAAAAGCAAATGAACGGATCCGCTACGTTCTTAAGATGCGCGATACAGCTGCAAACGGTATAAAAACAAGCCTGCAGCTGACTGCGATCATATCGCACTGTGAGGTTATGTCGCGGCGGGAAAGAACTGACTTTGAGAAAGGAAAGATTGTTGGGTGTTAAATTAGTGAGTTGTTCATAACAGAAACCGAGAGTCGTTTAAACATACCCAAGTCAACTGTTTTGGATGTACTGAATAAGTGGAAGACACATGGCGTGCCAGAAGCAGCAAAACGTATCGGCAGACCAAAGAAAATCAGTGATAGAGGACGTCGAAGCCTCAGGAGAGTCGTTACAGCTAATCGACGGAGTACTGCACAAGACCTCAGTGTACAAGTGAGTAAAAATGCTGGAACCTCGGTATGTACACGTAACATTTGCAGAGAAGTTTATTACATGGGTTACTGTGGTCGTGCGGCTACTCATAAGCCTTTCATCTCTACTCGGAATGCTACTCGTCGTTTAACATGATGTAAATAACATTATCGTGGACCGTAGATCAATGGAAACGAGTCCTATGGACTGATGAATCCAGATACACTATATTGACAAAGGTCACCGGACACCTAAAAGAGAAACACAACATGGCATTTATTGACATACATTAGTACGTTGTCGGTCCATCTTTGGCCTTAATGCATGCACTGACCCTTCGAAGCTCAGTGGTTGGGTTTTAAGCTCCGTGATTTTCGTTGCTATAAGGTGTTTATTGAGTGCTTTAGTTTCTGTGTTTGCGTGTATCTTCAAGTTGAAAGTCCACGCTTTACGTTCGTGTATCTCCCAGGTTGGTGAGTGCCATATTTTTTCATTATTCACTGTTTTATTTTTCAACCGAGCTGGTCTTTTTTCGTTAAAGTCTCGCCATTGCTTCGATGGCGGAGGCAGACAAGGGTGACGCCCACATCCTTATCTTGGCAGATCAGCCAGCACCCTCTTCTTCTTCTACGGCGACAGCTCCTGCTCAGCTAAATGAGGTGGCTCCCGAACGTCATTGCGACGTCATGGATACCTCTTCTTCTCCAGCAATAACTTCCTCCCTTCCCACCAAGTGCGGTGGTGCCAAGTCTCCTATCTACATCTCAGCAGATGATGACGTCTCCGTGATCAGCGATACTGAGCTCATAGCTTCTACTTTTCATCAACTTTCTGATCCGCCCTCTCTGCTAGGAGCCGCTTCATCGAGTTCTCGACCCATGCCTGCCCAAGCATCCTATGCTTCTGCAACTTCTGGGGTCCTCACACCCCCAGTTTCATCTGCTATGCCTTTTCCTGAATCCTATGTCACTGTCGTCGGTTCTACTGCTACAATTGACATACCTGAGGATTCCCGAGCTGGTCACTTTTTTCCTCCACTATGGAACGGGGCGTCTATTTTGATGCGCTTCCCGACACTAAGCTGTGGCAATATAGCCGAGCCCTCAAAACTATCTTACCAAAGGATGCAATAGACTTTGTAGCTCGAAAACCCAGATCTGTCTTGGTCTATTTTAAGGATAAAGCGCATGCTGACCAGGTCCTTACGGAAGGTCTAACCATCAATGACGTGCATCTGTTAGCACAACCGGTTGCGCACCGCCCGGTGCAGGTGACCTTCTACCCCGTACCACCAGAAGTATCCGACGCTGCACTTTGCACCTTGCTCAGCAGGTACGGCAGAGTTGTTGGCTCCATAACAACTCTCTGCGGCTCCCAGAGATCCTGAAGACAAATCGATTCGAGGTTTTCGCCGCACTGCTCGAGTCCTCTTTCATCTGATGCCCAGCTGAAAGCGGTTCCGAATGTTTTGCACATCCGCTGTGGACAGCAACGCCGAAGAGTTGAGATAATCACTTCACAGTATTGCACTATATGTCAGAGCGAAAGTCACATAAGGGCTCAGTGCCCACGTGCCTCCCTGCAAACAGCTCCACACACTACATCTTCTTCTACTTTGTCCACCAACGCTTCACAGACTTCTTCCTATTCGAGGAAAGTCGCGGAATCAAGATCTTCCAAAAGTCAGCTTACTGCCATTGGTCAACAAACGACTTTGATGCCTCCACCTCCTGCTGATCCTAAGAATTTTCCCAGGCTTCCAAAATCGACTCCCCCTTGTACTTTTACAACCACTGCTGATGTACATGTTGACCACTCCTCAGCTTTTACCGTTGGCTCCATGACACGAGTCACAGGTAACGCTTCAGGTTCAGACTCTCCAGACGATCATGAAGCTTTAGTGGTTGCTGGAAAACGCAGTGGTGCTACTCGCTCCAAGACGAAGAAGGCAAAGACTCTGGCATCCCGAAGATCATCTCGCTCTTCTACCCGCTCATCCTCTCGCTCCGTCAGCTCTCGACGACCGTTCTCCCGGTCGCCTCTACACACTTCCTCTGAGACAGCATGTGAGGGTGCTTTTCCCTCACTAGAAGAATTCACAACTTTTCTTGCTGAAAATGCTTTCCCTGCTGAGCCTCTGCCATACGAGGACGTGCTGGATTGCCTTTTAGGGTCCTCTAGCCCTTCCTCAGCACGCACTTCCATTCAGCAGTATGAAGCAGCTCTTCCACAAGTGCTGGTTCAATTACACTCACTTGAAAACACTCTTCGGCGCACTGCGGATGAGGTCCCGTGGAGTGCTTGTTTTCTCCGTCGACTCCACTCCATCACTACAGCCAGTCAATTCCTACTGCATCCCACAACTAACCTAGACATTCAAGGTGGTGTCACTTAATTGTCGCGGTTTTGCGACACCTCTTGCGAATGCGCTGGTACGAGAGGATCTTGCTCCGCTGAATGCTGATATATTACTTCTGCAGGAAACAAACTGTACTTCCACCACTCAATTTCATCAATGGCGTCAGTGGGATCATACTTTCCATCACGCCTACAGCCAACTGTCGCGTGGTGGCATGGCAGTTGGTGTTCACTCACGTTTTCGTTCAACTCTTTCCTCCTTCTCAGTGAAAAACTTATGTCGAGACTTATTACAACGAGTCTCTTTCACCGTCGCAGCTGAAAAATTTCATGTATTCAACATTTATGTTCCTTGCACTCCTACTCACGTGCCAGAGTTGTTTGCAAAACTTCGACGGGCTCTGTCACGTATTCTCATCACCGACCGGGTATTTATCGGAGGTGACTACAATTGCACTCTACATCCCCTAACTGATCGCTCTTCTTCTTCCAGAGAACACCGCACGGAAGTAGTACATCTCTTACAGTCTATCACTTCAGACTTCTCACTAGTAGATGTTCAACGCCATTTGTCACCAACCCTGACTACACATACATGGCGTGCACCAAGAGCCATTGATCCTCCTACAGCAAGATTGGATCGCTTTTTATGCAACTTCTCTTCTTCTACCAGCAATATCAGATTCATGCTGTACACCCACAGCTTCCTCGGATCATTGCGCCATTGCCATAACAGTTTTTGCTACTTCAACACAGCCACGTACAATCCGGCCTTGGACTTTTGACGACACTCTTTAGATGACTCAGCCTTCTGCTCATCGGTGCGAGATTTTCTTGCGGATTGGCGTACAAGGCTTCATTCTGCACCGTGCCCTCAACGTTTGGTTGGAAGTAAAACGCCACCTCATATTACTGGTACGAAACCTGTCATACTCGATCATGACACAACGGAGGATGCGACTTGATCATACTAGGCAAATGCTTTCTTTGCTCAATCTTGCTGATCCCCTATTTCAAGTCTACCAGGCAGAATTACATTCACTTTTGGTGCCACTTGCAAAACAAGCCCTTCAACGCCTTAAACTACAACACCTGAAACCTGATGCTTGTTCGTACGAATTCCTTACGTCACTTGAGTCAACTCGCCGATCCTCTTCTGTTCTGCAGCACCTTCGTCTTCCAACTGGAGTAGTTTCATCCGAACCAGTTCCAATTTGTTCTATGGTACGTAATTACTACATTTCAAAATTTTGTGAAACTCCTCCTCCCTCCCCTACGGCTTCTGCTCTTCTGTTCTCTTCTTTGCCTCAGGTCCCTTCTCATCTTTCAGCCAGCCTCCTTCATCCTCCCACTTTAACTGAGCTCTCTGACACTTTCTCGTCCCTCAACCCCCGGGCTTCACCTGGCCCGGACGGTCTCCCTGTTTCTTTCTATAAGGCTTTTCTTCCTGCCCTCCTTCCATTTCTCCTCTGTGCCTTTTCTACTGCCATGCATCTTACATCTCTTCCAAGGAGTTTCACGCTCGCACATGTTGTACTTTTCCCCAAGAAGGGTGATCCGCTTGACTTGGGGAATTGGCGTCCCATCTCACTCTTAAATACTGATTATAAACTCTATACTAAATTTCTGTCCCGACGGCTTAACCCCATACTCCCTCATATTCTCTCCAATAATCAAACCTATACTGTACCCGGGCGCTCCATCTCCCATAATATTCAGCTTCTTAATGATCTAATTCACCTCGCCCGCTCTCGCTCAGAACCCCTTGCTCTTCTTTCCCTCGATCAACGCTCAGCGTTCGATAATATTTCTCATGATTACCTTCTTGCTACATTACTAAATTTCGGATTTCCTCCTTCCTTTGCTTCTCTTCTCATCTCCCTCTACCGGGACGCAGTTTTCCACGTCAAGCTGCTCAACCTTCTCACAGCTCCCATACCCTTTCGTCGCGGCGTGCGTCAGGGTTGCCCCTTATCCGGGCAGCTCTTCGCCCTCGCAATAGAACCTTTTTTACGCGCAGTCCATCGATCCTTCTTTGCTTCACTACCACCGGTGGTAGCCAGCACACGTCATCATGTTGCTACCTATGTTGCCTACGCCGACGATATTACATTCTGCATTCGGCAAGACTCACAATTTCACGATCTCCACAATCTCTACAATACTTACGCCTCATGTTCCGGAGCAGCGCTAAACACAACGAAAAGCACAGGCCTATGGACCGGTTCGTGGACTAACCGCACTGACTCTCCTTGGGGAGCAGAGTGGTCCAACACCTCTCAACGATTCCTAGGAGTCCACCTTGGAAAACCAGCAACTGCTTCACTCGTCACCTGGACGACTCTCCGGCCACGCCTACATCGCTCGGTAGCAATCTGGCGGCGCGCACAATTCTGCACCTCCGTCTTTCAAAGAGCACGTCTAACGCACACTTACCTGCTTTCAATGTGCACGTATTCCTGGTTGGCTTCGAAGCAACCAGCACTACGTCTTCTTGAACTCACCCGCTGTCAAACTCAGGTTATCTGGCCCGGCCATCACTGGGTCGGAGCACCTCAACTCAGCCTGTCTCCTTCCAACGGAGGCATTAGTCTACCCGACGTCAGATCCTATTACAAGGCTTATCGTGTGTCTACGTTTTTACGATCACTTGCGGCACCTGCTCCCTCTGCAGTTGCTGCTCGTGATGTCATAGTATCTCCGCATAACCCACGCTTTACTCTCCTTTCGTTCTTACTCATGGACCACTGTCCCCTTCTCACACTTTTCCCTCCTGTCTACAAAGAGGCTATTTCCTTTCTTCGTTCCCTCCCTCTTTCTCGCTCTCTCCCTGCCTCCACAAATGACCTACTTTCCGAACCTCTTTTTTTTCTTCTCTGCTACACCCTCCCCATCTCCCATGTTTTGCTTTTCCTTCATGGCTCAGAGCTGGAGTCGTTACTGTCAGCGATCTTGTTAACACCGATCTTTCCTGGCTCCCCTTCTCTTCTCTACCCTCTGCTCTCCGTTTCAATGCCAACGCTCACTTTGTTCACAACTCTCTTATTTCTACTATAATCTCCCTGTTCCCTGAGCTTGCTACTCCCTCAGGCCTCATTTCTGTTCACTCTGCCTCTCTCCTTCTCCCATTTTTTCTGTCGTCCATTGGTCCACCTCTTCCTCTTGTCTCTTTCTCAACAGCTGATCTCTACCGTTTTCTCTCTCGCTCTTCCGCACCTCTTCCCATTTCTGGTATTCCACTTTCTTCTACCTCCGCAGTGTGGTCCGCTGCGCTTTCCCCACTTTCAGCACCCCTTGAAGTCAATTCACATTGGCTTTTCTTACACAACCGCCTCCCTGTGCCGTCGATTTTACATCGCATGACCATTTTATCTTCACCCTCTTGTCCGTATTGTGGCGAGGAGGCTGACGTTCAGCATGTCTTCATGAATTGCACAGTATTATTGCCAATACTCCATCTCGCTTTCACGCTAGCACAACGATCCTGTGAGACCGTCCTCACCTTCAGCGCCTACCGAACACTACTTCTGAACTCTTCTCGCCCTATTCACCTTCCGGCAGTCTGCTCCTACATCTTCGTGCTTGTAAAACATATAATTCACGTGTATCATCTTCAGCGTCCCCCCGAAGCTTCTACTGACATAAATAAAGTCAGTACTGCGTTACTTTGTCATTTTCGTAATCGCCTACTCTCCCGCCTTCGACTAGAACTTACCACTGCAGTTGCACGCTGCAGTGAACCACAGTTCCTATCAACTTGGTCACCAGCAACCACTTGGTTTGCAGGGTCGCCCACAACGCTTCACCTTACAGTCGGAACTTTTGTTTCACCTACCTCCTGATAGATACAATTTTTGCCATGCTGATTTGTCTTCAATCTCTGCTTCATCAGAGACTATTTTTTGTCTTTTCCGACAATTTATCATACATAAACTGTATTCTCTCACCACTATATTGAGCTTTGTGAATAGGTCGTTGCGTCAGCTACAAGCACCTGTAAATCTTCTTTTCATATGTCATTTTGAGACGATTTTTCTATACACATTTCCTGTTTTTTTTTTTTTTTTTTTTTTTTTTTTTTGCTTCGCAACTGAGTGCAATCTTGTTCCTCAACATTCACTGCACTATATTATTTGTACTCTCTATTTTATCAGAATTTTTTTGTTTGTCTCACTATTGTACATAACTTTTAGTAGATCAATTATTGTATAGAATCCTATGAATTGTTCGAAGCATGAGCTACTTATAATTGTCAATTTCTTTTCACGCTTTTTTTAAGACTCTGTTCTCATCCTCTTCACATGTATCATTTCGTGTATAACTCATGTGTAAATTTTTTTGTTTTTCATTACTCATCTTGCTGAATTATGTATTCTCTCTGCGATGTCAGAGACTATTTCTTTTTACCACCTCTGACAAATCAATATATATAAATTGTAACTTCTCATTGTACAGAATCATGTATATAGGTCGTTTCACGAACCACAGACATCTGTAAACTTTGTGGTTTTTACAGTATATTCTTATCTTCAATTCCTGATTCAACAGTGTAATTTTACTTTTCAGCTGTGTAAATTTGTGTTCTCCAATACTCACTGTGATGAGTTGTGTCTTCTCTCTGTATTTTCAGAGATTATTTTTCTTTTGTATTCTCAGGAAAATTATTGTATATAACTATTTTTCATATCACCGTTGTATGTAACATGTAGTACCGCGAGCCACATTCATCTGTAAATTTTTCATCATATGTCTTTCGAACTTTCGATTTCATGTTTGTCCCTTGATCACCTGCAACCTCCTGGTTTTCCAGGTCACCCACAATGTATCACCTTTCGGTCAGAACTTTTTTTTTTCATCAATATTGTGTAAAATTTATACTCTATAGTGCTCATCATTCTGGATTGATTTTACTCTCTGTATTACCAGAGATTCATATTGCCTCGCCAGATTTCTACTGCACTTAACTGTTGTCATGCAAACGTTGCACCGAATCCTGTAATTAACGTAGCGCAAGCTGCACATTCTGTTAATTTCTCATCACCTGTCTTTTGAATCTATGTCTGCAAGCTCGAATTCTGTATTATTCCTTGCATCAATACTGTGCAAAATTAATATTGTATAACGCTCTTCTAGCTGAATTGTTCCTATTCTTTGCTTTGTCAGAGACTTTTGTTGCCTCACCTGACACTCGAGTGTAATTAACTGTTTTTTTACTATCATCAATGTACAGAACCGTGTAAATAAGCAGTAGCGTAAGCTACAAGCACCTGTAAATATTTTCTTTTGTCATACATCATTTGAGATGATTTATTCAAGCACATCTCCTGTATCTTTCTTCTAATAAATACTGTGTGAAAACTGACCCTTGGAAACATGCTTTCGACAAGGTTCTGGAACACAGCGATAGGTATGCGCTTCCATTCAGTACATAATGGTGCCACTAACTGTCGCTTAGTAGTAGGCCTTGGTTCAAAACTTCTTACGCGGCGCTCTAATTCATCCCATAGGGACTCTATGAGATTAAGATCAGGTCTCTGTGCTGGCCAATTCACACACGAAACGGAATTGTCGTCAAAACACGTCGTAATAGTCCTTGCTGTATGGCTCGAAGCATTATCCTGCTGGTACCAACAAGACTCGGTTCCATAGTATTGCCAAAGACTTGGTAGAGCATAATTGTCCAGAATATCGAGCTGGACGTGCTTTTTAATAGGTTTGTCCACGATAACCAATGGGCCGGGACCATGCCACGAAAATCACCCCCATACGAGTACACTGCCAGCTCCAAACGTGACCGTAGGAACAATACACTGTTGTAAAGAGCGTTCCCCCGGCTCTCACCATACCCACACATGGCCATCAGACAGATGGATTGTGTACACCATATTGACAAAAGTTACCGGACACGCCTTCAAAAGCAAACGAACGGATCCACTGCGTTGTTAAGATGCACGGTACAGCTGCAAACGGTATAAAAACAAGCTTGCAGAAGACCGCGATCATATTGCACTATGAGGTTGAGTGAAAATGTCGCGGTGGGGAAGAACTGACTATGAGAAAAGAAACATTGTTGGATGTTATATTAGTGTGGTTGTCCATAAGAGAAACCGAGAGGCGTTTAAACATACCCAAGTCAACTATTTTGGATGTACTGAATAAGTGGAAGACAAATGGCGTGCCTGAAGCTGCAGAACGTGCCGGCAGACCGAAGAAAATCAGTGATAGAGGACGCCGAAGCCTCAGGAGAGTCGT
Source organism: Macrothele yani (assembly GCA_039090855.1). NCBI lineage: Eukaryota > Metazoa > Arthropoda > Arachnida > Araneae > Macrothelidae > Macrothele > Macrothele yani. The sequence continues at coordinate 101,886,845 of CM077028.1, forward strand.
TACAGCTAATCGACGGAGTACTGCACAATACCTCAGTGTACAAGTGAGTAAAAATGTACACGTACCATTCGCAGAGTACTTCATTCCATGGGTTACCGTGGTCGTGCGGCTGCTCACAAGCCTTTCATCTCTACTCGGAATGCTACTCGTCGTTTAACATGGTGTAAAGAATATTTATCGTGGATCGTAGATCAATGGAAACGGGTTCTATGGACTGATGAATCCAGATACACGATCCATCAGTCTGATGGCCGTGTGTGGGTATGGCGGCAGCCAAGGGAACGCTATTTACCACAGTGTACTGTTCTTACAGTACACTGTGGTAAATGGAGCTGACAGTGTAGTCATGTGGGGGTGTTTTTCTCGTGGTATGGTCCCGGCCCATTGGTTATCGTGGACAAACCTGTTAACCAGCATGTCTACCTCTATATTCTGGACAATTATGCCCAACCAATTCTGTGGCAATACTATGGAACCGAGCCTTGTTGGTACCAGTAAGGTAATGTATCGAGCCATAAAGCAAGAACTGTTATGGTGTGGTTTGACGATAATTCCGTATCGTGTGTGGATTGGCCAGCACAGTGTCTTGATCTTAATCCCATAGAGCACCTATGGAATGAACTAGAGCGCCACGTAAAACGTTTGGAACCAAGGCCTACCACTAAGCGGCAGTTAGCGGCATCATTATGTACTGATAGGTATTGTGGTATAAAAATATACATTGCTCGGCAAAGAAAAATTCTCGTAACACCCCAGTGTTATCACCATGGAGGATGCACCAGACTGTTTATATGGCTTTTCGTAACCGCTTCGGACCTTCGGAAACACATCAAATGGACAAAATGCAGCTGAAAGTCGTAAGTAATGATAAAATAGCCGCCAGAGAATCTTTATCAAAGTGAACGACATTCTTCTCTTGCAACGTACGTTCAACCGCACCTTCATTTTTCAAGGTAAGGTACTAATATCATCTGAACATTTTGAGGAAGACGTGAGAATTTTAATTTGAAAATGTTACCCAAACTGGCGAAGCATATTAACTGCCGGAAAGTGGAAAAAGATCCACCAGAAGGTGTGCCGATAGAAACATCATATTATAATATGTTAATTGTTAAGGACAGCAGAAACTGTGATCCAAGTTGAAAGGTCATTGGATGAAATAATGATGTCAGTGCGGACGACAACATGCAAATGTACGCAGCTCGTATTTAAGGACTAGGGCGTTCAGAACGAAGTAGTTATTGTGGTGTCGTGTTGTTTAGTGCTCACTGAAGAAGGTACCATTCCTGGACGACGCAGGCGCGTTAACATTCGTTCAGTTATCGGAGTTCGGGCGAAGCCGTTTAAGTAGGTCTGCGGTAAGGAGGTTGGTCCTTCCGTCAAACTGCGGATCCAGTGCGACGAGAAGTACCAGCCGTGGTAAGATGGTGGCATCGGTGGTCAGAGGATTATTCGTACACTCGCAGACGTGGTTTCGGGCAACACAGAGTTACGGACGCCCGAGAGGATTGGTGTATCAGGAGGGCGGCGTTCGTAGAGCGGACGGCTACGGCGTCACAAAATCGATTCTCTGTCATATCAAGGGTGTCTACCAGAACGATACGGAATCTTTTGTTAGAAACAGGAGTACGAGCACTGGTACCGTTGGCACGATTACCACTGACCCCTGGTCACCGTCGAGTACGTTTGCGGTGGTGTCAAGAAAGAGTTCATTGAAGGTAAGAATGGCGGTCATTGGTCTTCAGTGATGAAATCCAATTCTGCTTGGGAGCGTCTGAGGGTCGTGTACGTGTTCGAAGGCGACAAGGTGAGTGGCTTCTGCCATCGTGCATCCGCCAACGACACACAGGCACCACGCCATGTACCATGGCGTGGGGAGCGATTAGGTATCACCCTCGTACGAGTCTGGTGTTTGTACTGTATACATTGAATAGCAGTACGTACGTCAGCGGTAGCGACATCGTACGGCCGGTCATCCAGCCGTTTTATAGTGCGATCCTCGATGCGATATTCCAGCAGGATAAAGCTCGCCCACACTCCGCCCGGGCAACTCAACATGCTCTTCGGGCTGTGCATCAACTCCCTTGTCCAGCACGCTCTCCGGACTTGTTTCCAGTCGAGGATGCTTGCGATTGGATAGGGCAAAGACTCTTCCTCGGACCCCGGTAGGTAGCGACAATCTCTGAATTACGCATCCAAGTTGAAAGCGCATGGAATGCTATCCCCCAGTGTGATATCCAGCATGTGTACGACCGATTGCATGCCAGATTGGAAGCTTGCGTTGCTGCTGGAGGAAGTGCAACACCTTATTAAAATGTGTCTTCTGTGCACTGTAATATGCATCAAAAGGTAAAATAAACATTGAATCGCTTCACACGTGTGATCACTTTCCTTTCTTAACAAGTTGTTGCTACGACATAAATCTCATCGATGCAGCTGTAATTTTTAATGGCGTTCTTTTTTCACTTTTCCGCCGTGTATAAGCAAATTCTGTGAATGGACAAATGACGAAGTATGGCGTTAACAAATCTTTATCTGAAAATGGTGCAGAAGTTTGAATTCCGGTATTAAATAGGTTGTAAGCAGCGTACTCGCCCAAATTTTCACTCGATGCCTTAATGAAGGGAATATTCCTGAGGATCGGAACAACGCTACAATGATCCTGCTACAGAAAAAAGGTGACGTCATTGAGGATCTCAGGAACTACACACCTATAAGCCTCCTATCAGTGGTTTATAAAATCTTCACTAAAGTTCTTTCACACCATTTGAAGGTAACACTGGATATGGCTCAACCGAGAGAACAAGCTGGATTCAGGAGTGGCTACAGCACAATAGATCATATCCACGTACTAAGAGAACTAATTGAAAGAGCGAGGGAATATGAACTTCCATTGTGCATGACTTTTATTGATTATGAAAAAGCCTTTGATTCGGTGAAACCATCAGCAGTTACAATGGCTCTGAAATCCTGCGGTATTGAAGAGGCGTACATTAATATTATTAATAACATCTAGAAAAATGCAAAGTGCAAAGATTCGGCTGTTTGAAAATACCGCACACATAAAAATTGGAAAAGGAGTGAGACAGGGTGACACCATATCTCCGAAGATCTTTAATGCCACATTGGAAAATGTCTTTCAATCACTGAACTGGGAAAACAAAGGAATAAAGATTAGTGGAGATTATCTAATCCACCTTCGTTTTGCTGATGACGTAGTCATTTTTACGACTACCCCATCAGCGCTGCAGAGTATGATCCAGGAACTTGCTAACAAGAGTAAGGAAGTAGGATTAAAACTGAACTTCCAGAAGACAAAAGTGATGTACAATGCTTTTACAAGGAATGAAGATTTATCGATTGATAGAGAAAAGCTGGAGATAACAGATACGTACGTTTATCTTGGACAGCAGATGTCAAGTGAGGGTCACATTGATGAAGAAATTAATTGGCGTACAAAACTTGCCTAGAGAGCTTTTGGAAGAAACAGCATATTTTTCAAGAGCAATATGCCATTATGTCTTAGAAGAAACGTGTTTGATCAATGCATCCTTCCAGTGCTTTCGTGTGGTGCAGAGACGTGGACCTTAACTAAAAGAGACATACAAAGGCTGCAGACAACCCAAAGAAGCATGGAGAGGTGCATGCTTGGTGTAACCAGGAGAGATAAGAAGAGGAACTCGTGGATCAGAAAAATGACAAGAGTGGAAGACATCATGACCAGAGTAAAATCCCTGAAAGGCAATGGGCTGGACATACTACCAGAAGGACAGACCGTCGATGGACAGTTGAAATTTTAGATAAGATTCCAAGGGACAGGAAAAGACCCAGAAGAAGACCACATGGAAGATGGGTGGAAGAAATTCGAAAGTATGCGGGAGTAACATGGAGGAGACTGGCACAAGACAGACCGTTGTGGAGGAAACTTGTGGAGACCTTCGTCCACCAGTGGATTGATAATGGTTGATGATGATGATGATGATGATGATGATGATGAAGCATCGATTCTTGCAGTTTCACTTGAGCTGTACCCAGGGCAGCCTCGCCCGCCCCCTCCCTAGTTATGCCTCTTCTAATTACCTGCAAAGAATATTCAGACTGGCAATGAGGATAACTGAAAGAAAGAAAGAATAGTATTTCCTGAAGCAATTCTGAAAATTATATATATACGTGCAAAATTTCTTCTTTATTTTCAGGATTTTCATTATTGAGGAAATATCGATCTTACACAATCTTTTATTTTAAGTAACGTATTTTGGAATGACATGATAAAATTTATAAAGACAAAACTCACAGAAAGTTCACTCATCTACAAACACCATTACTGTTTCCTTTTCTTCATCGGGAAAAATATTGAGTAACGTCTCACGAATCATCACAGCCTGTAGAAAGAAAATTTGATTTGCATAGTACCCAGTTCTACAGCGCAAGTACCCAGTTTTAAGCACGTGTGAGGTTTTGTTCAGACGGTTTAAAACAGGTGATTTTGATGTTAGCGATCGACAATGTAGCGACGCCCTACAGTTGGTTGCACATGAGGAACTGCAAGCATTGCTGAATGAAAATTCGTCTCAAATGCAAGAACAACAACTGGGGATAACTCAACAAACCATTTCCAATCGTTTACGCGCAATGGGAAAGATTCAGAAGGAAGGAAAATGAGTGCCACATTACCTGAGCCAGAGGAACAAGAATGAGCGTGTCGTGAAGTGTTTGAATCTGTTGAACAAACAACACAGAAAGTATTTTCTGTGAAAAATCGTTACGGGTGATGAAAACTGGATATGGTACGACAATCCCAAACCCAAAAATCACTGGTTAGATCCCGGTGAAGCAACGACTTCGACACCGAAATGCAAGATTCACTCCAAGAAAGTTCTGCTGTGCATCTGGTGGGATATGAAGGGTGTGCTCAATTATGAACTATTGGAACAGGGTCAAACTGTTACTGCTGATCGCTACAAGCAACAGTTGCTGCGATTGAACTAGGAAATCTGTCGGAAACGTCTATTCACAGGCAAAGAATTGCGTCCCGTGAAATTACTGCATGACAACGCTAGGCCGCATGTCGCGAAATCGGTCAAGGAAAGGTTATTGATATTTGGCTTGGAAGTTTTGGAGCAACGTCGTATAGTCCCAATATAGCCCCTTCAGATTATCATTTGTTCTGATCGATGCAACATGGTTTGTCTGCTGTACGGTTCCGGACATGTGACGAAGTGCAAAAATGGGTAACCGCTTCATCGCGTCACACGACGAAGTATTCTTCATGGCTGGAATCCGTCAGCTCCCCGACCGATGGCAGAAGGTGATAGATAATGGCGGATCATATTTTGATTCGTATTGTTATTTTCTCTCAAATCACATGTTGCGTTGTCTTAAAACATTTTAAAACTTATTTGTACCCCTAATATAACAAAATTAAAAATTTCTTACCATTCTTAAAACAAAGAGAGGAAAATACTTTACTCCAGGAAGGAGTCATTTCTAAAATAAACTGTTCATCTGGTTTAACCTACGTAGGAGAAACGAGACGAAGATTAACCACCAGAATCAATGAACACAAGGCAGCAGAAATAAAGATGCATACAACACACTGCCAGCAAGATGGACGGAAACTACTTAAAAGTTATCAATCATCAATCCCACTCATCCGAAAATTAGAAGAATCCCCGGAAATTTACTTAACACAAAGTGGCAACATCAACGACTATGCTAGATGGCGAATCAACCAGGCTTGGTTGTCAGATCTGTGGAAGTAATAAGACATAGGATCTTCTGACAGTGATCTAGTGTATAAATCGAAAAGTTCAGAGGTAATGTACCTAAAAATTTATCCTCTATAGTTCCCGTTAAAATTTTTTTCGTTACTGACAGTAATTAGAGAAAGCCGTAAAGTAATTCATATCAAGTTTGTTCATAAAATGAGAACAGAAGCAAGTCACCTGCCGCTCAGGTGACCGAGTAGTTTGGGGCATTGGCTTCTATCCATTCGTCCGAGATGAACCCGAGTCCGAATCCCGGATGAGGTATTCGTGGTGCATGTGCCTGGTGGCTTTCTGTATGTTCCCTCTCTGGAATCAGTGGCCCTAAAGTAGGCACGGACGATTGCTTATAGCCTTAGGAATTACCCGTGCTGATCGTTAAATCCCAAAGCTAAAAAATAAAGCAAAACGAAAATAGAAAAGTTAGTAAAATCATGCAATGCATTGATTATGATACGCTTTCCAACATACCAGAAATCATTACTCAAGTTATTACTCAAGTTACGAGGATAATGGCTGTAAAATAAATCTCGCTCCTATGACCTGACCTTTGACCCCATTTCGATGATATTCAACAGAACCGGTAAAGTATACTTCCGGAACAACATGATAAAGTTTTGTCTCAATCGAAGCATTTTTACGTAAGTAATAATGCATAAGGGATATGTAATGGATCCCAATCCTATGTCCTGACGTTTAACCCCATTTCGCCCATTTTCAACAGGGTTTGTCCCCAGGTGGTTCCCTACCACATACTAAAATTTCATTGCAATCGAACCATATTAACGTAAGTTATGACGCATAAGGGCAATGGAATGAATCCAGCTCCTATGTCCTGACCTTTGACCCCATTTCACCCGTTTTCAACAGGGTTCGTCCCCAGGTGATCCCCTATCATATACTGAAATTTCATCGAAATCGAACAATTTTTACGCGAGTTATCGCGCGGACAAACAGACGGACGGACAAATCTGCCGCATATACGCTTCTTCAACCTACGGTTGGAAAGCGTAAAAAACAAGTCACTGTTAAAAATTACTTCATTTACTTAAAAAAATATTGGTACAGTCAGACCTGTGAGTGGATAAACCATGAGCCGGGTTAAAGGAATGAAAATGGACCATCAGTATCGGCCGCCCCCCGTGGTAACGTGATCTAAGCGCTGGTTTCTGACCATTCGTCCGAGTGGGACCGGGTTCGAGTTCCTCTTAGGCATGAGTTGTGCATTTGTCTTATAGAACTAGATCTCTCCCTGCCTTGAAAGTAATGGCCCACACCAGGGGTGTGACTGCCTATAGGCCCTGAGATTCGTTTACGGTGGTTGTTATACCCCCCCACACACACACACACACACACACACATACAATTAGTCTCAAGTGAGAATAAAAAAGGGCACCCAGTAAGCTTTCAGTCTTAAAAAAATTCGTCAGTGGAAGCTTTGTTAATTGATTACTACTTCTAATTTTTTTCTCCAAAAATGTCTTCACCAAAACTAAGTAAAATATCTGGATGGCTAACAAAAAGGAAAAACGCAAACTGCTTAATCCTTTGATTCTTGATTGCCACAACACTAAATGAATAAAAAAAAATCAAAATAATTAAATAATTCACCTCTTTGTGATGTGAGAACAGAGCAGTGAATTTCCTTTTGGGCAAGGAACACCAGCTGCAGGAACCGCATTTAGCTGACGCAAAAAGGAAAAGGCTGGCCCGCATGCAAAAAAAAAAAAAAAAAAAAAAAAGGTCCCTGGGTAAAAACATGACTGTTTGATTGCTAAAGTTCTGCTGCATGATCACACACACAGTTCATACACGCCCTCTTTTAAAGTGATGAAAAACAAACGCATCGTCTTTTCTTCTTCTGGAGCCTAGATTTGCCGGTGTTCATTTGAATGGGCCTACGATTTCGTCGGAAACTCAGCTAGCTCGGATAACGTGGAAAAACCTTTTTCACCCTTCACAAACACTTTACTCAAACGAAAAACAAATGCGACGCTCTTTCACTTAGAAATGTGCTCGGAGAAATGAACAGTCGAAAATTTATTGCTGTTGCCACTTAAAACTGACCAATGGTCATAATGTTTCATTATGACTGTCTTGTTTTTGCTGTTTGGGGGTTTAGTGACCATCATGAATAACTCTAAAGGCCACAAGCAGTCGTTTGTCCCTACTTTGGGGTCCCTTGCTCCAGGGGAGAAAGAGAGCTGGTGCTCTAAGACAAGCGTATCACACATTCCTCATCCAAGTACATTGACGGAAAAAAAATCCCAACACCAAGAAGGGGTTGTGTTAGATAAACGACAGTTGGTAGGCGGTGAGAGTACATCTGTAAGATGACGTCTATGCAAATTTCGCGCTCGGCGCATACGCGTGGTGCTAGTAGCGCCCCTCCGAACATGCAAAGCAAGTTTGCTGTAAATACGCGCTGTAACGTTCGTGAGCGTTAGTTATCGTTGAGATTCGACGTAGGGTGTTGATGTTAGTCAAGAATGCCTTTAAGAAGACGAAGAAGCCATTATCAACAGCTCACGGAGTTTGAACGAGGTCGTGTAATAGGGCTACGAGAAGGTGGATTTTCTTTCCGCAATATTGCAGAACGACTTGGCAGGAATGGAGCCACTGTGCATGATTGTTGGCAGCGGTGGTCAAGGAAAAGTACTGCCTCAAGAAGACCGGGTTCCGGCCGGCCACGTGGCACTACTGAGAGGGAAGACCGCCGTGTACGGCGTATGGCCGTGGCGCATCGTACCGCGTCTGCGGCAGCAATTCGAGCTGCAGTTGCCACCACAGTGACACAACGAACTGTTACAAATCGGTTACTTGAAGGACAGCTCCGACCCAGACGCCCTGTAGCGTGCATTCCACTTACTCCAAACCACTGCCGTTTGCGACGTCAGTGGTGTCAAGCTAGAGCTCATTGGAGGACGGAGTGGAGATTTGTTGTGTTTTCTGATGAAAGCCGGTTCTGCCTGGGTGCCAGTGATGGCCGTGTGTTGGTTAGAAGGAGGCCAGGTGAGCGCCTGCAACCAACATGTCTGCGGCCGAGACATACTAGAAGACCTACACCTGGAGTTATGGTCTGGGGAGCAATTTCCTATTACAGCAGGAGCACTCTCGTGGTTATCCCACGCACCCTGACGGCCCAGTTGTACGTCGGTCTGGTGATTCAACCTGTTGTGCTGCCATTCATGAACAGCATTCCAGGGGGTGTTTTCCAACAGGATAACGCTCGCCCGCATACCGCTGTTGTAACCCAACATGCTGTACAGAGTGTCGACATGTTGCCGTGGCCTGCTAGATCACCAGATCTTTCACCAATCGAGCACGTAGGGAACATCATTGGACGACAACTCCAGCGTCATCCCCAACCAGCATTAACCGTCCCTGTATTGACGGACCAAGTGCAACAGGCATGGAACTCCATCCCACAAACTGACATCCAGCACCTGTACGACACAATGCATGAACGTTTGCGTGCTTGCATTCAACATTCTGGCGGTTACACCGGTTATTAATGTACCATCATTTCACATTTAAAATGGCTCTTCTCGCGCTTACATTAAGCTGTGATCTTGAAACCTTAATCGATTAAATATGTTACCTATACAAATGTATTGCCGCCATTTCATTCCTCTACAACTATTTTTTCGTAGTGTTGGGATTTTTTTCCCGTCAGTGTATATGTGGTAATATCATTGCTTTTGAAAATCGCTTTATTGGTATAACGAAATAAAATAGACGTTGTAGGGACAGATAAAATGATAACTCCACGACATCTCTGTATATATGAACATTTTTCATATTTATTTCAGAACTTTAAATTTTTCTTTGTTCGTGAGCCCGTGGCATTAGCTAAAGGAACGTATATATGAACATTTTTCATATTTATTTCAGAACTTTAAATTTTTCTTTGTTCGTGAGCCCGTGGCATTAGCTAAAGGAACGTGGAATACCGTTCGAGTAGGGATTAAGCGATTAAGATCTCTCACTATTTACTTTGATGTTTCTCGAAAGCATTAAGACAGAAGTTGTATAGTGTATCACTCTTCTTTGGAGCCTCTCCTCTGACATTGCAGAGTCAACGCAGAGGGATTGCTCATGACGTACAAGCTTAGTACGTGATCGGATGGTTGTTTTGACCTAGGAGCATGGCCCGAGCTTCCTAGAATTTGGAAAGTGCGTCAAGACAAAGGAAAGGAGACTATAAAGAGGTAACTTCTCCTACTCTCGGGATATTCAGGGCCGCGGGTGATCTAGTGGTCCATGTTCGTGACTGCCACGAAGAAGACCTCGGGTTCAATCCCAGGCAGGTACAAACGCTCGAACGGCTAAATATCCGCCGTGCGTCGGATGGGCACGGTAAGCCATCGGTCCCCCGGGCAGTGGCGCCCCGGAATTATTGTCTCTGGATTTATAATCCATACTGCAGCAGTATGGATTAATAAATTACTTAATCAATCAAATAAGTGAACAAGTTGAAGACTACATAAAACCGCTGCACTAGAAGCCCAAACCGACCGTAGATATTCAAATGGAAATAGACGTGCAGTGAAATGTATTTCTTCAGAGAGAACAGACCTTCTAGTAGGGGTAAGTCTCTCTCATTACTCTGATTAAAGAAAAATGTTATTTCAAATATTTCAAATTTCCTATATTTCATCATCATCAACAACAACAACCATGGATACAATTGCCGTAGGTGTCTGTTTCCATTTTAACTATGTTGTCCTATTGAAGTCTGTTCGTTGCAGCGTGGTTCAGTTTTTGAAGAGTTCCACCGTACCAGCCTTTAATATCGTTAGCATACACATGGTGAGGGCGTCTACTTGCATTTCTTCCATTCATTAAGCCAAACACAAACGTCTTTATCTTTCTGTCATTTTTCATTCTGCAGATGTGTCTTAATTTTCTCTGTATGATTTATTGGAGCAGGATCTCTTTTAGCTGTATTCTTCTGCACACATCGTTATTTCTTATCTTCTGGGTCCATGCGATTCGTAAGATTTTACGATAGCATTTTCTTTCAAAAGCAAGTATCCTTCTCTCTGATTCCTTTGTCAATCCTAATCATAATTTAAGGAAAACTCTAAACAATCTGGCCCCAGTAGCTACTTGATGTATTTTGTTGTTAATCCCGAGCAACGCCGGGTACATTTGCTAGCAATTTAATAAGCTTTTTCAAATGATAGATCTTTAGAGAATTTACAAAGTCAGATAAAGATTTTATTAAATAACTTTTACTTCACAAGCTTCGTCTGTGGTTTTTACCTCAATTGCATTTTTTTCAATCACTCGGGGTTATTTATGGAAATCAAAGTTGAAAGTTTATCTTAGTAGGACAAAGAAATATTTTTTTTGCATGCGTGAAATCGCACTAGTGTAATGCATTGAAAAAAATGACTTAGCAACTGTATTCGTGAAATTGTATCATAATTTGCAACGGTCATGGGAAGTCATCATATGATGTCGCAAAATCTGTGTATCAACGGTGCTTGTGTTATCTACAAAGCGTTTTTTAAGAAAGGGGTAGGGTATACCGTTGTATCAATTTACACGAGTATATGATTGCATCAGTTCAATTAATTTAGACTATTTTAAGAAAATGGATTTCTGATGCTTCTCGCATGTTCACTTCTTGGAAAAATAACCCGATTGAAGTGTATCATTCAAACGGACATTATTCTTTATTTTCATGTCTTCGTAGTGTTTTTGCGGAAATACCGATTGAAGATAAAACGGCTCATTACACATCTTTGTTCCGGTGACCTTGTTGGATGCAATATCCTCCCTAGAATGCGTTCCAAATAATCAAGCACTCGAAGCAGGAAACTTGCGTTTACGAGATTTGTTCGAAAGGAAACATGAAATAGAACAGATGCCCTATTGGAGCAGGGTAAAAAAACCTGATCAACCACAACTTAATGATATTTTTATATATCCTGGACACGAGATACTCTTACATAACCGTAACAGCAAACAAATAAACAAAGTTCATTATGACTTCTTATTAAATTATGTAATGAATGCGAATAAATAAAATTAATGTGAATTAGTAAAACTACACTATAGAAATTAAATTTATTGGCGTAAGAATATAAAACAAGAAAGATGACACCGAATTTTCGGGTGTAATAAGCACGTCTTTTGAATCCGTTCTGACGCAAATTAAATTTATCAAAGTCAATGGAACCGGTATGGAAAATAATAGTATCTGACGGTAGGAAGAAGTTTTTCAATCGGGTTTTTAATTTCTCAGATACTGCTGTAAACGGAATCGTGAGCTTACGCCCTATGGTTGCAGACTTGTGCGTTAAGAAAAACATGAATTTATATAAGAAACATTTCACACCGGAGAGATATCGACAAAAATAAGGTGTTACTTTACGTCCCTTGGTGGGAAAACCGTGCATTATTTTAGGAAGAAAGTATTCCAAAATGTTCTCCCGTACGAGCGGTATCGGTCCAAGAAAAAAAAAATGTAGTCGAGTTTTCAGGAACCCAGATTTTGCTACAAATATATCAGAAGCAGAAATTAACACTTATGCCCCCTGGTGGCCAAACCATTCTTTACCAAACATTAGAAATTACGTGAAAAATATTTTCCATCAGGTCTTGTATGCGATACAGAAAGAATTTTTCTAATCGGAGTTTTAGAAGCAGAAATAACGCAGAAAACGCACTTTACCTTTGTGCCCCCTAGCGGAAAGTCTATGATTTACTTGAAAATTTCGAATTTATAGGAAGAACATTTCGCATCGGAAACACTATTCAACAAAGAAGGAATTTTTCAAATCGGTCTCCTAGAAGTAGAGATATTGACAAAAATAAGATATACATCTACGCCCCCTGGCGTAGAAACCATACATTATTTCAAGAAGAAAATGTTACTAAAACGTTTGTCGACATGAGTAGTATCAGTCAACAAACGACTTTTTTCAATCGAGATTTTGGAAGCTCATATTTCGCTGCAAATACATCAGAAGCGGAAATTAAGACTTACGCCACCTGGAGGCCAAACCATTTTTTACAAAAATTGTAAATCACGTGCAAAGGATTTCTCATCAAGAGCTGTATCCGGTGCAGAAAGAATTTTTCAAATAGGATATTTAGAAGCAGAGATATAGCGGGGAAAGCAATTTACCCTTACGCCCCCTAGCGGAAAGTCTACGAATTACTTGAAAATTCTGAAATTATTTGATAAACATGTCACACTGGAAACACTATCCATCAAAGAAGGAATTTTTCAAATCGGACTCCTAGAAGTAGAGATATTGACAAAAATGAGATATACATCTACGCCTCCCTGGCGTAGAAACCATGCATTATTTTAAGAAGAGAAAGTTTCTAAAAGGTTTGTTGACATGAGTACCATCGTTCTACAAACGACGTTTTTTTCAATCGAAAATTTAAAAGCTCATATTTTGCTGCAAATACATCAGAAGCGGAAATTAAGGTCTACGCCCCCTGGCGGCCAAACTATTTTTTTAAAAAAATTAGAAATTATGTGCAAACGATGTCTCATCAGGAGCTGTATACTGTGCAGAAAGAATTTTTCAGATCGGAGATTTAGAAGCAGATATATAGGGGGAAACCCAATTTACCAGTACGCCCCCTAGCAGAAAGTCAATGAATCACTTGAAGATTTTGAAATTATATCAAAAACGTGTCACACTGAAAACACTATCCAACAAAGAAGGAGTTTCTCAAATCGGACTCCTAGAAGTAGAGATATTGAAAAAAATAAAATATATATCTACGCCCCCTGGCGGAGAAACTGTGAAAAATTTTACGAAGAAAATATTCCTAAAAGGTTAACCGATGTGAGTGGCATCGGTCCACGAAATAATTTTTCCAATCGATATTTTAAAAGCTCAGATTTCATGGCAAATACATCAGAAGCAAAAATTAACACTTACGCCCCCTGGTGGCTAAAGTATTCTTTACCAAAAATTTGAAATTATATGAAAAAGTGTTTCCATCACGAGGTGCATCTGCTGAAGCAAAAATTTTTCAAATCAGAGTTTTAGAAGAAGAGTTATCGGGAAAAATGTAATTTATTTTTACGCCCCCTAGCAAAAAATCTATGCGTAATTTGTAAAAGTAACTATGTCTAAAATACTTTTCGACATAAATGAAATCGAAAGATAAAATAATTTTTTCAATCGGATGTTTAGAAGCAAATATGTGGAATAAAACGTATTTTTGAATTCGCCATCATCTGCATTTACGCCCTCTAGCGGCGAAATTGTACATCGTAAAAAAACAAAGAAAGTGAAGGATCTTCATTCGCATATTTCAAGCTTCCCAATGCAAAAAGAATTTTTCAAATCGAACTAATAGTTGCAGAGATAGCGTGGGTACAGACGGACGGACGAACGGAGGGACAAACCGGTAACATAAGCACGATCTTTTTTTACAAAAGACGTGCTAAAAACATATTTACAAGCCTTCTCACATCAGCCAGATGGCTTTTCAATGGAGATAGGCAGAAACTGCAACCTGAATAATAGAACGCTTCAACAATTTGAACGGTTCATGTATGTTTTTCGTGTGCGGGACACTACGTCGTAATCGCATATACGGTCCCTTATGTGACATCTCCCATTCGGCCAATGGAAAGCGTTGTTAGAAAAGATATCTCCTTCCACTGTGATTTCTTGTACGCTGACGAGAAAGTAGCCGTTTGTTGAAAATTTTACAGCTTTATTCAGTGTTTTAGCTCCGAATATCTTCTTATTTTCAATGATTACTGTTAGGAATTCTGATTCAACAATTTCTCAGTGTTGTTGAGTATTCCCAGAGGAGGGGAATACTCAACGCCGTAAGACAAACACAACATCCATGCCTCACTGGGAATCGAACCCGGATCTCTTTTGGACGAATGATCAGAGGCCATCGCTTAGACCACTGCGCCACCGGGGCGGCACCCATTGAGTTGCTCACGATGGTTGTTAAACCCCAAACAAAAATCTGAAAAAACAAAACAGTGCAGTTTAACAAAACGACGAATAAACGGAGGGAAACTCATCCAGTGCCTGTTGATGGTTCGGAGATCGTACAGTTATGCCGACTACAGAGAGTTAACCTGCCGAAAACTGAACTTAGTTTTTTTTTTTTTTTTTTTTTGAGGTTTAACGACCACCGTGAGCAACTCAATGGGCTATAAGCAATCGCCAGTCCCAATTTAGGGTCACTGGTTCCAGGGGAAGGGAAGACCCAGCGCCGTAAGACAAACACAACTTCCATGACTCACCGGGATTCAAACCCAGACCCACCTCGGTTGAAAGATCAGAAGTCATCGCTTAGACCACTGCGCCACTGGATTTATAATTACATATCAGCAGGTATTAAAGATTTTTGCTGCGGAATTTTTGAGGTAGCATAACCAATAAGAAGAAAGTTCTTAGCAATTTAAATGCAAACTGTTTTCCTTGTTATCGTATCCTGGAGCTCAACAGACTTGGGTGATCTCCAGCCAAGTACTAGCTCTTTTCTCTTAACCTAAATGTCCAATAAATTTCAATAGTACTTCAGATCAACCAGCCCCAAACAGCTTTGTTTTAGAAAAAGAAATACTCCCCTACTTCCCCATCCTTCTGAAAAAACGCCGTAGACGAACTACGTAAACAATATGTTTGCCTGCAAGGTGACCACTGGATCTCCTTCAGGACTACTTGGGGTGTCCATTGACTTCTGCCAAGAGGTTCCGTTGTTCAGAGGTTATCGTTAATGTTAACCCTACCTCAGCTGTTCTTTACCAATCGGCATTTGTCTTTGCTTGGCGGTTATCGTTGTATGAGGAGTCTGGTAATAGAGGTTTCGCTGTACCTTTTGGCAACGGCTGACAATGAGTCAGAGGTAAATAAAATCCTACGCCCAGAGGGTATGAGTGGCGGTGTGAGCGTAACATGATGTACTGCTTGAAATAGGATCGCATGTTATCTTGATATTACGAAAATCAAAGATTACACTGAACAGCAAAAATAAACTTTTTGTTTGTTACAAAGACTGCATTTCCCGAATCATACAGTCTTTGTCATGCTGATTACAAATCTGGTTGCTAAATTGTGCTACCGTGCATAGTTCTCGAGTAATCTGTTGTTTCAGTGTACAATTAGCTTTCATTTTGGCATACATGTATTTCGCTACAAGCATTTAATTATACTTACCTTAAAAAGTAGTTATTTTATATTTTCTTCTGTACATTCGTTGTATTACATCCCTTTTTAGAGTCCAACAGTAATCAGCTAGCATTTTAGGGCTCCATTTTATTTTATAGCGGTTTTCTACGGGGCATATGTCCTGATGAAAACGTTCTCCGTGCTCATCGCTTACAGCTCCTAAGTTCCGTGTAAAAAAGTCCAGATGCGAGTGAAGGAAATATATTTCAAGGGATATATTGCATCCTATGGCCTTATAGCTTTCTAGAAGCTCCGTGATAAGTTATTTATAATTTTATGCCTTCCGGTTACCTAAACAGTTTAGTACCACATCTTTAAAGACTTCCATGCAGCAGCTTCGGTCTCATTCAAAGTACCTTCAAATGCAAGATCACGCATAAGTTCCCTTATTTGTGGACCAAAAAAATTTTTTGTTTAATTTTGACTTCAGATATTTTGGAGAACTTGCTCTTTAGAAAACGAAAGGCTTTTCCATCTTCATTCAAAGCCTTTACAAAATGTTTTATCAAACCCAGTTTGATGTGAAGCGGTGCTAAATACAAGTTCTGAAGACTTACTAAAGGCTCATCAACAAAATTTTTATTACCTAGAATTAAGGACTCTGTATTAGGCCAGGTCTTTCTAGTGTAATGAGCATTTCTGTCGCTACTGTTCCATTCACAGAGGAAGCAGCAGTATTTTGTGTATTCAAGTTGAAGATCAAGGAGTAACTTCAAGATTGCCGCAAATATTCCATGACTGTTTTTTGTATACCATACTTTGAAGCAACAGTTTCATATTTGCATATGTTCCTTTTATGTATGCAGCATATGCAACTGGTATTGAAGAAGGACACCTTTTAATCTTATTTTTGAGGAATCTATAAAAAGTCTCCATTCTTCAGGTTTGTGTTGCTGTCCTAAATCTTATAAGTCTATATCATTGCAGTACACAAGATCACCCTCTTCGAAAATAGATGTTCAAACTCTTTCTGTCGTCGACGAAAACTACATACCTTTGTACTTGGTTGTAAAAGTTTACATCCCTTCAATCTTTAAGCCAATATTTCGGTCTGACGTTTTGCTAAATGAAAGTCACGAACCAGATCACTTAATTCTTCCTGACTTATAAGGTGAGGCACAGAATCTTCCGAGAAATCAGGGTCTTGTTGTATTTCAATATCTTCTTTGCGTGAGGATTTATTTCATCCGTCTCACTATCATCTAAACTCCATGACCGTGGAGGTACAGGAAGATCTGGACCATGCGGTACAGGTCTAACAGCCGAAGCAACACTGGGATACTGAATCGTGTCTTTGGTCTTAGCTGTAATTCCAGATATCTTAGTGATGCAGAAGTAACAGTCTGTTGAGTGGTCTTTCGGTTCTCTCCAAACCATTGGTACCGCAAATGGCATTTGACGTGATCCCTTCAACCAGCCAAGTCAGCAAAGTTACACATGAATTACAAAAAATGTGAGACGCCCAAGATTTATCTTCATCACCCATTTTGCACTGGAAATAAAGTTCATAAGATTTTCTAATCAACGGTGTAAAATGTCGTCTTTGAGCCTTTAAAGTTAATTATCCACAAATGTAGCAGGAACTGTCTGGATGGTTCACACAAGTACGCGGCATTATTTAACATACACTGTGCACCAGTGGCGTAGGGTGATTTCAGACAGTGGGTAATCTCACATTTTTGACCCCCCTCCCCCCATCCGAATAAAAAATCACAATTCATGTATATATACGTTCGTTAATAAAATTATTACATAATGCAAAAATAATATTTTTTATGAATTCATGGTTTTTAAAACTACTTTCAAAGTTGAAATATAATTAATTCTCAACTTCCTTCATTTCCTGCCCCTCAGTAGATCTTATGAAAGTCTTGATTATCTTCAAAGTTGAAAACGTACGTTCTACTGTTGTTGCTGCTGCTGGTATTGTAAGAATAAGTAAGAAGAGCCTATAAGTTTCAGGCATCACTAGATTTAGTTTCTTTTGAATCATGTACTTTAACATGAGATTAAGGGGTTTGTAGAGGTCTGCACGGGCCGAGCTGGCCCGCCAAGCCCGAACCCGGCGCGGTGGGCCTTTTTTAATTTAGAGAATAAAGCAACGGGCCGGGCCAAGTCGACCCATTCTTTTTATCACAATGGTAAAGAAAGAAAAAAGTCGTGTTCCCCGATTTTCTGGTGTTCTTAACTGTTTTGCTGACTTTACTTACTTCCATGACATAGCCCAGGGCGTAATCAGAAAAGCAAGCAGAGGCACTCAGTGTTTTACCAATCTACAGGTATTAAGATGGTAAAACCATTTTGGGGATTGTTGACAGCAAAAAAGATTCGAACCTGAGCGTGTGTATAGAGTGGGGTACGGCAGGTGTCTGCAGTGGGGTGGGGGGTCTGTTTTATATGACAGAGTGGGACGACATCGATTTTTCTCCTATCCCTAATCTCTAGTTCAGAGAAAGGGAAATTCTCTCTTTTTAAAGGTTATATTTTTCGATGATTGTCAAAGTTTAGCTAATATTTTTAGGCTTACATTCAACTAAAGATTTTCAATAATATCTCAATAAGTTCATTTCGTAGGCGTACTGAATCGAAATGTCTGTTGTAAGTATGTAAAAGGGAGCTAAATTCTGTTTCCGGAATTTTTTCTTTCATCTGTGGAAATCTGTGTGTCTCCAAAATTGTTTTGAATTCAAGATTTTTGTAAATTCCAAATCGGTCTACTTGTTGTTCAATTACATTGTCTAAGATTTCGTCGAACAAACTTCTGTAAAATACTTCTGGGTCTTCATTTCTTCTTTTCCTGGGCTGTTTAGTGTAATTTTCCAAAACATTTTTCCAGAAATCATCGAAGGAATTTTGGCGTTTTTCTTTTATTACGTTTTTCACATCTTCAACCTTTTTGCAGCAATATGCTACATCCAAACTTTTGTTTTGCAGGACATCAAACGAAGTATCTGTATGTGAAATGCAAAAACACGTCCAACAAAAAACATGCTTTGAAACAATTCAAAAACGAAGCACATCCCCATAGCCTGTAGAATACTTTCAGAATCCCATTCATCTGAACTATCTACAATACTTTAAAAAAAATCTGTCAAGTGGACTCTGTTTTCTCTCACAGTATTCACTGGGCGAGATGAAAAATTCCCCTGGTAGGGAATTTCTGGACAGTTTTTTATATATAATGGGACGTTTTTTTCCATAAAGGGACTCAGAGCATTTGTCCTTTTAGGCAATTTGGAGGAAAATGAACTAATTCCAGACAGTGTAGTAAAAAGATTACCACATTCTGTAATATTGCGCACAGATTGTTGGAGAACTAAATTCAAGACATGACTGTAGCAGTGGACAAATAAAGCCTCTGGATATTTTTCTTTAATTTTGGCCTGTACACCTCCAACCCGTCCCGACATGATAGGAGCTCCATCGTAAATTTGTCCTATGATTTTATTTGACACTTCATATTCACAAATATCTTGATCCACAAGCTGCAAAAGTGTCCCAGCATTCTTACTGGCAGTCACGTTAGTGAACTTCAAAAATCTTTCAATTGTATATCGCCGTCCTCGTAAATATAACAGTTACAAATCTATGATTGAGATTTGTTTGCTACATCAGATGTTTCATCCAAAAAAATAGAAAGAAACTCAGTTTTATTAATCTCCCCGAACAACATATTCCAAAACACTGCTGATTGCAGCAATTAGGTCGTTTTGTATTTGAGGAGATGTACCTCTGAAAATAGTCTGTTTTTAAATGTTCTTCCAGCTGAGCGTCATATTGGGCTATGTAGTTTAAAAGTTCGACGTAATTCCTTTTTTCAGGGAATCATCCGCCTCACTGCGCCCACGGAAGGCCAGTTCTTGTTTTGCTAAAACACAAACGGCCTTTTTTAAACATGATAAAATGTCTGTTTTTCTTCACCTCTTCGTTGTGCCTGGTGACTTCTAGACCTCTCGGATGATCCAACTGGTCAATCCTGCTGCTTGAAACTCCAAAAGTTCGTAACTTAAAAAACAACAATTTGTATGAGCTCTGGTTTCTTCATGTTTTCCCACAGCTTTGCGCAAATTATTCAGGTCGCAGAATTCTCCATTTGACCATACAGACTTCTCGATACTAAACAATAGGCAAGGCCAGCAAAATAATCTATTCGAATTTAAGCAGCCTGTTAACCACAATGTTTTCTCATAATTTGCTTCAGTAAAATGCCGCGTGTAAGAACGGTTTTTGTCCTTGTATAATGCAGAGATTTGGAAGTTTAGGAACTGGTCGCCTTTTTCTTATTAATGCCAATTTTTCTTGAAATGGTTTGCTTCCAAAAGATATTTTTAATAATTCATCTATAACACACGGGCACGCCATACAGGTCTTGATAAAGAAAAATCATGAAACAAAAACAGACGAATAAATAAGTAACAGAATTAGTCTCAAGCAAACACACTTTGTAACACTGAAAAATCCTGCGGCATCTCCCTGATATAAAATGGCCCTGGCTGCCTATTACGTTGAAGCAGCGCGTGCGCATTAACGCTTGCAAGGCAGGGAAACCACACGTTGAGCGGGAGTGAGATGTCTTCGTTCCGCGGTCACGTGGTCTCTTGAGGCCCTCTCTCCGAAATGAGATGGCCTTTGGAGCTGCTCATTGGCTCTTCTGACAGCAGGTTGAATGAAGAATTTCTCTTTTTTTATTATTAAAACGCTTTGCGAATAAAGTTTTTTCTTGAATACATACCTACGCTCTGCGTGAATTGTTCTAAGAAAAACAGTTGCGAAAAATTCCCAAAAATTGTTAAAAAGCAAAAAAATAGTTGGTCCATCTGCGATTACCTAGATCCCCTTGAATATACGCCACTGCTGTGCACAATCCACACTGCGTTTAAAAACCACGAGAAAATGTACGTCCTTCAATACCAATTAAATGCATTCGAATGACAAACATTCCATTCTGTTTCCCCATCCCAGAAGGAATTGCACAAAATGAAGTAACGCGCTAGTATGTCTACTCTCAGAGACACAGATATCCTGACTGCAGACAAATGCCTCCGTTGGGAAAGATAGAGAAATTCCTTTAAGTAACACAACATTCACCCCAATAGATAGTTCCATTACAAGAAATTGGAGCCCAGTGGAGCACTTGTGACTTCATATTTGGTTTCAGCACCTGTAAATGCATACAAAGCCGTTAAAGTTTTCTTTGTAACAAAACCATTGTTTTTCAGTATTATCTGCACGCCGAATATGTTCTGTTGCATGCTAATTGATCTTTGTTGATGTTATCATGGAGTTATGTCTACAAACTCTATTTCGACAAGTAACAAGGAAATAAAAACGACCTGAATTATTGCCTATGTTTTAACAAATAAACAAACTTTGGCAGTGTACTTATTTGTTTAAGCGCTTAACACTAATTAATAACGAGGCACCGAACACCAACTACAGTTAAAATAGTAAAACTATATTAAGTAATCCGAATTTATTTGCGTAAAAATTGAGATCAACGTTTCCAAGCTTAAGAACATCAACCAAATGGTTTTTTCAAGAAAAGTATACGACAATTTTAATGATTGAAAGCTTCAACGATTTGAACGCTGTGACTTGAATAAATGATAAATGAATAGATGTGAATGTAGTTTTCATCCTGACACACGAGGTATCATATTGTTTGGGCGCTGTATCTTGGAAAGAAAAAGCATATTACTTGAATAACTGGTTCCACATTCAAGGCGACTCTATAAAATGCATAATTGCAAGTCAGACGCTATAATTGCAAGCCTCACTGAGACAGAGAGACGCGTTAATCGCAGGCTTCACTGAGATAAAGGGACGCTATAATTGCAAGCTTCACTGAGATAGCGAAACGCTATAATGGCAAGCTTCACTGAGTTAGAGAGACGCTATAATTGCAAGCTATAACGAAGTAAATTTCTCTGTCATTTCTGTCCACGCCAGGATTCGGACCCGGATCCGCTCATTCCGGAATAAGTTGCTCTACCAATTGAGCTACGCGGACGTTTTATTCTGATTCCTATCTGCCTTTATGTCGTGTGCGTCCTTTTAGCAGGTACGTCACAAAGTCTCACTGTTGGTAATGATCTCCAATGTTCCTCGAATGATTGTAGATTTAGGGGTGGAGTAAGCAGCTTACAACGATAAGCCATTACATTTTGACCACCCCAAACCCAGAGAAATGAGCGCACCTGGAGACAGAACAGTGACGCAGGTGAAGTTCACCGTGCAATATGTACACTGAAGAGCAATTGAATTAGAGACAGCTGACGTTATGCAAATGTGGCGCTGTGGGCGGCCATGTAAACGGAAACGACATGACGTATGCAGCGATCCGACAATATAAGGAGTGATGCGACGGGAATCAGTAAGAATCGGACGAAGTATGGGTAAGACGAAGGATCTAAGCGCATTTGATCGTGGGAAAATTGTCGGGGTCCGACGAATGGCCATCTCGGAAGTCGTGCAGGCACAGGGATTTTCACGAGCCACTGTGTCACGGGTGCACCGTGAGTACAGCGAATCCGGCAAAACCATCCCTGCAAGGGCCAACTGCCGTGGACAACAGCGTGTGAATGAGCGGGGTCATCGTCGGCTACCTCGCATTGTAACAGCGGATAGACGGGCCACAGTGCAAGAAATCACTCGGCAATTTAACGCTGGTGCACAAAAACGTGTAAGCAGCCACCCTGTACAGAACCATCTCCTCGCTATGGGGTAAAGAAGCCATCGTCCCACGAGGGTACCACTGCTGACCGCACATCACACGGCGCAAAGATTAGCATGGGCGCGGGAACATCGCCACTGGACCCTAGACATGTGGAAAAATGCTGCCTGGACTGATGAGTCGAGATTCACGTTGGAACATGCGGATGGCAGGATACGAGTACGGCGCAAACCACATGAAGCGATGGATCATTCTTGCCAGCAGGGTACTGTTCAAGCTGGTGGGGGTGGTATTCTCGTCTGGGGACTGTTTACGTGGACTGAAATGGGACCCCTGGTACGTGTGACATCATCCCTCACAGGTCAATGTTACCGGGATATCCTGGACGACCCTTTGCTCCCGTTTGTGCGTCTTCTACATCCCACTGGGGACCTCATCCTGCAACAAGACAATGCATCTTCCGAATTGTATCCGAATGGTTGGATGTACACTCCACCGACGTGACCTCGCTTCCTTGGCCAGGTAGGTCACCTGTCCTCAGTCCCATCGAGCACATCTGGGATGTCATCGAGAGATATGTTCGAGGCTCTAACCTCCTTCCATCAAATCTTCGTGAACTGTGGGAGCTAGTTCAGGGGTCGTTGATCCGTATGGCTTCCTAACACTTCCGGTGTCTTTTCGAGTCCATGCCGAGACAAATCGCTGCCGTCATCAGGACGAAAGGTGGTGCTACACGTTACTAGACAGGTATCTCTAATTCAATTGCTCTTCAGTGTATACAACTCACGAGGACCGCCTTTCGGTTCGTAGTGTGTTCGGAGGCAGAATGGGAAAAGCTTCCAATTTATCGGAGTTTGATAAAGGGCAAAATGTGATGGCACGGCGTCTTGGAACTACGATCTCGGAAACGGCACGGCTTGTGGGTTGTTCACGTGACGCTGTAGTGAGTACGTATCAAAAGTGGTGCACGAAAGGCCAAACGACCAGCCGGGTGCCGTCCGCAGCTCATTGATGCCAGTGGGGAGCAAAGACTGTCGCGCATTGTTCACAGCGACCGTAGGCCCACGGTGCGATAAATCACCCACAGCTACAACAGTGGTGATCAGGGCAATGTGTCACAGCAAACAGTTCATGGGAGCCTTCCGCTAATGGGCCTGCGCAGCCGAAGACTCAGCCGGGTCCCCATGTTCACTGCACGTCATCGGCAGCAACGCATGCAATGGGCCTAATATCATCGAGATTCGACAGTGGATGATTGGAAGAAAGTGACCTAGTCTGACAAATCAAGATTCCTGGTGCATCACGTAGACGGCAGAGCGCGGAAACGCCAAATACCAACGTAGGCTATGGCACGTGGATGCACTGTTGGGCGGAAATTGGCCGACGGCGGCGGTGTTGTGCTGTGGGCGATGTTTTCTTAAAACACTTTAGGCCCCATTATTTCAATAGCACAATCCTTGATAGCTGTCAGGTATCTGAACATCGTTGCGGACCAAGTTCACCCATTCATGGCAACTGTGTTCCCTGCTGGTGATGGCCATTACCAACAGGATAAAGCGCCATGCCCCTCTGCCAGAATCGTCAAGGAGTGGTTCCAGGAACATGCTGGTGACTTTCTGTTAATGCTCTGGCCTCCAAATTTACCTGACATGAATCCAATCGAACATTTGTGGTTCGACTTGGAAAAGAGGGTTCCCGCTAAATCACTACCACCCTGAAATGTACGAGAACTGGAGGACCTGTTGTTGGCATTATGGTACCAGATACCCCAGGATACTTATCGTCACCTCATCAAATCCATGACTCGCCGAGTGGCCGCTGTTTTGCAAACTAAAAGGAGTCCTATAGCTTATTAGGTATGTGGTCATAATGTAACGGCTCATCAGTGTATTTATTTACATCATCTCACATAGGAGCAGTGGACTCGAACTCGACTTCTATCATAGGGAGGTGGTTAATTTCCCGTCGTTTGTGCCTTTTTTATGCTCCCTGATTCTAATTCTAAACGAACGCTTGGTCGTTCCGATGTAGTATTGTTCAGAGCCGTCCGAATATTCTAGAGGAATAAAGTAGACACCTGACTCTTTGGAAAGAGGCGGCTTCTCAGTATTTCTGTTAATAAAGACGTGTGAGATTTTACACCGACACCGAAGTTTATCTTCTTGGGTGCGTTCTTGAGTTGGTAGGACACATTAGGTATGTAGAGAATTGAACGCAGTTAGGGTAGCTGCCGAATAAAAAGACTAACACGTCTGGTTTTCTTAGTTATATTTTATTTTACCGTCTATACACAATGAAGATTTTAAATCTAAATATTCAAATCCGAAATAGATCTTAAAACCACCTGAAACTAGATAAATATGTTGACGTCTGGTTTTGTTTTTTCGATATACACTGGCGGAAAGTAAAAAAGAACACCAAGAAGGAATTGGCGGACGATCATGAAATTTACATACAGTATGTTAATGGGGTCGAGTTCACGTAGGTGTGATGTTAATTTCGGGACCAACCGGTGAGCGCTTACGCCACAGCACGGCATAATATGTAAATTAACGTCGGTGGTATTTAAGGTGTACGGCGGAGTGAATGTAATCAGTCGTCGGCGTACGGTCACGTGCGAAGACCCTGAAGAAGCTGCAATGCCTGGACATGGAAGACGTTTACGATTTCAGCAGTTATCGGACTTTGAGAGAGGTCGGACTCCGCGAGGCCGGGTGGTCGTATCGTCGTATTGCCGAGCAAATTGGACGGGAAGTATCGGTGGTGGTACGATGGTGGCGTAGATGGTCCGAGGAACATTCCCACACGAAAAGATGTGGAACCGGAAGTCACAGACTGGCTGATGAGCGGACCGATCGACGCATAAGAAGAGCGGCGTTGTCAAGCAGAACATCCGCTGCGACGCAAATCCGAGCTGCCGTTGCACCTGAAGTGACTGTGCAAACAATCC
This sequence comes from Macrothele yani, assembly GCA_039090855.1. Classification (NCBI taxonomy): domain Eukaryota; kingdom Metazoa; phylum Arthropoda; class Arachnida; order Araneae; family Macrothelidae; genus Macrothele; species Macrothele yani. The sequence continues at coordinate 101,912,414 of CM077028.1, forward strand.
GCAACCGTCTACTGGATGCAGGACTACGTGCATGTGTGCCTCTGGTATGTGTACCTCTGACTCCAGCCCACCGTCAGGAACGGCTGCAGTGGTGTCGCCAACGTCTGCACTGGAGAACGCAATGGCGATCTGTCGTGTTCAGCGATGAAAGCAGATTCTGCTTGGAAGCCACCGATGGCCGTATGCGTGTTCGCAGACGCACAGGGGAGCGTCTCCACCCTTCTTGCATCCGCCAGCGACACACAGGGCCTACACATGGCCTCCTGGTGTGGGGAGCGATCAGCTATCACTCCCGTACACAACTAGTGTTTGTACCGGGTACGTTAAACAGCACCTCCTACATCAACAACATCATTCAGCCCGTTGTTGTGCCATTTGTAAAGTCGGTCCATTGTGGTGTTTTCCAGCAAGATAACGCACGCCCACACACTGCACGTGCAATGCAACATTCACTTCAGGGTGTGAGACAACTTCCATGGCCTGCACGTTCACCGGATTTGTCCTCCATTGAGCACGTGTGGGATTTTATGGGACAACGACTTATCCGGTCTCCACGGCCAGCCACGACCATCCCCGATTTACGCGTCCAGGTTGAGGATGCTTGGAACCCAATACCCCAAACTTACATCCAACATCTGTACGACAGACTTCATGCCAGAATTGCACAGTGTGACGCAGTTCATGGCGGTACCTCGTCCTAACCATGTTACATGGAAATGTTATTTTTCAGTTTACCAGCAAATACAGCTGTATTTTTCCATAATGTTTTGATCACGTTATCCTCTGTATTCCGTTATTATGCTGTATAAATTTCGTTGGTATCAGAAGTCTCCTTCTTGGTGTTCTTTTTCACTTTCCGCCAGTGTAGTTATGTATCTGGTTCGAGGTGTATTCTGCCTCACAGTGGCCATTTCGATGACATTTGTTGACTCGTTGAATATTAAAATGATTGCTGTTACGTGAAACACTCAGCAAAAACACAGAGGTAAAATCCTTATAAATGTGTTTAGTAGACCTCATGAAATCATATTTTGGGTGTCCAAAAAGAACTTATTTGCTTAGCGGAAAACTCATGTGCAAGGAAATTCCGCAAGGAAACACTACAGAAGGGTACGTTGATGAGTCATCAGCCTGTTCCGTCCAAATGCGGACTCTGCAGGGTTTGATGGAACTCTCTCTTCACGTTTAATATCCGTAAACGTTACGGTAACAATCCCGACCCAGGGACCGCAGATTCGGACACACCGACAGGTGGTGCGTACTGGGGTGGTCGTACACGATGGACCGAGTACTCCACTGAAACTTCCCTGGGAGATGAGTTCGCCAAGCGAACCAATTTGGGCACGTGGCGTTTATTCCAGTTCAAACAGTAAAGAAACAAAGAAATATTCACATTGGTACATCGACGCTCAAATGAAAGAAAGTAAGTACAGGCACAAGGAACGCACAATTCGCGTCTTACAATTCACTTGCGAACGCAGTCCTGTCTTGCTTGCATGCCCAGTCGTACGGCCATTAGCCGTCGTCTATCTTGGTGCGGAATCTCTCAAGTTCACGTTTAAGACTCGGGCAGTCCGAGTCAAATCTGGAATATGCTGTGTTGAGCTTTAGGTGAAGCTTTTCGTTTGCACTGTGGCAGTTGGGTCACTTCGCATCATTTTGACAGGCCCGGTCGGTGCCTGTGACAAGCCTGGCGGCATCGGACACAGGACTCGGACGATGCCTTGCATTTGGCTCTGTGATGGCCAAACCCGTTGCAGCGGAAACAACGGGTTTCCCGTAAGAATTCCTTGCAGATAAACACACGCCAACCAACTACAGAAGGGTAGGTGTTCCAACGATAAAAAAAATGAGAAGCAAGTTAAAAGCAGGAAAGTGTGTGAGAGTAATATGATAGGGAAAATGGAAAACGGCAATTGGAAAAGAAATTAAAAAAAAAAAAGGATATTAATAAGAGCTTAGCATATTAAAACAAGGAAACTGAAAAACATAAATGAAACATTTTAAAATTCCAACCGACTGGAAGGTAAAACTGAATATAAATAAATAAATAAATGCACGGTTTTAAGATCGGTAAGTTTTATTGAAAAACATTCAGAGGTTAAAAAATAATGAGGGAAGAACGAAGCACAAATTTCACTAAGAATGAAAAACAAAAATTAAAAACCTGGTGAATAACATGCGAAAATTCTGTCATGCGCGATAGGAACTTTGCATGCAAGGGAGTTTGCTTGAGAAAAAAGAAAAAGACGATTACTGAGCGCATATTTAAGAGCTATAAAAACAAAAAGTTTTATTCATGGCTGAACCTACTGTAAATTACGAATGTATTATAAAACATAATAGGAGCATCAGCCGACATTAAAAAAGGCAATTTAGGGGAAAATAAGGAAGACTTCTTCACATGAGACAAAAAATATTAAAAATTATATGTAAAATTAAACAACTACACAAAAATCCACAGTTTTGGGCTAAAACGCATTAAAACTAACGGAAGGTGGGTGTTTGCACGTATTTTTGTTGACTGTTTCGAGAAAATTTATAAAGCAAATATAAATAAGGCACTGCTAAATTTAAAGCAGGGAAGTAAAAATAGTTTAACAAGAAATAGAAATGTTAATGAAATCATGGTTTTCAGAGGATTAAAATACTGTATGGCTGTAAGTTCGCAAACGGTATGGTCATGGAAAAGATTGGGATTGAAAATAACGTACAAAACATGTTTTTATATGGATGGAATTTTTCAGTAAATGCGAAAGTAATGCGTGTAAATATAGATTTCAAAAAAAGAAAGAGAAACATCTTTCCCTCAAATATGGAGCCATTTTTGAGGATTTCAAGAAAAATCTTGCGTTCAAAACTTTTCACTCGGAATAAGAGACAGAAAAGAAAGGGGTAATTAAATCATTCAAAGAAGGTTAAAGAAATATGCTCAATGGGCAAAACGTTAGAGATACCTTCCTAATATTAGCGTGTAGGTCGTCCTCTAGCGCGAACAACAGCCTGTACACGCCGAAGCATCGACTATACCAGATGTCAACATGCCAATTGCAGCATTTTCCACAACTCCGTCCGAGACTTTGGTTCAAAATCCATGGATCTGATATCCCGCTTCACGGCATCCCAGAGAGCTTCCACAGGGTTTAAATCCGGGAGCCTTGGAGGCCACTAGACGGTTCCAAACTCAGATGAAAATTTCTTGAGCCGTTCCTGGACAGTTGCGGCTCGGTGGGACGGCGCATTGTTTTTCTGAAACAGACCATAGACCGCAGGATGCGCGAAAGCCATGAAAACATAACGATGATCAGCCAATGCATTCTAGTAGCGCGCAGCGGTAAAGAACCTCTCCAGACACACTAAGGACTTAATGTGGCCCATGAAAAGGCTCCTCAAACCATCACAGAGACACCACCATTTTGAATAGAGCCGAGATGGCACGATGGGGCCATGGCCTTATGGTGTCGAAGCCACAAAGAACACTCCCGTTAGCTTGGTACATCTGAAAACGGGATTCATCTGACCACACAACGTGGCCCCAATCTGCATAGGTCCAGTTTTGATGCTTTCGGCACTAAGCGAGGAGTAATTTCCGATGACGATCAGGGTAATGTGCCACATCACACAGTTCATGGAAGCCTTTTGCGCATGGGTATGCGTAGCCGAAGACTCAGCCGGGTTCTCATGTTCACTGCACGTCATCGTCAGCAATGCATGAAATAGGTCTAATATCATTGAGATTTGACAGTGGATGATTGGAAGAAAGTGGTCTGGTCGGACGAAACAAGATTCCTCGTGAATCACGTAGACGGCCGAGCGCGGATACACCGATTATCAACAGAGGCTATGGCACTTGGATGCACTGTTGGGCGGAAACAGGCCAGCGGCGGCGGTGTTATGCTGTGGGCGATGTTTTCTTACGACACTTCAGGCCCCACTATCCCAATTACCCAATTCCTGACAGCTGTCAGGAATCCGAAGATCATTAAGAACCAAGTTCACCCATTCATGGCAACTGTGTTCCCTGCTGGTGATGGCTATTACGAACAGGATAATGTGCCATGCTACACTGCCAGAATGCTGGCGACTTCCTGTTAATGCCCTGTACTCCAAATTCTCCTGACATGAACCCAATCGAACATTTGTGGTTCGACGTGAAAAAGCCGGTTCGCGCTATATTACCATAACCTCGAAATGTACAGGAACTCGAGGGCCTGCTGTTGACATTATGGTACCAGATACCCCAGGATACCTATCGTCACCTCATCGAATGGATGACCCCCGAGGGACCGCTGTTTTGCGGGATAAGGGGGTCCTACAGCTTATTAGGTAGGTGGTCATAATGTAATAACTCATAGGTGTATTTCTTTCAGCTACAGAGAGCAAATTGAAGTAATCCCTGTTTTGCAGTGAAGCTAAATACACTAAGCTAAGTTGAAACCTTAGATCAAAGTTCAAATCTACAGCCATTTAAACGATTAAACCAGAGTGATTCAAAAGACATTGCTGTTTTACTTCAGTTGATGAAAACGTGAATAAATATATAAAGGTAAAAGATTAATCATCGAAATAGAGTCCATCGTGATGTCATGTCTCGAACCCTTGCGAAAAAATTCCTTTGGTTTCGAGGCGAAAAAGTCTCTGACACCAAATTTAACATCGAGGATTTTTTAGAAGTATTTTCCACGTAAAAAATGTGCCATGGACCGGAAAAAGTTGTAGTCCGAAGGAGTAAGATTCGTACTATAACCCGGATGGGACATTAGCTCAAAACTCTTCAGTTCCTGTATTTTTCCGTAGTTGACCGAGTACGATGAGCAGGAGAATTATCCTGCTGGAGGATAACTCGTGTACGGTTCACCAGAACGAGGTACTTTCGACTTAAAACGGCATACAACCCCTACAATTGGCCACAGTACAGCTTCGCATTGATGCCTCGGCCATCTGGAACCAATTCCAATGAATGGGGCCCTCAAAGTTCCACCATAAGCATAGCATAACTTTGTGCTTAAATCGTTCTGAGTTGCTTTTTGGAATATAGCCACTGTTTTATCATGTTAGAAATCCAGAAAAATATCCACTTTTCATCACATGTCACAATTCGTCTAAAGAAACGGCCATTTTGGATATTTTCCAGTAACTTGCGTCTCACATGCACACGTCTCTGAGCTTGAGCAGCAGGCAGTTCATGGGGTACTTGGCGACAGCTTCTGTGCGTCTTGCCGGCTTATGCAGTTCGTGAACAAATGCGGGATGAGGCATTCTCAGTTCATCTGAAAGTTGTGTAGTGCTTGTGCATGGATTTGACCCTACGGCTTGGCTTTCAGCAGAAAAATTCACCGTCGAATGTCTTCGAACACGTTCTTTGTCTTCAAGGCTGCAGTCTCCATTTTGACTCGCTGGAAACCAAATTCTTACCGTTCTTTCAGACACTGCTCCTTCACCTTCAACAGCACAAATTTCCCTAGCTGCAGCGGCAGCCCTTAACTTTTTTTAAAGCAAAAACCGTAATAGCACTCGGATCGTGTATTTCCCTTCTATAGTTTTTGACGGCAGAAACTTTTCAGCTTTTGACAGCATAAATAACTGTAGCGTGTGCTCCCATTTATAATAGCTAGACGATACCGGTTGTCCGATCATGCGTTGTTCTTATCTGCATCGCGCATGCGCACCGAGTAATTGCCTGATACAGGAAGACTTTTCAAAAAGAAACGACCACACTTCCCTAATTTGGGGCCATTGGTTACAGATAGATGGGAAAGCCCGCGCCGTAAATGACTTCATCCGGGACTTAAACCCAGACCCAGCTTGCACCAGTCAGAAACTCATGCTTCTTACCACACCGCCACCGAGGTGACAGATCTTTTTCAGTAAGTCAGGTTTGATGACTTATTTTAATGAAATTAATAATGTGTTTTTTTCACAATACGTTTACCTGATTGGAAATAGTGTGAGTTAACCGGTAAACCATCCGAAAATCATGAGCAGAATAACAATAAAATCTAGTTTTCCTGACTAAAATTAGAGTCATATGATTTACACACCGGTTTTCCAAAAACTTCATTGCAGCATTTTGCATAAATTTTATTTTAATGTAGGAATTCAGCGCTTTGCGTTTTGGGATCAAACAATTAAAGAGAATTTTTGTGCTTGTTGGGAACCTTGCCATGGCTGCGTAATATGTGAATGCATGACCACGGTTAAATAGAAGTTTTTGACAGTGCAGTACCGATCAGAATAAGTTGCAAATGATGAAACAGATTTCAATATTCAACGTGCTATTTGTCATATTGTTGCCGCTCTTTATTAGCACGTCTTTTGAAAAAAAAAAAAAGTACTTGCGTATAATAGCATCACTATGTCCGTTTCTACGCTTTTGGACACCATATTTCTGCAACAGTTACTCCGTTTTGAAAAATTGCTTTTGCAGTCAAAAGTCTGAACTGTGAGAGCGTTGATCCATATGTTTTCTTTTTTTTACCAATGCATAATATCGCTGCTAGATGCCGTAAATGCTCATGCAATTATTAGGTGTGCAACTTCATTCTCGGCCCCTAACCGCAAGCGATCATAGAACTTTAGCAAATGCAAATAGCTGTGTGCAATAATTGCTGATTGCAGCGCCATCCAACAGATTTCCAGGCAACCGTAACTGCTCACAGCTGTAGTGACAGATGGGACGAAAGTTGACGGTGAAAGCAATGTCGTTCGAGAAGCAACATTTGAAGCACTGCCTCCTGTTCGCGTTTCAGCTGAAGAAAAGTGCCGCGGAAGCCCAGCAAACGATCTGTGCTGCTTTGGGTGAAGCTGCTGTGTCCTACAGTACGTGTAAGAAGTGGTTCCAGCGGTTTAAGCAGGGAAATTTCGATTTCCATGATGCAGAACGTCCGGGACATCCACAGAAAGTTGACGATGAGGAACTGGAATAACTGTTGGACGCGGATCCCTGTCGCACACAGTCAGAGCTAGCCCAGGAACTCGGAGTAACACAGCAAGCCATTGCAAAGCGCCTGCACAAGCTTGGATGGATTTACAAGAAGGGCCGTTGGGTGTCCCACCAACTAATAGCTGCGAACAACTTTAGGCGCTACGATGTTACTGTGTCTTTGCTCTCCAGATTCAAGAAGAAGGATTTTCTGCACAAAAAAGATTTTGACCTGTGATGAGAAATGGATACTCTACGATAATCCTAAGCGGCGCAAATCGTGGGTTTATGCAGGTCAGCCTACCACCAGTACCGCCACGCCGAATATCCATGCCAGGAAGTTGTTGCTGTGCATATGGTGGGATCAGCGCGGTGTCGTACACTATGAGTTGCTCAAACCTGGCGAAACAGTCAATGCTGAGCTTTATTGCCAGCAACTCATTCGTGTAAGTGACGGACGCACTGGAGGCGAAAACGCCATACACCGGTAAGGGCAGAAGGTCGGTCCTCTTGCTTCAGGATAACACGTATCCTCACACAGCGAAAACGACTTTAAACACGATCACCTACCTGGGATGGGAGATTTTGTTGCACCAGGCGTATTCTCCAGACTTCGCCATTGATGACTTTGTCAACTCGAAACAGCCCTCTTTTTTCAGCAGTGGCATTCGGCAGCTCCCTGACCGATGGCTCAAATGTATCCAACACGACGGGGATTATTTCCCTGATTACGTACGTATTCGATTTGCTATAATTTGCTGTCAACGTATCGTGCCTGAGGCCGAGAATTAAGTTGAACACCTAATAAATTTAAAATATATTTTACTCTACACAATTGCTTCAAAAAACCGATTCAAGAAATGTTTTTCTTTAGCTTCCGATACCTTTTAGCAAGAATACAATTTCAGTGCATTGCATATTTGTGTATTAAATAATGCTTGATGTCACCGCTAGGGGAAGCAAATGGGCACTGCATATTTCCCTAAATCTGTGCTTCTAAAAACCGGATTTTGCAAATTAAACAGGTCACGACGATAACAATTTACGTGAATTTTACAATATTTTTGACAAAAGGCTTCGCCACTAGTGGGCGAAATACATATTTATGTTTTTAACGTTTCCACTAGTACCTTCACTTGTTCAAAATCTAACTGGAAAAACTGTTTTCCAGTCGCATGTCACTCAGCGCTGGAAACGCCGGCGTGTGTCGTTTTTTTTCGCAAAATAATGCTTAGTTTTCCCACTAGAGTGCATTAATATACAAATACATGTAATGAATATATCACCGCTTTTAAAGATCCGATTTAAAAAATTCTTTTTGCTACTGATAGCTTTTGAGACGGGGGATATTTTTTTATTTCCATTTGCACCGTATCTTCATCTCTATGATCCCAATTTGAAAAACCCCCTTTGCCTTGGGTATCTTCCGTGGTTATGACAAATGCTTTGCGCACGATTTGTGATGTGATTTTTCGTGCATATACACCGGTGAGCCATTAAATTATTACCACCTCCAGCATAGAAAACTGACCGCGTATGGAGACCGAACGGTAGGGCAGGTAAAGGTCACATAACAGAATGTATACAACACGAGGACCGGCTTTCGGTTAGTAGAATGTTCAAAGTCAGAATGGGAAGAGCTGACGATTTATTGGAGTTTGGTAAAAGACAAATTGTGATGGCACGTTCCCTCGGAACAACGATCTCGGAAACGGCGCGGTTTGTGGGTGCTCACGTGCCTCTGTAGTGAGTACGTATCAAAAGTGGCACACAGATGGCCAAACGACAAGCCTTCGTCCAACCTTGTGTCGTCCGCAGCTCACTGATGCCGGAGGGGAGCGGAGAAAGTTGCGAATTGTTCACAGCGACCGAAGGGCTACAGTGCGACAAATCACCCGTAGCTACGGCAGTGGTGATTAGGGCAACGTGTCACAGCACACAGTTCCTGCAGCCTTCTGAACATCGGTCTGCGTAGCCGAAGACCCAGCCGGGTCCACATGCTCACTACACGTCATCGCCAACAACACCTGAAATGGGCCCAAGAGCATCGAGATTGGATCGTGGATGATTTAAAAAAAGTGGCCTGGTCTGACAAATCAAGATTTCTGGGGCATCACGTGGATGGCCGAGCACGGATACTCCGATTACCAGCAGAGGCTATGGGAAGTGGATGCACTGTTGGGCGGAAACAAGCCGGCGACGGCGGTGTTATGCTGTGGGCGATGTTTTCTTGGGACATTTTAGGCCCCATTATCCCAACAGCACAATTCCTGACAGCTGTCAGGAATCCGAACATCATTGATGACCAAGTTCACCCATTCATGGCAACTGTGTTAATTGCTGGTGATGACCATTGCCAACAGGATAATGCGTCATGCCACTCTGCCAGAATCATCAAGGAGCGGTTCGAGGAACATGCTGGTGACTTTCTGTTAATGCTCTGGCCTCCAAATTCACCTGACATGAATCCAATCGAACATTTGTGGTTCTACTTGGAAAAGCGGGTTCGCTCTAAATCACCACCACCCGGAAATGTACGGGAACTGGAGGACCTGCTGTTGACATCATGATATCAGATACCTCAGGATACCTATCGCCACCACATCGAATGAATGCCTCGCCCATTGGCAGCTGTTTTTCAGGCTATAGGAGATTCTACAACTTATTAGATACGTGGTTATAATGTAATGGCTCATCGATGTATATATATATACAATGAAGAGCAATTGAATTAGAGATACCTGTCTAGTAACATGCAGCACCACCTTTCGCTCTGATGACGGCGGCGATTCGAATCGGCATGGATTCGACAAGACACCGGGAGCGTTGGGAAGCCATACGGATCCACGACCCCTGAACAAGCTCCCACAGTTCACGAAGATTTCATGGAGGGGATCAGAGCCTCGAACATCTCTCTCGATGGCATCCCAGATGTGCTCGATGGGATTGAGGTCAGGTGACCTAGCTGGGCAAGAAAGTGAGGTCACGTCGGTGGAGTGTTCATCCAACCAATCGGATACAATTCGGGAGTGATGGCACGGTGCATTTTCATATTGCAGGATAAGTTTCCCAATGGGATGTTGAAGACGCACAAACGGTAGCAAGTGGTCGTTGTCCAGGATATCCCGGTAACGCTGACCTGTGAGAGACGATGTCACACGTACCAGGGGTCCCATTTGAGTCCACGTAAACAGTCCTCAGACGAGAATGCCACCCCCACCAGCTTGAAGAGTACCCTGCTGGCAAGAAGGATCCATCGCTTCATGTGGTTTGCGCCGTACTCGTATCCTGCCATCCGCATGTACCAACGTGAATCTCGACTCATCAGTCCAAGCAACATTTTTTCCACATGTCTAGGGTCCAGTGGCGACGTTCCCGCGCCCATGCTAATCTTTGGACCCTATGATGTGCGGTCAGCAGCGGTACCCTCGTGGGACGATGGCTTCTGTACCGCATAACGAGGAGATGGTTCTGGATGGTGTTGCTGCTTACACGTTCTTGCGCACCAGCGTTAAATTGCCGAACGATTTCTTGTACTGTGGCCCGTCTATCCGCTGTTACAATGCGAGCTAGCCGACCATGACCCCGCTCATTCACACGCTGTTGTCCACGACAGTTGGCCCTTGCAGGGATGGTTTCACCGGATTCGGTGTACTCACGGTGCACCCGTGACACAGTGGCTCACGAAAATCCCAGTGCCTGCACGACTTCCGAGATGGAGTGACCCATTCGTCGGGCCCCGACAATTTGCCCACGATCAAATGCGCTTAGATCCTTCGTCTCACCCATAATGCGTCCGACTCTTACTGATTCCAGTCGCATCACTCCTTATGTTGTCGGATCGCTGCATACGTCATGTCGTTGCCGCTTACAGGGCCGCCCACAGCGCCACATTTGCATAACGGCAGTTGTCTCTAATTCAGTTGCTCTTCAGTGTATATATACAGAGAGAGAGAGAGAGAGAGAGAGAGAAAATGAGAGAGAGCGTTTCCGCAGGGTTTTAAATATTTAAATCCTTGTATATTGGGGGACACTGGATGGTGCAAAATTCAGATGAGTGTTAATGTGAAAACCTATCTCCGGGCCCCATGCCTGGGTGGGTCCCGGTAGAGCGGCGGCACATTATCTTGATGAAACAGATCATCGGTCGCAGGATGCGCGAAGGCTATGAGCGTGTCGATGATCACCACGCGCTGCGATTAAGGACCTCTCCAAGCACACTAAGGGACCTGATGCATCCCATGAGAACCCACCCCCCTTCCCAAACGACCAAAGAGACACCACCGCCTTTAAAAGAGCCGACCTGGCACGACGGGGCCTTGGCCTCATACTGTCGACGCCACACACTAGCACTGCCCCGTCAGCTCGGTACTGAAAACGGGATTCATCTGACCACACGATGAGGCGCCACTCTGCACAGCTCCAGGTTTGGTGTTCCCGGCACCAGGCGAGGCGTAATGTCCGATGACAAGCAGTCAACAGTGACACAAGAGAAGGGCTTCGGCTCCCCTAGTGGAGGGAATTCTACGTGCGGCGTACTGTTCGCTCGCTAACGGTGCTTGTGCCTCCGACATTTACTCTGGACGTGATTTGCTCAGCTATTGCGAAGCAGTTGGTCTGTACGAGCCGGGATAGTCTACGTCGACCACGTCCATCAATAGCGTGTGGTCTTTCACCGCTGGCTCTCTGGGCGCTGGTACATCTGTAGGTGGTATACGCTCGGTACTCCCTTGACAGGGTTTCCATCGGGAACCCTATGGTTTTTACCATTTGTGTGATGGAATGACCCACCTGACCGGTCTTGCGCTGATGCGCCGACAATGCCTCCGCTACTAAAGTAGCTCAGATCACCACGTGTACCCATGTTCGTAGATTGCAATAGACTGTTGGAAAGCCCTGCTGTCCGCCTATCTATCATCTGCGTTCGATTTGGTTGGGCTCCACTCTGCACAAGGGATGCCCATGTCAACTGCCCATCACACTTATCTCTGTTTTATATACTGAGCGTATATGTTATGACTGGTTCAATACACTATGAAGAATACTGCCTATACTGCGAATGTTAAATTATGATCAGATTTTCTCTGGGAGGCAAATGTATTCTCTTTTTCAGTAAATCTTCTTTTCTAAAAATCTGCTTCGAAATATGTTCTTCGTGTCATAAAGAATTCAAAAGATATGCTCATTACACCCGAGAATTTGGCGTTTGTTTAAGGTTCACATACAATTTTATGGGTAACTGTACCATAGCAAGACTTTTTAAAACACTGAATTTTTCAAAAGCTACTCGTTTGCTTTTGATTTAAAGCAACGGAAAGTTGTTGTCTTTTAGGAGAAACTAGCATGATAGGGAATTCTATAGTTTCGATGGAAGGAAAGGATCAAGTTAAGAAAGAGATATTTCAGCGAAACTTGTTTCGTTGGATATATGATTCTTGAGTGACTGCTTCATTTCTGTTTGAATGGAACCACTCAGGGCGTTGACAGCTGCGGAGAGATCAGTTTTTCCAAACTATCTTCAGATTTGATCTCATCATTTCTCCATTTCGAAAGAAATAATGAAATTAACAGATTGGGTTTACTATACTTTTAATTTTTCTCATGATGGCTCTTTTGTAATTGATATTAAACTTATAGCAGCTAACATTTTGTATCACAACTTAAAAACGTATAAGTGTAATTAAGTAAGTAAGGTAAATAAGTAAGTAATAAGGTAAGTAAGCAAGGTAAGTAAGTAAGTAATAAGGTAATAAGGTAAGTAATCAAGGTAAGTAAGTAAGTAAGGTAGGTAAGGTAAGTAAGGTAGGTAAGGTAAGTAAGGTAATTAAGTAAGTATACAGTAAGGTAGGTAAGTAAGTAAGGAAGGTAGGAGGTAAGTAAGTAAGGAAGTAATAAGGTAAGTAAGTAAGATTGTAATAAGGTAAGTAAGCAAGGTAAGTAAGTAAGTAAGGTAAATAAGTAAGTAATACGGTTAATAAGCAAGTAAGTAAGTAATAAGGTAAGTAAGCAAGGTAAGGTAAGTAAGTAAGTATACAGTAAGGTAGGTTAGTAAGTAAAGAAGTTAAGTAAGTAATAAGGTAGGTAAGGTAAGTAAGTAAGTATACAGTAAGGTAGGTTAGTAAGTAAAGAAGTTAGTAAGTAATAAGGTAGGTAAGGTAAGTAAGTAAGTATACAGTAAGGTAGGTTAGTAAGTAAAGAAGTTAGTAAGTAATAAGGTAAGTAAGCAAGGTAAGTAAGTAAGTAAGTAATAAGGTAAGTAAGCAAGGTAAGTAAGTAAGTAAGTAATAAGGTAAGTAAGCAAGGTAAGTAAGTAAGTAAGGTAAATAAGTAAGTAAGTAAGTAATAAGGTAAGTAAGCAAGTAAGTAAATAAGTAATAAGGTAAGTAAGCAAGGTAGGTAAGGTAAGTAAGTAATAAGGTAAGTAAGTAAGGTAGGTAAGGTAAGTAAGTAAGTATACAGTAAGGTAGGTTAGTAAGTAAAGAAGTAAGTAAGTAATAAGGTAAGTAATAAGGTAAATAAGCAAGGTAAGTAAGTAATAAGGTAAGTAAGTAAGGTAGGTAAGGTAAGTAAGTAAGTAATAAGGTAAGTAAGTAAGGTAAGTAAGTAAGTAAGTGTAAGTAGTAAGTAAGTAAAGTAAGTAAGTAGTAGGTAAGTAGTAAGTAGTAAGTAAGTAAGTAGGTAAGTAAGTAAGTAAGTAGGTAAGTATAAGTAAGTAATAAGGTAAGTAAGGTAAGGTAAGTAGGTAAGTATACAGTAAGGTAAGTAAGTAAGGTAGGTAAGGTAAGTAAGTAAGTATACAGTAAGGTAGGTTAGTAAGTAAAGAAGTAAGTAAGTAATAAGGTAAGTAAGCAAGGTAAGTAAGTAAGTAAAGAAGTAAGTAAGTAATAAGGTAAGTAAGCAAGGTAAGTAAGTAAGTAAGTAAGTAAGGTTAGTAAGTAAAGAAGTAAGTAAGTAATAAGGTAAGTAAGCAAAGGTAAGTAAGTAAGTAAAGAAGTAAGTAAGTAATAAGGTAAATAAGCAAGGTAAGTAAGTAAGTAATAAGGTAAATAAATAAGTAAGTAAGTAATAAGGTAAGTAAGTAATAAGGTAAGTAAGTAAGTAAGTAAGTAATAAATAAGTAATCAAGGTAAGTAAGTAAGCAAGTAAGTAATAAGGTAAGTAATCAAGGTAAGTAAGTAAGCAAGTAAGTAATAAGGTAAGTAATCAAGGTAAGTAAGTACGGTAAGTAAGTCAAGGTAAGTAAGGTAAGTAATCAAGGTAAGTAAGTAAGTAATAAGGTAAGTAAGTAAGTAATAAGGTAAGTAAGTAAGTAATAAGGTAAGTAAGTAAGTAATAAGGTAAGTAAGTAAGTAATAAGGTAAGTAAGGTAAGTAAGCAAGGTAAGTAAGTAAGTAAGGTAGGTAAGGTAAGTAAGCAAGGTAAGTAAGTAAGTAATAAGGTAAGTAAGCAAGGTAAGTAAGTAAGTAATAAGGTAAGTAAGCAAGGTAAGTAAGTAAGTAATAAGGTAAGTAAGGTAAGTAAGCAAGGTAAGTAAGTATGTAAGGTAGGTAAGGTAAGTAAGGTAAGCAAGTAGGTATACAGTAAGGTAGGTAAGTAAGTAAGTAAGTAAGGAAGGAAGGTAGGAGGTAAATAAGTAAGTAATAAGGTAAATAAGTAATAAGGTAAGTAAGCAAGGTAAGTAAGTAAGTAATAAGGTAGGTAAGGTAAGTAAGCAAGGTAAGTAAGTATGTAAGGTAGGTAAGGTAAGTAAGGTAAGCAAGTAAGTATACAGTAAGGTAGGTAAGTAAGTAAGTAAGTAAGGAAGGTAGGAGGTAAGTAAGTAAGTAAATAAGGAAGGTAGGAGGTAAGTAAGTAAGGAAGTAAATGAGAGAGTAATTAATCGCAGCTCTATAGTGGTCCATGAACAAATATGCTCTTCATGATGTGGAATTTTCTCGAATTATCCAAACCGTAACCTAAAATCTACGTCATCCTTCCTTCACCTATGAAAAGAAATAGCGATAATTAAAAAAACAGAATTTTTCTTTTTGGGAAGGAAATCTTCAGATTTCCTTCTCAAAAAGAAGGGAAAAATGGGAAAAGGGACGACAAAGTAGCAAATCACCTATGTTTTTCGAAACAGCCCTATTTTTCCCCTTTGATTCTGTGTGTGAAGACAGAGAGCTGCAGAAAGTTTCGATAAAAATATCAAGCAACTTTTTTTTTTTTTTTTTTTTGAGAATATGGAACACTTTCATCAAATTAATATGAAATTATTACGATATTCATCATCCTCATTCGATTCGAATTCCAAAGTACCCGGATTTCGGCTACCGACTGGATCAATGTAATTGTTAGACTTGTGAAAATTTTCTCAGAAGTTATCGAAGTACATTATACCATAGTCCGATGACCTTCAAGCGTGATAAACCGAAAAGTATTCCAGAAAATTCTGGTGATAACAGAATTAAAGTAAAAGGGTTAATAGTCTTTCTTTCAGCGACGGATATCGAAGCCACATCCGTGTGTTGTCACGTCCTGAGGTTACTCCGACAAAAAATCTGGGTCGTTAACATTTGCAAATAACAATGTACAAAGATCAGATTTCACCATTACGTCGGATCATCCGCTGAACTGTGAAGTTTTGCCATTCCGTAGGTATAAATAACAAGCTCCTAAATGTGAAGTCAACTCCACCTTGGATGACCAAGTCCAATTTCTCAGTCGAATGAGCTTGGTAAGTTCTTCATTCAAAATTACTGCATAACCTTTTCCGATAAAATTAAGCGTTCTTTTACCTTTTAAGTCTCCTTCGCAATCTTACAGTTAATTTTCTCTCTACTGATAAACATTTTTTGTGGAAAGGAACTTCATTTACTCGTGTTTAAATGGGGACTGTAAAAGAGTCTTTGGACTTGAATGATATTGTTTTTTGCTTTTGTTTGCAATTGGTCGTATTTTAATCAATGGAAAGCTCGTTTAAATTAAGCTAAGTGGCCCTTAATATATTTATACACTGAAATAGCAAATTATTGTGAAAATTTACCTAATAACGTGTTAGGCAGCTCTTGGTCTTTAAAAGCTTCTCGATTCGATAAGCCATCGATTCAGCGTGGTGCTAATATCGTTCTTGTGGTATGTTTAGCCAAGAGGATGTAATTGCATCCATCCTGGAAAAAGATCTTTATTACGAATAGATCTTTCAATCTCATTCCACAGGTGTTTATTTGGGTAAAGATCTGGGGCCGGTGGGGGCCATTTTAGCACTCTGAAGTCATTGCCGCGCTCCTAGAACCACGGTGTTACGTTCCGAGCCTTATGGCGTGGGGCGTCATCCTGCTTCAAGTAGCCCTTTTCATCAGGAAACATCATGCCCATGTACGGGTGAATCTGAGTGTATACAGTAAAGATGGAATCCAAATGCTGTGCCCGCGATGTTAAAGAACTCAATACCTTCCATGGAAATATACCCCAGACAAGGGCCGTAGCTAGCAGGAAATTATAGGGGGCTTAGTCCCACTACAAGGCAAGCAAGACCTCCCTTGAAAAATACTTATTGTTGTAAATTCTTTAAACCTTTATTTGCCGTTTCTCTTTTTCCCCTTTAGTTTCGTTGGTTTATGAAATGACCTTTATATATCATCATATCATATCATATCATATCACTTAGCTGTTCTCTGACATTCAGAGGTTAGCTCCACAAAGAGATACAAACTACCAGTTAATTTTTACTTACTGTTGCCGCATCAAACTTCTCGTAGGTATTTCATTATAAGCATAAATGCCTTTCTGTATTTTGCAGTGCACTACATTTTTTAAAAACAAGAAAAATTGAAATGATACAGCACAAACGATGCATAACTACAGAGAAATTACTTTTCAAGGTGAATCAGTATGAGCAGCTGCGCCAATGCTTCGCTTCCACATGGTGATAGGGTTTGGTGATATTTTGGGCCAGAAAAAGAGAGAAATGCCATCTTTTTTCCCTTTTCGCGAAAACGTGAAAATTTAAAGAACATTACCAGAAAAAAAATGTAGAAAGTGAAGACGTAGTTGTGCAGAAGGCTAAAATCATATTCGTCGTTTGGCAAGTTACTATGAGATGCTCAGCTGCTGTTTAAAAGCTTACTTTTAAAGAAGTGCTATCGTGGGAAAAATTTAACTAAATGTATCCCTCTACGAGTTGAAAAATAGTGCTAGAAGGAAATTCATGCTCGTCTGCGAGAGAGAAAGGGTTTTCAACATCTTCTCGTTCATTGTTTTTCGAGCAGTAGAAGTGGTTTTATGATGTTTGTGTTGGAGTTTTTTTTTTTTTTTTTTTTTTGCGGGATTCTGGTGCTCTTGGTTTTTGAAGTAAGAAGTGGCTACTGCCGAACAACGGCGAAGAAGAATACGCGATTAAAGATAGAGGAAAAAGTGGACCGCACAGTGGCATAGTGGTCTAAGTGCTGGCTTCTGACCATTCGTTCGAGATAGATCTGGGTTCTAATCTCGGCGAGACACGGATATTGTGTTAGTCTTACGGCACTGGCCCTCTCTCTTCCCTGGATCCAGTGACCCCAAACGAGGGACGGGCGACTGCTTATAGCCCATCAAAATGCTCACGCTGGTCGTTAAACTCCCCCCCCCAAAAAAAAAAAAAAGTATAACCGAAGAAGGGGAAGTAGAAAAAGTTGAAGTATAACATCAGTACATCCCTGATACCATTGCATGAATCCACAGGAAAAAGACCAGAACAGAAAACTAAAGAAAACAAAAGCACACTAGTTGGGGGTTATTTTGCTTCCAGCAATAAGGAACGCGCAGCTCAATCACTGTCAAGCAATTTCAAAGAATGGGATTTATTTTTTATATTTCAAGAGAGTTCTGTTTCCTTTCTCCCCTTTTCATTTCATATTTTGTATTTTATCTAATTGTTATTACTTGTTGGCATAATTATTTACTAATGAAGTAAATTAACAAAAGGCTATTAAAAGCAAAGCAAAAGTTGCGTCTGTATTCGCAGAAAAAATCAGTTTGTAATTAAACCCAGGGCCTCCCCCCCCCCAGGTGCATCTTCAGCACTCCTCCCCCCAACGGTTTTGGGACCTTGCTGCGGCCCTACCCCAGACTGCAACACTACCTCCAGCAGATTGTACAGGTAGCGTTAGGCATCTGGGCGTCCATCGATTCATGCTGGTGACGTCATATTGCAACGTGTCCATTGGCGTGCACTAACTGGAAATGTGATTCATCAGACCACGTACCTTTTTCCAGTCCTTAGTGTCACACTTTTGGTGCTCCAGCGCCCACAGACAAATTTGCCAATTGTTGGCAGAGGTGAGTGATACATGAAGGGAACGTTTGCTGTTATAATAGCCCATTCGCGCTAAAGCGCGGGGGCTGTACAGGCTTATATTCTCCTGTCGATACCATTGTTGCACTGCGTGGTTACTCGGCGGAATCTGTTACCTTGTACAATTTTATCCAGCTGCCATCACCCTTGAACATCGACCAGTCATTTCCAACCACAGGGAGACCACTGATTGCTTGTTTTGTTGATTGTGTACCACTCGGTGTACACCTTCGACCGAGTTGTTTTTGTTTATCTGAGAAGCTTTGCCCTTTTTTGAGATGCTTGTACCTGTCCATCTAATTCCCGCTACAATGCAACCTCAAAGTCGCTTAACTTACCTGTCTTTCCTTTATTGCAGTGATTTATGTTTTGTACACGTCTGAATCGTTTGCAGCGAGATGTTCATAAAGCCATATCAACGTCGTAGTTGCGTTCGTAATTGAAGATGGAACGTGTCCTACTGTGTGTTCATAATAATTTGCTACTTCAGAATGTACACTGAAGTGCCAGAAAAACTGGTACACCAGTTTAATACTTGGTAGGTCCCCACGGCAGCGCAGGATTGCAGAAATACGACGAGGCATGGACTCCACTAGCTTCTGGAAGTATGCTGTAGGCAATTCACACCATACTTTCTGCAGAGCGTTACACAATTCGGGTGTATTCCGAGGTCTCGGATTCCTATGTTCGATAGCGCGTTCCATGCATCTCCAATGTGTTCTGTCACGTTCAGATCTGGGAACTTGGGTGGAAATGGCAACACCCAAACTCAGATGAATGCTCCTCCAACTATAATGTGGCGTCCCGACACTTGTGTTGTCCTGTTGGAACAGGCCCAACTCATCAGCATGAATGCAGGACATGAACGGGTGTACCTCGTCAGAAAGGACGCGCAAATAGCGCTGGCCGGTCACAGATGTTTTTAGACGTACATGTTGTCGCAGTGAAGTCCAGCTAAAAACATCCATACCATTACGGACCCCTCACTAGCCGGTACAGTTCCCCATTGATAGGCTGGATCCATGGTTTCATGGGGTTTGCGCCACACACGAATCCTTCCATCTGCCCGATACAGTGGGAAACGCGACTCGTCAGACCAGGCTACTTGTTTCCAGTCATCAAGTGTCCAGTGTCCGTGTTGCCGTGCCCAAGCGAGGCGCATAGCTCTGTGTCGTGCACTCATCGAGGGGACTCGAGTTGGGCGTCGGCTCCCAAAGCCCATATCGTGCAGGGTACGTTGCACAATCCGGACGCTGATGCTTGTTGAGGCTCCAGCATTGAATTCCGATTATACCTGAGAGAGTGTTGCACGCCCATCGCGTGAAGCGATTCTTGACAGCCGACGATGGTCACGTTCACCCCATGTCTTTTTGCAGCTACACTGGTATCGTAGGTTGGTCACGGTACACCTTTGCAATGGTCGTCCGTGAAAATCCGAACTTCGTTTCTACCTCCGAAATACTATGGCCCATCTCACGAGCGCCAATTATGACACGGCGTTGAAAATCGCTTAAATCGTTATTACTTGTCATTCTCATGCCGAAAACAGCTCTGACAGCTGGCAAGGATGTCTATCGCTTCACGTACGCACTGGCGGACGCAACCGAGTATGCGCATTAGGTGACGTTGCTATGTATTTTGCATAAGCTCGTTTGTACCAGTTTTTCTGGCACTTCAGATGGGAAGACAGCAGACTTAAGAGAGTTTGACAAAGGTCAAATTGTAATGGTTAGACGACTGGGTCAGAGCATTTCCGAGATCAATTTAGATCAATTTTGATCAATTTAGAAATTTTAAATTAGGCAAGGCTTGTGGGATGCTTACGGTTAGCCGTGGTCGAAAAGTGGTCCAAGGAGATAAAACAAACGAACGGCCGAGCACGAGTTATCGATTCTAGAGGTGAGCGAACGCTATCATTTATGGTACAAGCTAACAGAAGGGATACTGTGGGTGCAACTCGCTGGTAATTTGAATGCTGGTGACGGAAGTAATTAGTGTGTCAAACTACACAGTACACAGAACTCTGAAGAAAATGAGGCTGCATAGCCGCAAGCCATTCCGAGTGTTCATGCTAATCTCGTTTCGCTGTCGAAAGCGCCTATAATAGGCACGCGAGCATCAAAACTCGGCCTTGAATGATTGAAAGAACGTCGTCTGGTCCAATGAATCTTATTACCTAGTACACTATGTGGACGGTGTCGTTTATCTGGGGAAGTGTTACCACCAGGATGCCCTATGGGAAGTGCAGGGCTTTGGCAGTGTTCTTCTGGGAAACCTTCTGTACAGTCTTTCCAGGAAACTATGACGTCTACCACCTATCTAAACATAATTAAAGACCAGGTGCATCCTTTCATGTCAACGGTATTCCCCTCTTCTTTCATAAGCATAATGCACCATGCCACACTACCCAGATTGTTCGAGAATGGCTCGTAGAACACGAGGAAGACTTCCAGGTATTTCCCTGACCTCCAAATTCCCCAGACTACAACCCAATCGAGCATCTGCGGTTTGCGTTGGAACAGCAAATCCGATCTGCGGTGGCTCAACCACGCAACGTACAGCAGTTAAAGGATCTGTTCGTAACGTTTGTTACCAGATACGTCAAGATACCTTTAGAAATCTAGTAGCGTACATATCTCGTCGGGTAAGAGCTGTTTTGGCGGCACGTGGATGACCAACATCATATTAGGATGTGGTCATTACGTTATGGCTCTTCGGTGTATATAAACTTTAACAACAGTCTGTTGAGAATTGCAACATGTCTGTGGAGGCTAACTCAAACGTGCACTTTTCTTTGCGCGATTCCGGTGCTCTAAGGTATGAACTAAGGTACGAAATGGGGTCTTGAACACAGAAATTGACGCGCTGATTGGCAACAGGTCATGTTTTCTGAAGAGTCACGATTCAACTTGATGCGCCATTATGGTCGCATATCTGTGTTTAAAAACATCGTGGTGAACGGCACCTTGCAATGTGCGTTTTGCAGTGTCATACCGGCCCAATGGTTTGGGATGCCGTTGAGTTCGATTCACGATCTCACACTGATAAGAATTGTGGGAAACCTCCACAGCCAGCGATACATCACGGATGTTTTAAAGGCATAGGTGATACTCTTCCTTCAGAGTTGTCCTCGCGCTATATTTCAGCAGGACATTGTTTGGCCACGTGTAGCCCGGAATGTCCAAGACCTCTTTCATGCAGGGCAGACACCGCTTCTTCACTGGCATGCACGTTCGCCGGATATGTCCCGATCAAACGTGTTTGGAACATGGTAGCTGAGCGACTGCCCTGTCAAGTGCCTACGCCAGTTACCACAAATGAACTCCAGTCTCCCTTAGAAGAAGCCAGGCAGGCTATTCCCCAGGACGATATCCAAAACCTCTTCCGTTCAATGTCACGCCGCACAAAGGATGTTATTGTTGCTCGAGGTGGCTTCTCACGATACGAAGTTTTGAAACGAAAGAATCTTGTATAGGTCTACAAATGTAATCAGTTATCTCCTGTAACATGAGGAATCTGTTATACACTGAATGGCCTTTTTATTGTGACCACCCCCTCAGTACTTCGTTGGGCCACCTTTTGCCTTTAATACTGCGTCGATTCTTCGTGGCATGGACTCCACGAGCTGTTGATAGGTTGTTTGTGGAATCTGAGGCCATGCTTGATGAATAACACTTTCCAGGAGTGTGAGATTGCAGTGTTGTGGATCCAGCTGTCTGATGGCTCGTTCAACTTCATCCCACAAATTCTCAATGGGGTTGAGATCTGGAGATTGTGGGGTCCACCTAAGCAAAGTAAACTCACCGTCATGCTCCTGAAACCAATCCTGTACATCACGAGCACTATGGCAGCACGCATTATCTTGTTGAAAGTAGCCATCGCCATTGGGATAAACCATCCACATGACGAACAGTGCGTGGAGAGATCATTTGAGGGGATCCTTGATTAAGATGGTCTGTAATTTGCTGCATTGTTGCCCTTCTGTCGTGTGTTGTTTGTATATCCTTTACAAAACGCATAGCTTTTCTATTAGGGAACGTAAATACTATGTATTTTATTATTCTCACAGTTACTATTGCTAAAAGTGCAATTTCAAAAATCCTTTTAGCGTCACATATCAGCCACGATGAGTAACATTTTGCGCATCTTCTCTGCTTTTTCATAAAAATTGGTTTTACCTCTAGATAGCGCGAAAGCATGTTTCTATTCGCAATGGTATCTCCCCTGTAGAAATTCAATTGATTTTTTGTAGGTATTATTCGCAATGAGAAATAAAATATGCACGTTTTCTGCTCAAAACAGTCCACATTTTTACCTCTGGAGAGTGTAAGCGAGTGTTCTATTTACTCGTTATCTCTATCCCTATAAGTCCGTTTTGAAAAGATATTTTTCGCGCCGGATTAATACAAGAGAGAGAAAATCTTGTATATATGTTTCAATCATCTGTAGTCTGCAGTTCCGCCGCCAGGTGACGGAAGAATTAATTTATCGTTGATTGTGCCTTCGTTTCTTAAAATGAGAATCAAAACAAGTTAGTAAAATCATGCAATGCATTCATTGATTATGATACGCTTTCCAACATACCAGAAATCATTACTCAAGTTATTACTCAAGTTATGAGGATAATGGCTGTTGAATAAATCTCGCTCCTGTGCCCTGACCTTTGACCCCATTTCAATTATATTCAACAAAACCGGTTCAGTATACCTCCGGAACAACATGATAAAGTTTTGCCGCAATCGAAGCATTTTTACTTAAGTTATGACACATAAAGACGATGGAATGGATCCCGTTCCTATGTCCTGACTTTTGACCCAATTTCTTCCATTTTCAAGAAGTTTCGTCCCGAGGTTGTCCCCTACCACATACTAAAATTTCATCGAAATCGAACCTTTTTTACGCTAGTTATCGTGCAGACAAACAGATAGACGGACGGACAAAGTTGGAGCATATACGCTTCTTCAACCTACGGTTGGAAAGCGTAAAAACACATTTTTTTTCACTGGATGCCATTTACTGCGATGAAGATTACGCACTTGGCCACTTTATAAAACACAGTTTCCTCACCAGAGGACGTGTAATATTTATGAAAGAAATACGGGATTACGCCATATAATACAAATTTTGAAGATGACAATCCGATTTTTGGCGTAAATGTGACAAGGATTATAAGTCAGATAATATCCGAAAACTTGAAAGTTTTCATCGTCCTGGAGACGTGGGTTCGAGTCCCGCTCCAGGACAATGAAAATTTTCAAGTTTTCGGATATTATCTGACTTACCATCCTTGTCACATTTACGCCAAAAATCGGATTGTCATTTTCAAAATTTGTGTAATATTTAATTTTCCTTGCTATTTTTGCTTCCAAATGTCATATTTAAAACATTCTGTTTTGCTCGTATAACTTGTAACACGCGCATCATTTCCCGTTCAAAATGCGTAGTTCTGCCTTTTAGGGAAAGTAGGTTTACACTTCTTTTGCAATAGTATTTCTTTTTCTAAATATAGGACTAAAAATGGCAATGAGGCGGAAAGGTATGTTCTCTTCGATATCTCCAAGTCGGGTTTAAAAAATCTGTTTTCATCAGATATCTTTCTCTACGAAGAATATTTTGCTTATGTTATGATTTTTTTCATGACCTATACATCTGCCGCTAATGCTTGTAAGCGCATTTTTCAAGTTTCTTATACGAATACTTTTCGTTGTGAAAAACACCGAGCACATCATTACTTTTAAATCATGCGTAGTTTTTCTGTTAGAGAGCCTAAATATAAGTGCATAGGTTTTTTTCTCTGATTATCTCCTCTTCTAAGAATAAGATTCGAAATATTCTATTTTGCGTCGGATGTTTCCAATGGGAAATGTTTTGGGCACGCTTTTTATTTTCCAGTAAAGCCCTACTATGCTGCGAACTGGACAAAATATATATACACTTAAATTCACAGCTCCGCTTTCAAAATAAAGACATAGACTAGCAATCGCTATGACAGAGCACGCATAATTCCCCCTTCAAACGGTGAACATAGTTTTTCTACTAGGACGCGCAAATGTTGATTTCTATCTGCGACCATCTTTCTGCTTCTGAAGGTCAGACGACAAAAAAGTTTTTGCTTTGGATAGATTTCTTCGTAAACAATATTTTGCGTGAATTTTCTACTACGTAATTTAGTTCTATCGAAACAAATGGACGTTTACGCAGCCGTTTCACCATTTCTAAAAGACCGATTATAAATTATTTTTGCGTGAGACTGCATTCTTTATCGCAAGCAGGTTATTAGTTATTATTTTTCCATTGTTATAATATTTCACATGTCCATGAATGTTTAGATGATTGTGTGATTTCCTGTTACGACTCATTGTTTTGAGGCTGAAGACGTGCTCTTTACACCCGTTTATTCAGTATCATATGTCTTTCTCTGCTGTGGGATCACAACGCCTCCCCTCCTTCCCCCCCCCCCAAATGGTTTCTTCAACTTTGGCCTTCAAGCATTACGGTTTTATTACTTTGAAATTATTTTTTTGAATCTCACGAGTACTTGTAAGCAAGAAATTCTGCGCGAACTAACCATATGCTTATGCTATGGTTGCCTCAGTTATGGGAGACCGAAGCTTGTACCTTATTTTACAGATTTGAGATCATTCATCGCGTTGTACGTTCCTGTTACGTTTGTATCGCTTCATCCATTTACAAGGGTTATTTTTCTTGTATTGGCAACACTGATGTAATTGGTACATACTGAAAGGGGACATACTCTGTCTGATCAAAATATCTGGACACTTGACTATCCACAAATTTTCTATACAGTGAAACCCCGATTTTACGCTTTTCAGCGGACCAACATAAAAAGTCGTACGATGCGAGAAATCGTTAAACAGAGGTCGAGGTAAAACAAACTTTACAGGCATAAATAATGTGTACAAAAAATAGAAACGCAATGTAGCTAGTTGCAATATACTAGTGCATAGTATGTATTGTAAACACATTTATGTAAAAACTAAAAAATGAAGTATAACTACGTACGCGCTGTGACGTACCTGCCAGCAGGACGCACACGACATAAAAAAAGCAGATAGGAATCAGAATGAACGTCTGCGTAGCTCAGTTGGTAGAGCGACTTGTTCCGGAATAAGCGGACTCGGGTTCGAATCCCGGCGTAGACCAAAAATGACGGAGAAATTTACTTCGTTATAATGGCGCTCGAACTATCCGGATGACCCGACCGTTCAAAATCTCGCAATGGTGTGATGTTATTTCCACACCGCGAGATAGGAAAAATAAGAGAATCCCTTCTCCAGCGCTTCGAAAAATAAATGTGTGTGACGTTGCATTCCACACACCAGATTGACTGGGAGTTCTCAAGTGCACGTTCTACAGTGGATGGCTGCCTGCAACGATTCATGGTCACGGCTGACCCGTGGGCCATGCCCCCGGCCCTCTTTCGGGGGCGGGGAGATGTGACGTACCTGCTAGCAGGACGCACACGACATAAAAAAAAAGCAGATAGGAATCAGAATGAACGTCTGCGTAGCTCAGTTGGTAGAGCGACTTGTTCCGGAATAAGCGGACTCGGGTTCGAATCCCGGCGTAGAGCAAAAATGACGGAGAAATTTACTTCGTTATAGCACTTAAATTATAGGATGTTGGTTATAGCACTTAAATTATCGGTAATTTCCGGTTTGCTTTCTATTTTTAGCGTTTAACTCAAGCAAAGCTTTCTCAATAATTGAAAGGCTTTGTAAGTGTTTTTAAGGTATTGTAAGTGTTTTTGCAAAGGTGTTTACAGTCTGAAGAATGCGACACTGCCCCAACAGGGCGTCACGTACTTTTGACAAATTCTTCTGCTGAGAAATGTGGCAAGAGGCATATGAACCTTTTTGAAACAGTCTTATATGTACGGAAATCAAGAAAGACACGAAATGAGAGAGAACTCAGGTTTGGCACCAACAAAGTTTAAACGACGTTCGATGCGGAAAACTGTGTGATTAGAAAAAAGTATAACACGGGTAAAATGTAGGAGAATCATCGGGACTTCAGAAAAATGTCACTCGAAACGGTAAAACGTAAATGCGGGAACGTATTATCGGGGTTTCACTATTATAGGAAAGAAATTAATACCGAGTTGGTCCACTCTGCTACTATCACAGCCATCACTCTACTGGGACGTTTTTCCATTTTATTTCGGTACGTCACTGATGGGAATTCCTTTCCACTCTGCAACAAGAGCATTACATTAGTCATGTCGGTCATGGATATAGGGTGGCTTGGCCTGGATCACAGCCGGCGTTCCAATTCGTACCAAAGATGATTCGTTGAGTTGAGATCGGGGCTCTCTGCAGGCCACACCCATCTCATCGAACCATTCCTACACGGACCTCGCTTTGTGGAAGTGTCTTACTGATAAAGAAAAGGGCCTTCATCAAACTGTTGCTATAATGTTAGAAGCACAAAATTATCGAGAACGTCATTATGGACCGCAGCGTTATGATTAGAGAATGGATTTTTAAGTGCTAAAAACAGAAAAATACTTGTTTTTTATGTGCTAATGATTTCAATAATGCTTGCCAAAATAAAAAAATAGATAAAAATAAAAAATATTTGCTGAAAATAAAAATATATTTCATTCAACGATAATGTAACAAGTTATTTCCTGTGATAAAAAAAAATGTTAGCACTTAACTTACTAATCACAGCTATACACTTGATGAAAAAAGTTCTTTGAAGTTGCAGTCGACGTTTGCTTTGCGTTTAGTCTTGACTTATTTTCCATGTGGACGATAATCCTACATAATGTCACATACACTCCAGTTATTTTTGATAGGATGCCGTTTTTTTTTTCTCATTTTTGTTTTGCTTCGGATTCAAAGGATCATTTTTCATTCGCAAAGTCGCAATGAAAAGGCAGAACACTAATTAAATTTCAATGTAGAAATTTATTTCGCATAATTATATAGCTGCTAGAGATAATTTACTCAGTACACTTTACCACCGCACTTCAGCACATACATATAATAAAAGCAGGAAGAACATGATGACCGCAGAAATTCAACCGCATCAACAACGACAATAAAGCGAGCGGCGTATACATACACTCTGTATTGGATTTTGAGAACCGATGTGTTAGCTAAGATTTCGTGAGTACAGGAGAACTTCCGTTTAAGCTTCTCCGAGCTGGAAGAAGAAACGTTATTCGCCAACGCGCTGGTGCCGACGAAATGAGTTCTTATGAAGAGGAAGAGGGAAGTAAATTCTATTCACACATTACAATATTATTCTGTTGTTTGTTTGATTTTTTAGCCGAATCTGTACTTTGGGTTGATTAAAAAATGGAGGAAAAATCCAAATTTATGTGTTTATTACGGAATTTTGGAAATTATGTATTTACATAAAATATTTTCGCAAATATCTTTTTATGTGAAATATTTACTTACCTTTAAAATATGTTCCCTAATTACGATTGTCGGGCATTGGTACTAGAAGCGTTGCCCGAACCATCAAAAAACATTCTCTGAGTATGATACCTCTCCTACCAAACTTCACGCTTGGTACAACACAGTCTGCAAAGTAGCCTATAAGGTAGCCATCGCGCTGTCGTTGCTCCTAGGCACCCCCATCCTCCACATCTAGACTGGTCTGTCGGGCAGCCAAATGGTGAAGCGTGATTTATCACTTCATAGAATGCCTTCTCAATGCTCCATGGTCTACAGCTTCCACATATTTGGTCCTCTGTTTTAATCATTTACATATCTCGACACAACTCATCCACTTTGATAAATACACGTTTGACGTGGACCAGGAACATCAAATAGAAGTCTTCGCTCTTTTCACGTTTATAAGTGAGTCACGAAAGAAATCTCATCGGCCGCCACCCTGAATGGAACCCAAGGTCTTCCAGTTACGCACTGGATATGCTTCCACTGCATCACAGCGGCCTCGAAATTCTCCAGACTCACTAACGACCAACTACCAAACCACATGGCAGGTTGATTCTTTGCAGCCCCGCAGAATGCTGGGGATACACCAAAGATGAACAGCAGCAACCGAATAAATGACTAGAAGGCGAATTAATGATAAATACACAGTTGACGTGGACCAGGAACATCAAATTGTAGTCTTCCAGCATTGTGCGGGGCTGCAAGGAGCAACCTGCCATGTGGTTTGGTAGTTGGTCGTTAGTGAGTTTGGAGAATTTCGAGGCCGCTATGGTGCAGTGGAAGCAAGACCCTGGGTTCCATTCCCGGTGGCGGCCGATGGGAATTTTTCCGTGAAACGTGGAAAGAGCGAAGACTTATATTTGATGCTCACCCACTTTATCCCCGTGCCGATGTGTATGCATTTCATATCACTCTTTCTGGGCGCTATTATTTCATTGCAACAGAATGTACATTTTTTTTCATGTTTTTCTTTATCATTAAATACTCAATGGACAAAACATTAGTGATACCTACCGTGTTGGTCCTCTAGTGCGAATAACAGACTGTACCGCAGGGGCATCGACTCCACCCTGAGGGTTTTCGGAGGTAATGCCAGCCATGCCAGTTACAGCAATATCCACGACTTCTCCCGAGACGTCGGTCCACAATCCATGGATCCGATGTTCAGCTGCTCGGCATCACAGAGAGCTTCCATAGACTTAAAATCCGCATACCTTGGGTGCCACTGGATAGTTTCAAACTCAGGTACGTGTTTCTCGAGACCTTCCTGGAGGTTTGCAGCCCGGTGGGGCTGCGTATTGTCCTGCCGAAACAAACCATCAGCCGCAGGATGCGTCCAGGCCATGAAAGAGTTTTGGTCGTCAGCCATACATGCAGGTAGCACGCAAAGGTTAAGGACATCTCCAGACACAGTAAGGGATCTAATATGTCCCATGAGAAGGCTCCCCAAACTATCACAGAGCCATCACCGCCTTAAACAGAGACGACCTGGCACGACGGAGCCGGGACCCCATGCTGTCGATGCCACACCTGCACCCTCCTGTCAGTTAGGTACAACTGAAAACGGGATTCATCTGACCACACGACGCAGCTTCATTATTTTTTGGTCCAGTTTTGATGTTCCCGGCACCAAGCGAGGCGTAATGTCTGATGATGAGCAGTCAATAGTGACCTCCGGGTAGGGCGTTGGCCCTCCATAGCGCAGGGTATGCAGCGCTCGTTCGCTGACGCTGCACATGGCCTTTCGACATTTAACCTAAATGTCATTTAGGGCACATCTGCCAAACGGTCAGTCTGTACAAGTCTTGATATTCACGTTGACTCCAGTCACCAATGGAGTGTGGTCAGCCGTCTCTTGCTCTCCTGACGCTGATACGTCCGTCGATGGTATACTCACGGTATTCTCTTGATACGGTTGCCTTCCAATGCCTGGAACCCAAGAGTTCTTACCAACTGGGTGTTAGAATGACCTATCTGTCTTGAGCTGACAGTGCGTCCCCGGTCAAAATTGCTCAGATCACAATGTTTACCCATATTCGTCGATTGCGATATACTGTTAGAAAGTCCTGCTATCCTCCTATCTATCGCCTGAATTCGGTTTGGGTCTGTCACACTCTGCGTGGGGGATGCCCATGCCAAATGCCCATCACCCCCACTCTAATGTTTTTGTTATGTTGAAGCTCCACGAGTTCCAATAATGAGTATTGAAATGCACAACATTAGAACTTCCGTACATTCGAAACAGCCCGCACGGGGATAACTGGTTTTCCAGTTATTTGGGAGCGGCGCCCCCACGGCCCGAGCTGACCTTGTGACTGGTCAACATCTGATGTCATGCCACCGCTTGTTTTTTTGTTTCGGTGCTGTTGGTGTTTGCAGGGACGGCTGTTCATCCAGCTGTTGGGGAGTCGCGTCCCCACGTTCCCGAGCTGGTCTTGTGTCTCGCTTTTTCGTTTTTATTTATTTTCTCCACTGGCTAGTTGCCCGTGTTGTATTCTCTACCTAATCGCTACCACGTTATGTACTAACACCCCGGTCTTGTTGTTTTGTTACCCTCCACCACTAACTGATTTATATTAACCGCTCAGTTCATAGGTTGCTGAGATTCCGTTTAGGTTCCCTTCCAGGATTTGTCTTCTTTAGATTTCTTTTTTTCCTTTTAGCTGGTTTGGGTACTAGACCTACCTGCATGTTTGCCGCGTGCGGAGACCGGTGAGGCGGAAATGGGATGTCTGGCGGCTGAGGTCGCAGGAGACCGGATAAGTGCCTCCTGTGAACCAACACTCCTCTTCGACCCCGGCTTCGCTGTAAACGGGAGGCTAGAGACTAACCCACCTCTAGTCAGAAGTCATGTACCAAGTTGTGTACAGGGCTTTAGCGGCTTTTTTGTCGTATGGCACGGCAGGGTGAGCCCGGGGGCTGTGGGATCATGCCACAGGCGTTGGCATGACGGTACCAGGAGGCCGAAGTGTCCGCCGAGTGCGTGTGATCACAGCCAACGGACTATATCTGCATCGTATAAGCTCCAGAACTGTGTCCAGCGTCATTTTCTCGGCTTGCGGACCTCCAGTTCTCCCTTGTAGGGCTCGGTGGTGGGTGGAGTAGTTTGCAGACGAATCTTCCTCCTTTTTTCCATGGGTAAAAACAAAAAGAAAAACTCCAAATTTAAGTCACCTGAGGAAATGTTTGTTGACAACGACTCTCCTTCGTCTTCTCAACCTACCAAGTCTCATACCCTTAAACGGTCTTTAGACCTTGACCTGGCCCAAGAATGTGGATCCTCTTCTTCGGCTGCTGTACCAGTCGCTCCGAAGCGTCGTCTCCCCTCGATTGCTGTGACTACGCATGCTACATACTTACTTGTAGAATCCATCGATCCGAATGAGAGACTGTCCACCAGATCTCCCTTTTTCATTTCTAAAGCTTTGGACGCTGCGGTTGGCCCCTTGAAGTCTGTGAGGAAGCTTCGCTCTGGGGACCTGCTTGTTCAAACTTGCAGTGTTTCTCAGAGTAACGCTTTTCTGCACCTCTCTAGTCTTCAAGGCATTCCTGTCAAAGTGACACCTCACCCGTTTCTTAACACCTCTCGGGGTGTTATTTCGGAGTTTGTCCTCTTGCCATGCAGTGAAGAAGAATTAGTGACTGAACTTGCAGACCAAGGTGTTATTGCTGCACGTCGTATGATGTTCCGGCGTGATGGTTCTTTAATTAAGTCTAAAAATGTGATCTTGACTTTTACCTCCCCGAAAGTTCCGACCGAAATCAAGGCTGGCTACTTGGTCTGTGGAGTTCGCCCGTACATTCCCAGTCCTCTGCGCTGTTTCAAGTGCCAGAGGTACGGGCATTCACAACGATTCTGTAAGAGTTCCGCTCGTTGCGCTAATTGTGGCTCCGGTGAACATGACGGGGAAGGTTGCACTTTTGCGGCCTGCTGTGTTAACTGTGGTGAGGCCCATGCTGCTTACTCCCGCAACTGTATGAAATGGAAGGACGAGATGGCGATCCAGCGTCTCAAGACCCTGGAAGGCCTCTCGTACCCTGCTGCCAAAGCCAGGTTGGGTATACCCACCATCCGACAGCGTAGTTTTGCCGCAGTGGTTAAGTCTCTGCCACCACCCGTGCAGCCCTTTGTTCCGCGCCCTGTAGCTCTCGCCGCACTTGCCAAGCGATCTACAGTTGAACAAGCGACACAGGTGGATTTCACCGAGCTCCAGCTTATTCGACCAGCTGAGTCTGCGCCTTCTCGTTTGACGACGACCAACTCTTCCGGTTCCCAGCAGACAGCCTGCACGTGCGGAAGACCCGGCCCTCAATCCGCAAAGGTGTGCAGTGTCCATCCAACTGTCTCGGCCTCTGCGAGGTCCCCACCCTCAACCAACATTATAGAGGAACATGGGGGGAGGAGAGTGACAGTTCGTCCCCAGCCTCAAAGAGCATTGCAGAGGACCATGGGGGGGGAGGAGAGTGACAGTTCGTCCCCGCCCTCTGCCAGCATTGCAGAGGAGTGTGGGGGGAGGTGAGTGACGGTTCGTCCTTCTCAATTAGTGAATTTTTTTTATAAATCTGATTAACAACCTTGTCTTCAAAGCTTTCATCATACTCTTTTTCAACTTTTACCAAGCCTGTCTACTCTTACTAATTTTCCATGCTTTTAAAATTCTGTGACTGATAGTTCTTTGTCTGGCGCTCTTTGGCCAAACCTGGCCCTTGCGCCACTAAAATCCACTAACCAACCAACCAACCAACCATTCGAAACAAAAACAACCGGTGCTTTGCCACGGTACATACTTATGTATTCATAATCGACAGACTTAAGAAATATTAAATCTGTCACGTTTGAATTACTTTTCTCCGGTTATTTATACCTGAATATTCATATGTTGAGAAGAAGTAAGTAAATTAGATTTCACTAGCAACAAAAACAAGAATATGCTTTCATCATAGTACGAAAAGGTTGTTAATCAACACTGTCTGTCTCCTTTTGTGGCACATTAATGTTTTCACAGTTTTTTAAACTGTCTTAAACTTACCGTGATTTAAATCTGTCTCTATGAACAAAGCTGACTGACATCCTGGCTTCCACAGTTTGTCACAAATCACTGCACAAGCACAAGAAAAAGAGGAGAAAACGTTTTCGGGAGAATTATTTTAGAACAATAACTACTTAATGTTTCTCCGCCGATGCCATAAAATATCATCGGGAGGTCATCCCAGCATTCCCTGTAGCTAGAAGCTCAGTATCCATGGGGCCGCCCCGGCGGCGCAGTGGTCTAAGCGATGGCCTCTGATCATTCGTCCGAAAGGGGTCCGGGTTCGAATCCCGCTGAGGTATGGATGTTGTGTTTGTCTTACGGCACTGCCTCTATCCCTTCCCTGGAACAAGTGACCCTAAATTAGGGACGGGCGACTGCTTTTAGCCATTGAGTTGCTCACGGTTGTCGTTAAACCTCCAATTAATAATAAAAAAAAAAAAAACAATTGCTCACTGTGGTCGTTAAACTTTCAATGAAAAATATATATATATACACTGAATAGCAATTGAATTAGAGATACCTGTCTAGTAACGTGTAGCACCACCTTTCGCCTTGATGACGGCGGCGATTCGTCTCGGCATGGACTCGACAAGACACCGGAAGCTTTGGAAAACCATACGGATCCACGACCCCTGAACAAGCTCCCACAGTTCACGAAGATTTGATGGAGGGGGTCAGAGACGCGAACATCTCTCTCGATGGCATCCCAGATGTGCTCGATGGGATTGAGGTCAGGTGACCTAGCTGTCCAAGAAAGCGAGGTCACGTCGGTGGAGTGTTTATCCAACCATTCGGATACAATTCGGGAGTGATGGCACGGTGCATTGTCTTGTTGCAGGATGAGTTCCCCAATGGGATGTTGAAGACTTACAAACGGGATCAAATGATATTCCAGTATATCCCGGTAACGTTGACCTGTGAGGGATGAAGTCATACGTACCAGGGGTACCACTTCAGTCCACGTAAACAGTCCCCAGACGGGAATGCCACCCCCACCAGCTTGAAGAGTACCCTGCTAGCAAGAAGGATCCATCGCTTCATGTGATTTGCGCCGTACTCGTATCCTGCCATCCGCATGTACCAACGTGAATCTGGACTCATCCGTCCAGGCAGCATTTTCCCACATGTCTAGGGTCCAGTGGCGATGTTCCCGCGCCCATGCTAATCTTTGCACCCTGTGATGTGCGGTCAGCAGCGGTACCCTCGTGGGACGATGGCTTCTGTACGAGGAGATGGTTCTGGATGGTGTGGCTGCTTACACGTTTTTGTGCACCAGCGTTAAATTGCCGAGTGATTTCTTGCACTGTGGCCCGTCTATTCGCTGTTACAATGCGAGCTAGCAGACGATGACCCCGCTCATCCACACGCTGTTGTCTACGGCAGTTGGCGCTTGCAGGGATGGTTTTACCGGATTCGATGTACTTACGGTGCACCCATGACACAGTGGCTCGTGAAAATCCCAGTGCCTGCACGACTTCCGAGATGGAGTGACCAATTCGTCGGGCCCCAAGAACTTTTCCACGATCAAATGCGCTTAGATCCTTCGTCTTACCCATACCGCGTCCGACTGTTATTGATTCCCGTCGCATCACTCCTTTATTGTCGGATCGCTGCATACGTCATGTCGGTTCCGTTTACAGGGCCGCCCACAGCGCCACATTTGCATAACGCCAGCTGTCTCTAATTCAATTGCTATTCAGTTTGTATACAGTACATTACAAGCAAGAAACAATGACGCATTGAATTTCATTTTATTTTTTTTACGCAGGTCTGAACTAAGGAATAAACTATGGCTTCAAATGCTTGGTCTTTCGCTTTTTTGGTTGCAATTGCTTTTGCCCGTGGAGCAAACTGCCATCTTCGAATGTCTGAACTGGACAGCATTGACTACTACTTACCTGATCCAGATCCAGAAGAGGTGAAAAATTTCGAGCTAAGCATTTCCGAACCCGGTAAGTTCAATTTGCTTACTTCCGAAGTCTTAGTGCTCAAAACATTTACGGTATATCTTCTACCTTTAAGAGTGCTTTATAAACCGTAACATCTACCGAAGCGACAGGTAATTATACGTTATGAGATTAATAGCACCACTGTTATTAATTCCTATGTACTCTGTCCTCAGAAACCCGAAGCAGAAGAGTAGACATGGCTTTTAAAAACCACACATATTGCATATGGAACAGTTAAAATTGAAAGATTCCAAGTCTCATTTAATTAAAACGGTATCGTGGAATATAATATACATACAAGAAGTAAATATATTGCATCCAGAACTTGAATATGTATGTAAAGCTTTTCAATCCGTTTTTGTGGACAATTTACAGATGTAAGTCAGTCGGTTCTTCTTTTTTTAAGGGGAAGAGGTAATAAATACTGCACTCAAAATTTCCTGGTCGTCCGGTTGCGCAGTTGTCTAAGCGATGGCTTCTGACCATTCATCCGAGATGGGTCCGGGTTCGAATCCCGTTGAGGCATGGATGTCGTGTATGTCTTACGGCATTGGCTGTCTCCCTTCCCTGGAACCCGTGACCCTAAATTTGGGACGGGCGACTGCCTATACCAAATTGAGTTGCTCCCGATGGTCGTTAAACACCCAAAATAAAATTCCACTGTTTGGCGATTAACCAAGATGCAAAATGTAGCAATCTCGTAGACTCTCATTCTCAGCATCTCAAACATAACAGTAACGTAATGCATAACTCATATAGGAAGCCATCCAAATTGTCACATGAGCTGTATCAATCTAAGGGAGAGATATCTGCTATAACCTGGTGATCTTCTGTATATATGTTAATAATATATTCGCAGGATTTAAATTTTCTGAAATAAATTCCAATGCGACGACGGAATTATTTTCCTTGATGCCTCGATGAACAAATAACTTACCAACAGCACGAACAGATGATACATGGATTTGAGAACCACTTGTGGGCAAAGTTCTAATACAAGCAGATCTCAGAAGGGTCTACGTGACTGACAAATCAATATGAAGGAGTATACCGTTACACAAACTCCAAATGTGATTGAGTATGGGGTCCCGAAATATGACGTGACAATCGTTCCTGGTAACACTGCAAGAACGTATCGCGTTTAATGTCCTTCAGACTTGAATTTCAGCTCAGATATTTTGTCGCTGTTACCAGGACCAGAACAAAAATGCAGTTCTCACGACAAGAGAAAGCAAGACAAATTTAAATACAGAACTACTCAATGCATTTATTTTGTATAGGGATCGAAGAGTCAAAACATTATGACCGTCGTGCCTTTATGTAAATCGAAACAACTGCAGATAAACGACAGCTTATGTGAAGGTTGTAGAACAATGTAAACATCTCCTGATACTGAGCTCCGTTAGTAAGTGTTGTTCTTGTTCTTCAGATGGGAAATGCAGCGGACTTAACCTTTTAAAGACGATGACCCAAAAATCATTTTTAAAATATAAATGCCATAGCGTCCGAAACTGCCTGTTGGTTCACTTCTTTGTTTAATAACAACAATGGTGACTGCTTATCCTCATAGGTCGAGAAAATTTAAAGAACAGGTCAGGGTAGGAAACCTGACTCACTCTAGACAGGCGTTTCGGGTAGCTATGGCCGTTCTTATGTACGGGCGTTTTGGGCGTTAAAGGGTTAAGTGAGTTTCACAAAGGCCAAATGGTAATGTACACAGATGACGACTGGGCCAGAGTATTTCCGAAAAAGCGAAGCTTATGTGGTTCTGACGGTCAGCCGTGGTTAGTACCTTCAGAAAGTGGTCCGAGGAGGGAGGAAGGAATAACTACCGGCATGGTGTGGGACGAACACATCTCATCGATTCTAGAGGTGAGTGAAAGATACCTCTTATGGTACGAGTCAAAAGAAGGGATACTGTGGTGGAATTGGTGGACAATGTGAACGGAAGTACCGAGTCATAACCCACACTACATCGAAACCTGATGAAAATTGGGCTGCGTAGCCGGACACCGCTCCAAGTGCCCATGCTTACCTCGGTTCATCGTTGGAAGCGCGTACAATGGGCATGGAAGCATCAAAACTGGACTTTGAAGGATTGGAAAAATGTCGTCTAGTCCGATGAATTTCATTTCTGGTTGCACCATCAATACGTACGTGCGCGTCGTTTACCTGGAGAAGTGTTGGCACCAGAATGCGTCGTGGGACGAAAACAAGCCAGTTGAGGAAGTGTAATACTTTGTGAAACATTCTGTTGAGAAACCCTGGTTCCAGTCATATAACCAGGGTTTCTTTCTTCAAAAGGACAATACACCATGCTACAATTCCCCCAATTGTTCGAGATTGGAGGCAGATTTCCCGGTATCACCATGGCTTCTTGATTCCCCAGACATCAATCCAATCTAGCATCTGTTATTTGTGTTGGAACCGCAAATCCGATCTGCTGCGGCTCAACCGCATAAATTACAAGAGTGAAAGGATCTGCTGGTAACATGTATCAGATTCCACAAGAACCCTTTAAAAATCTTCTAACATTCATATCTCTCTGGGTAAGAACTGTTTTGGTGGTACATGGAGGACCAACATATTTGGCAGGTGGTCATAATGTTTTAGCTCTTTGGTGGAATTACATTTTGCGAAATACCATTTCTTTCAGCTGAAGTAGGTGATTTCTGCTTTGCGGTTATCTTCACAAGTCTTCGTTATGGGATTGATATTTCCAAAGAGTCAATAACTGCATAATGTACACAGAGAAGGCGACATGTAACACTAGAGTAAAAGAGCACAACGGTTTCATGCTGACCTAACACAAAATGCAAGAAAAGGAACAAATGATACTGCAGAAGAAATAAACCAAAGACTAAGAAAAAGAAATTCTGTCAAAAGCAGGAGATTGAAAACTGAAATACTACTCAATTTTAGTAACCAAAAAATATGGGTAGAAGTTAGTGAATATATTTCCTTTGAGATATAGTATCAAACTAAAACTGAAGGTACGTTTTATACTGCAAAATGTAGAAATAATGAATTACACTTACGAGACAACTACACAAACACTGTTATAATGGAGAACTTCAACAGAAGCTGTGCTGTTAAAAAAAGAAGCTAGAAACACCCATTAATTGTCTTTTATTATATAGCAGAATGAAATTCCGCTCTTTCTTTTGCATTACTGGAAGCTCCAAGATGGCACCTTGAGATACGGGCTTTACTGTTTTGAAATATTGCATACCTGTTTTACTATCCGTTGTCACCATTATATGCAAAATTTATCCACAAAACAGGACATGAGAATTTGCTGATCTGTCATAAATCAGATACTTTGATTCACTTAAAGGAGTGCCTGAAAAGAATCTCAAAACCGATGGTTTCACAGACCTTCATTAACAGATCTTAATTATAAAAATCAGTGTATTACTCAAGAGCGTCGTTAGACTAAGAAAATTGGGGAGGGCTGAACAGAGCCTTTCTTTTTCTCTACCTCGTATTCACCCCTGTTCCGTAATTGAGAAAAAAATGAAACTGCAGGATTTTAAATTTGATAATTGAGAAATATGAACACATACTTCAAATTCATACTCATATTTCATATTTTCCAAATAAATTCGTGTTTAATTGAAAAATATGCAATTATTTGACATTTTTCTTTCTTTAAGCACCAGGGGTTAGTGATTTCTATTGGGGTTGTTTATTTCTAGTTTATCAAGGATTTGTAGTGTACGTTCTTAACTGCGTTTAACATAGAAAATAAAAAAAAACTGAAATAAAGTAAACTAAATACCCCTTTTTAAAATTTAATTGTGCTCTAAATTAATTTAATTTCACTAACAACCGATGTAACGGCAAGATCTACAGTTCTAGGATTAGTTTTAGCGTAGTGCTAATGTTGTTTAATTGCTGATTTGTTTTTTATGTTAAGTGATATTTTGAAAATGTAGTGTATGCAATTTAAGCAAGGGACAGAGTGAATATTGGATTCCACGTGTTTTCTGCGTGTGGGCTGAATGATCTGGTTTCGTGGAGGAGGGGGGGGTGACGACACTGGAAGGGCCAGGTTTCGGATCCAGAGCATTCTAAGGAAAGAGGAATGAACAGCAATGAAGAGAGAGATCCACCGCAAGGAAAAAGCACTAGCCCTGTAACAGAAAATTCAAAATACGGAACCCAAAATATTGAGCCTCCAATTGATCTCCACGTTGAGCAGGCTCACAGAGTGTTGCCAACTCTTGAACAGAACCTACGACTAAAAAAAGGGGGGGGATTTACAAACCGCATTACACATCCGACGATCCGCGAAACGCGTTCTTCGGTACCATACATATATAGTAATAATCAAATGTAAATTTGTCATTGTTTCTTTATTTTGATTGATCATTGATTTAAAATAAATAATAAAATTCGGAACTTAGTAATGGCTTAGAAATTTACATTTTTTAACTTAAACACAAACGCATTTAGATATTGTTGTAACTTTTTACCAACGGGCTGCATTATTCGTTATAACACAGAAGGGTGGAAAAAATGTACCTGTACGGGAACATGTCAAGTCATAGAGATACGTCATGCGGGAATAACTTTACAGTGACTTTCGCATTTCTTCTGTTTCTTTGAGCTCAACGTTATTTTACGGTTTTGCAGCACTGGTGAAATTAGTTTGCTCCTTCGCACTTTCCTTTTGATCTACCATTTCACAAAATGATGCTATTAGACACATGGGGCAATGTAACTCCACTTCATTATTCCACTGCTTGTGTTTTAAATGTATAATAAGGAATAATTTTCATCTTATGCATTAGGTATTATCAGGTTTCCGTTTGTGCCAGGTTTTGTACAAAGTACCCAGGAAGCGTCTAGTTTTTAATGAAAAAACAGACGAGTTCTTTTCTGAACATATGTTAATGATAATAAAACGTGAGGTTTATATTATGATTTTAAGCAGCAAGCTCCGTTCGTCATCATCAATCATCCTCAGTTTCTCAATTCACTGCTGGATGAAGGTCTCCCTAAGTCTCATCCACAACCGTCTGTCTTGAACAACTCTCTTGCGTGTCATTCCGATCCAGTTAGCTATCTTCCTGTTCCTTGGCGTCCAGTCTAGTGTGTCGGTTGTCTAATGGTGGTCAGTTCTCCTCAGCAATATGTCCCACCCTTTATCAGTCGAGGGCCTTAACTTTGATCATGACGTCATCTACTGTTTGTCATGTGTTGTCCCATGTGTTCCTTTCCTTATCCTTCATATTTGCACTAATCATGCATCTCGCTGTGCTTTTTTCAGTAATTAGTATCTTCTGTATGTCAAATTTAGAACATGTGAATCCGTTTATTGGTGTAAATATGACATGGTCAGATAATATCCGGAAACCTGAAAATTTCGTCGTCCTGGAGTGAAAATCGAACCAGCGTCTCCCGGAGAGCGCCCGAACATGCTAACCACTACACCACCCAGAATGATCAAATTTCAAGTTTCCGATGAATTTGAATATAACCATCACAGGATTCGCTAGTCCAAGCAACCGGCATTCATATATAACGAATCAGGAGGTTTGGAATTCATTCCCGTGATTGCCCGGAGGCGCAGAATATGGTCTAAGCGCTGGCTTATGATCATTTTTCCGTGAAGGGTCGGGTTCGAATCCCGGTGAGGCATGGATGTTGTGTTTGTCTTACGGCACTAGCTCTCTCCCTTCCCTGGAACCAGTGACCCTAAATTAAGGACAGGCGGCTGCTTATAGCCCATTGAGTTGCTCACGGTGGTCGTGAAACCTTCAATAAAAAAATTAATAAATGAAATACGGTATGATCCCGTATTTCATTCATTCTCTATATGCCTTTTTAAGTTAAGTTCCATGCCTCTGATCCATAAGCAAGAACTGGAAAGATGGATTGTTTAACACTTTTATTTTACTGCAATGATAAATTGCTCTTAAGAATTTCAATCTTTCTTGCCAATGCACTTCAGCCAAATTTAATACGCCTATTAATTTCTTCTTTTATGTGGCCATTACGTTTAATAAGTTCTAAGCCTAACACACCAAGATGAAAACATTTTCAGAAACGCACCTTTGTTTTTTGACATAGTCTCCTCTGACTTGGATCCACTTGTTGTACTGATGATAGAGTTGGCGGCTCCCAGCTGCGAAAAACGTTTTATCTTTATCCTCAAACCAACACTTTGTTGCTTCCTTCAATTCCGAGTCATCCACAAAACTCTTACCCCTAAGTTTCTTTTTCAGATTTCTGAAGAGGAAGAAGTCACTAGGGAGCGAGATCGGGAGAGTACGGTGGTTGGATCAGCAGTTGGAAGCGACATTCTGTCACAGCTTGTATGGAAATACCAGTTGTGTGGAGGGCAGCATTCTCCTGGAAACGCAGAATGCCCCTGCGCAATTTTCGTCACCATTTACCCTTGATGGCTTCACCCAATTGTCGCAATAGCGCGTTATAATATGCTGCATTCATTTTCTTTTTATGAGGCTGGTAATAAATTAACAGCAGCCCTTCTGAGCCCCAAAAATTTGATAGCCGTAATCTTCCCTGTAGATGGTTGTGTTTTGAACTTTTTGGGTGGTGATGATCCGTGATGTTTCAACTGCATGCTATCTTGTTTAGTATCAGGGTTCCAATGGTGAAGCCACGTCTCATCAGCAGTCACAGTGCAGGAATAGAACTCATCTGGATTGCGGCCAACGAGGTCAAGTTGAACCCGACTTGCTTCAGCACGATCATTCTTCACCTCAGACATCAACATTCGAGGAACCCATCTGGCACACAAATTTGACATTCCTAACTAACCTCTCATGCAAAATGATCCTAACACTAGCGGTACTTAAACTTCAGTTCCTCAGCAATCTGTACACGCGGATTCGCCGGCTTGACATCACCAATTATCCACTTTCTGGCACATTTCGTCTGTGGTCACCTCCACGGAGCATCCCTAGCGAGGGTTGTCTTTCAACGAGTCTCTTCCCCGTTTAAACAGAGTAGCCCACCTTTTGACAGTGGCATATGAAGGTGCACCATCGACGTGAACACGGAGTATCCGTTCATAAATACTGCGCAGCGTTTCACCTTCCTTCGTCAAAATTTCTGTCACCGCTCGGTTCCGAAGTTTCATTTGTCGCTCATCTAGTATCACCATACAGACATTAATGCACTGTGGTGCCGTCTCAAATGCTCACACAGCGACGTGGCGCGGATGTGACATAACTGAAGAATGATGCAATACTTTGCAATATTAGCATCAGCTACGAACTTCTACTTTTAAGGTCAGGTTTATAACTTATTGAAGGCCCCTCATATATTACCTAAGATAGACGTAGGCATCAGTTACTTCTAAATGTTCGCCATCTAATTCTTACTCTTCAGGTTTTGTAAAATAGTTGTGAGAATTGTGCAACAATTTTGTTTCTGTGAGTTAATCGTTAACATCACTTCTTTACTCTTGTCAGCAAGTTCCTTGATCATTCTCATACTCTGCAAAGATAATAATAAGTATGATCAAGTTCCTTGATCATACTCTGCAAAGAAGAATGATCAAGTTCTATCATACTCTGCAAAGATAATAAGAAGTATGATCGCGTTCCTTGATCATACTGTGCAAATATTTATCAAATGCTTATAATTTCTAAATTATAACAAATAGCTAAAATCTAAGAACTGACATAAAAAGGAGTAATAACCAATGATTCTAAAAATATCAACTTCAAAGACACGGGCATGCGCGCGGAGAGGGGAAGGCGTCCACCATTCTGGGGTCGAATACGCTGAGTGAAGCACCCTGAAATCCGTATAACTCAAGATCGCGTAGAGGTAAGATCGTGATATCGTTTTCAAACGATTGTTCTGGATGAGATCTATCTATAAACCAATAATCCTAAAACATTCAATAAGGACTTTATAAGTTATAAGTGATAAACGAAAAAATATTTGTGAGAAAATCAAAATGTCTAAATACACTGACGGAAAAAAAAATCCCAACACCAAGAAGGCTTTGTGTTAGATAAACGACAGTTGGTAGGAGGTGAGAGTACATCTGTAAGATGACGTCAATGCAAATTTCGCGCTCGGCACATACGTGTGGCGCTAGTAGCACCCTGCGGAACATGCAAAGCAGGTT
The DNA here is from genome assembly GCA_039090855.1 of Macrothele yani. Taxonomy (NCBI): domain Eukaryota; kingdom Metazoa; phylum Arthropoda; class Arachnida; order Araneae; family Macrothelidae; genus Macrothele; species Macrothele yani. The sequence goes on from CM077028.1 coordinate 101,955,182, forward strand.
TGCTGTAAATACGCGCTGTAACGTTCGTGAGCGTTAGTTATCGTTGAGATTCGACGTAGGGTGTTGATGTTAGTCAAGAATGTCTTTAAAAAGACGAAGAAGCCATTATCAACAGCTCACGGAGTTTGAACGAGGTCGTGTAATAGGGCTACGAGAAGGTGAATTTTCTTTCCGCTATATTGCAGAACGACCTGTCAGGAATGTAGCCACTGTGCATGATTGTTGGCAGCGGTGGTCAAGGGAAGGTACTGCCTCAAGAAGACCGTGTTCCGGCAGGCCACCTGGCACTACTGAGAGGGAAGACCGCCGTGTACGGCGCATGGCCGTGGCGCATCGCACCGCGTCTGCGGCAGCAATTCGAGCTGCAGTTGCCACCACAGTGACACAACGAACAGTTAAAGATCGGTTACTTGAAGGACAGCTCCGAGCCAGACGCCATGTAGCGTGCATTCCACTTACTCCAAACCACTGCCATTTGCGACGTCAGTGGTGTCAAGCTAGAGCTCATTGGAGGACGGAGTGGAGATCTTTTGTGTTTTCTGATGAAAGCCGGTTCTGCCTGGGTGCCAGTGATGGTCGTGTGTTGGTTAGAAGGAGGCCAGGAGAGCGCCTGCAACCAACCTGTATGCGACCGAGACACACTGGACCTACACCTGGAGTTATGGTCTGAGGAGCAATTTCCTATGACAGCAGGAGCACTCTCGTGGTTATCCCACGCTCCCTGACGGCACAGTTGTACGTCGGTCTGGTGATTCAACCTGTTGTGCTGCCATTCATGAACAGCATTTCAGGGGGTGTTTTCCAACAGGATAACGCTCGCCCGCATACCGCTGTTGTAACCCAACATGCTCCACAGAGTGTCGACATGTTGCCGTGGCCTGCTAGATCACCAGATTTTTCACCAATCGAGCACGTATGGGACATCATTGGACGACAACTCCAGCGTCACCCCCAACAAGCATTAACCGTCTCTGTATTGACCGACCAAGTGCAACAGGCATGGAACTCCATCCCACAAACTGACATCCAGCACCTGTACGACACAATGCATGAACGTTTGCGTGCTTGCATTCAACATTCTGGCGGTTACACCGGTTATTAATGTACCAGCATTTCACATTTAAAATGGCTCTTCTCGCGCTTACAATAAGCTGTGATCTTGAAACCTTAATTGATTAAATATGTTACCTATACAAATGAATTGCCGCCATTTCATTCCTCTAAAACTATTTTTTCGTGGTGTTGGGATTTTTTTTTCCGTCTGTGTATTTAAAGCAAAAGTCCTGCTCAAAATACTACAAAGGTATACCAGAAGAAAGAACTCGAAATGAATCGAATAAGCCCAAAACGAATTATGCACAACGATGTAAGGCTTATAGACAGAAGAAGCAAGCCGAAGCGGCGCAACGCGTGGAGCCACAACCAAGCACTTTTACAGCTAGTACGCTGCTGGCCACCCAAAATGCAACACCAAGAAGTAAGCATCCGATTGGCCTGAAATTCACAGCATGCATCCCCGCGAGAGGACATGCAAACGATTAGCATTGCAGGGCATATGCATATCATGTGCGCCCGGTACGACACCGAGAAGCAGTATAAGATGGGTGCACAGAAGGCAGGGTGTAAGTGGTGGAAGTGTGTTGTGCTGCTGGACCTGTGCGTGGGAAGCTTCCTGATGCCTCGTCGCAGAATACGGCAGTCATTCCAGCACGTTTCGGAGTTCGACACAGGACGAATAGGGGCTTATCGCGACAGCGGTTTATCGTACCGAGACATCGGCGTCCGTGAGGGACGACATCTAGCCATAGTGAGGCGAGTATAGATTCGGTGGGTGCAGGAGGGACGGAGAACCGACGTGAGCGATTGCCGCAGCAGCGGCACACCACCAAACGAGAGGACCAGCATGTTGTGCGGCGGGCATTGACGGCTCGCACCGCCACATCACGAACGTTAGCGCAGGAATTAGGGTGTGTTGCGCAACAACCTGTGTCAGCACGTACCGTTTGACGTCGTCTGCAGGAGCGGGGACTTGTCGCACGGCGCCCATTGCTCCGATTACCATTGACGTTATACCACCGGCGAGTGCGGCGGCAGTGGGCCGTTGAACGCCGCACCTGGACTACGGAATGGCACGACATTGTCTTCTCCTAAAAATCCCGCTTCTGCCTGTAACACCACGATGGTCGGATCCGCGTTTGGCTGCACCGCGGCGAGAGACTGTATGACGCTTGCATTATGTATCGCCATATCGGTCCGTCGCCTGGCGTTATGGTTTGGGGCGCAATTGGATATGACACCCGCCCCCTCTGGTACGCATCGCCGGTACACTCAACAGCCACCGCTACATCTCCGACGTTTTGGAGCCTGTAGTCCTCACTTACCTGAAAGAACTGCCAGTGGCCACGTTTCAACAGAACAATGCGCGCCCGCACGACGTGGCACGCATCGTGCAACAATTCTTTACGGCCCACCAGGGGTCACTGCTGCCGTGGCTCGCCTGTTCTCCCGATATGTCGCCCATCGAACACGTCTGGTCGCTGACCGGCAACCGAGTGGCCCGGCAAGCACCACCCGCGGTTTCGCCTGATGAACTGTGGCAACGTGTGGAAGCAGCCTGGACCTACATACCCCAAGCCCACATCCAAAGCCTCTTTCGTTCGATGCCGCGACGTGTAGCGGCCGTTATTGCCAGCCATCTGGGCCACACGAACTATTGATGTCTGCGTGTTCCGCAAGTCGCACGGGCCTGCAAGCTCAATCGTTTCATCTTTGTATCTGTTGTTATGTGTCCAGTACATCTGGCTTTGTTATCTCGTGTCCTTCTTGGTGTTGCATTGTGGGTGGCCAGCAGTTTACATGTGAACCAATGGACTACTTGGCCGTGAGTGAAACTTGGATTAATGATTCTAGTCCCATACATTTGCCCGGTTTTGAATTGAAGGCGAAAAAAATAGGGCAATAGCCCAACACAAGCCATCTACTTCCAAACGTACTACTTCGCCCACAAAACGAACTGCGGGGAAGTTGCCATTTGTAGAAACATCAATAGTCTAACAGATTGCCAACCCGTAGATGTCTCAGTCAACAACAAATTGAAAATTGAAGATGATTATGTGGGTTACACGTGTCTAGTTCATGAGACAGCGTCTGCCCAAACTCGCTTCATACTTTGTTCGGTTTACAATGATCCCAACGTTTCACAAAAATCACTAGAGGTCTTTATGTTCCAGATCCTATGCAATTACTCTGAAAACATCTAGAAAATCATACCAAGTGTGGTACCGGATACCCAAGTGCTTATCATTCACACTGGTGACTTTAACATTGATGTGCAACGAAACACCAACTTACTCAAGACCATGAAAGACAATTTCGGTTTGACTTATATAAATTATCCACCAACTAACTTAGGCAATACTTGTATCGACTTAAACTTTGTACGAAACATAGATGTGATTTGCATGCCATATGTTTGTTACTTTTCATACCATCGCCGTTTAATAAATACAATTATACTGTAGTCTAACTGCATGCCTCTTTCATTCATCAACCGACTTCTACCTCAAAGCCATTACTGTCAAACACGTATTCATATGAATAAAAAATGCGGGCGTGTCATGAACACAGCCTACCCCCATTTGTTTTAAACAGATTTAGTTTTTAATAGGGTACATCTAAGTTTGTTACATATGCTAATTGAAATATTTGTCTGTTTTCTTTAGTGGATATTACATCGTACGCAATCGAAGGAGAATCAGAATGCCAAAAGGGAAGCGGAAATACCGACGATTACGTTGATAAACTGCTGTCAGATGTGAGGCCTCACATTCCTGAACCTCTTTCACTCCCAGGTAGAGAAGGACGTTTCAAGCTCTTTGACGGAATTTTGTTTGGTTTGAAATCTCTGAAACGGTCCGGGCCGGCTATGGTTAGATGCACAGAGGATACTTTCTCTTTCCACTCTCCTGTGTCACTTTCCAACCTTACAGGAAACTATCTTTGGGAGCTGGCCACCGCTTTCCGAGTATTTAATGGAACTGTCGACATGGCTCTCAGGGATGTGGAAGGAGATATCTTGTACACACGATACTATGACTCCGATGGCACAGTTACCAAGGCGGAAGCTGAAAAAGTGACAGTTACTAAACTTGAAGGTAAGAAATATTTTTTTTTGAAAAAAATAAACAAACACTGAGATTTTCTTCTTGTTCCTATGCATAATTAAAGAAAACACAACATTTCGTTTATTAATATTCTTACACGTATCGCTGCTCTACGAATCTTGCCGATGAAATGTAGGAATATTGACGGAAACTTTAAAACCCAAAATACGATGCAAAATAAACTTCATTAATGAAAATAATCGCTTAATACGATTTTGTGATACTGCTACAAAAAGATGTTACCTTCAGGAGCAACAACGCTATTCGATCTAGATGGTTCCCGGTTTAAATCTCGGTGGGGCATGTATGTTGTGTTTATCTTAAGGCACTAGTTCTCTTCCGTCCCTGGAACCAGTGGCCCTAAATTAAGGCTCGGCGACTGCTTATAGCCCATCAAGTTGCTCACGGTGGTCGTTAAGCCCTTTTTTTCTTGATTGGGGGTTTAACGACTACCGTGAGCAACTCAGTGGGCTATAAACAGTTGCCCGTCCCTAATTTAGGTCCACTGGTTTCGGTCATAAGCCAGAGCTAAGACCACTTCGCCGCCGCGGCGGCCGTTAAACCTTCAATGATAGGAACAATATAATAGCTATAGACATAAATCAAGCTGTTTTTTCCATGTAACATAACCATAGAAATTTGAAAATTTAGCCGTCCTGGAGTGGGAATCGAACCCGCATCTCCCGATCTGCACTCGAGTATGCTAACCATACACCACCCAGAACAACGAAATCCAACAGCTGAGACATTAATCTGAAACTTCAGACTTTGATTTCACTGAACTAGTCGAAACAAACGTGTCTTATCGTACTGCTAAGTTAGATCACCAGCAAATACATTGAAATCAAAGTCTGACGGTTCAGTTTAATGCCTCAGTTGTTCGGATTTCTTTGTCCTGGGTGGTGTAATGGTTAGCATACTCGAGCGCAAATCGGGAGATTCGGGTTCGATTCCCGTTCCATGACGATTAAATTTTCAAATTTCTGTGGTTATGTTACATGGAACAAACCGCTTGATTGATGTATATATTAATTATACCATGTGTACAAATTTTGAAGATGACAATCCGATTTTTGGCATAAATGTGACAAGGATGGTAAGTCAGATAATATCTGAAAACTTGAAAATTTTCATCGTCCTGGAGCGGGACTCGAACCCACGTCTTCCAGAAAACGCCTAGGAATGCTAACCACTATACCACCCAGAACGATAAAGTTTCAAGTTTCCGATCAATTTGAATTTAACCATCACAGGATTCGCTAGTCGAAGCAACCGGCATTCATGTTTAGCGAATCTGGAGGTTAATAATCCTATCCCGGGATTGCCCGGAGAAGCAGATAAATCATGAAAGAAATACGGGATTACGCCATATAATACAAATTTTGAAGATGACAATCCGATTTTTGGCGTAAATGTGACAAGGATGGTAAGTCAGATAATCTGCTTCTCCGGGCAATCACGGGATAGGATTATTAACCTCCAGATTTGCAAAACATGAATGCCGGTTGCTTCGACTAGCGAATCCTGTGATGGTTAAATTCAAATTGATCGGAAACTTGAAACTTGGTCGTTCTGGGTGGTGTAGTGGTTAGCATACCTAAGCGTTTTCTGGGAGACGCGGGTTCGAGTCCCGCTCCAGGACGATGAAAATTTTCAAGTTTTCAGATATTATCTGACTTACTATCCTTGTCACATTTACGCCAAAAATCGGTTTGTCATCTTCAAAATTTGTATTATATGGCGTGATCCCGTTTTTCTTTCATGATACCATGTGTTTTAACAATATAATAGCATCAACAACGAGATGCATGCTGTCATGAAAAAACGTCCAGCTTTGCGTTGCGACAAACACGTGGAATACGGCTTCAATGGATGTTTGATTGGGAAGCGATTTATCCTATAGAAAAGAATCCAGTTGCCTGAAGAAGGGATGAGACGGATGAGATGAAATAGCTGGATGAGAAAAGGGAAATGGATTCTAATACTGTACATCAATCAGTTCAGTTTCTGGATCTCCTGCGTGCAACGTGGGGTCTCGCATGATCATGAAGAAGTTAAGGCCCGTGGCGATTGACTGATGCCGGCTGTTGGTGGATATATTTTCATGCATTATGTAAAGTTTTTGACAACGCCTGTCTGCAGTGATTATTTAGCCCGGTTGTAAGGAGAACGAGTGGATCACACGAGTTGTGGAATATCCAACACTGACCATCGTTTTCCGAGGATGGAGTGCCGGCTTCGGTGGGCTTCACTGTGACTGAGTCATTGCGCCGAACTTCACCAATTGTCGTACAGCATCCAACAACTCTGATCACACGTGACGAGGCGTCTTAAACTGTCCTTCATTTGGCTGAGATAAGCAGAGAAGAGCAGATATGTTTAAAATCGCTGTGTTTTGTGCTATTCTGTCAATTCATGTGCGTCCTATTTATTCATATTCTTCACTTTGTCAATGGCCGTCGAATGTCAAGAAATGGTTGCCTAGTTCTTGTGCCGTTTTTCGTGGGTCGAATTCAATCAAAACTTTCAAAGTCGCATGATCAGTTGTTCCTTCTTGTCTACCGCATAGTCCATTTTCGAGGTCCTTATTGCTGGATCGAAATTGAGCAGGGTTATGTTGTGTCTCGCGTTCGTAAACGATGTCTTCTTCAAATGCCGTATTGATGATGAGAACTGTCTCCGATGCATGGTGACCAAGTTTAAACTCATGTAAGAAAATAACACAAATCTGACTGTAATTCATCGTCTTCTTCACTGTAGTCCAATCTCCTTGAAACAGATTCCACTGAAGAAATAACCAGTGCTGAAGCATTAAATTCACATATCACAAGTCATGTCGAACGATTCTTTAATTCTTAAAATGCCTGCCAACTGCACGAGGTTTCAAAATCCAACATTCCATCTGCAACAATCTAACACTTTGCACTTGCTATAAACACACTCATCGTGAAAAAAATAGTTGCACCCAGAAGAACGTGTCGGATTGCAATGTTATTCGGGAGGAAGGTAAAGGTTACCAAGGAACAATAAATGATTAAACATTGAGACTGATATGGGCAATATTTATTGAGCTACACGCTAATAAGTAGTGTCTCTCAGTATGGCGTCGTGCCGCCATGTTTGCTCACACAACATGCCAGACATCTCGGCATGGAGTTCTACAGGTTCCTAATGGCGTCCTGCGATAGGCTATCCCATGCAGCTTTAATCTTCTCAAGCAATTTCTGCAGATTTTGCAGTAGGAGTGGAGTGTGGATAGCGCGTTCTACAGCATCCACACATTCTCAATCGGCGATAGGTTTGGCGATGCGGCCGGACATGGCAGAGTGTGACAAGAAGACATCCTGGAAGGCAAGCTCTCGAGACAGCAGCAGTATGCGGACAAGTGTTGTCGTGCTGTAAAATCGCACCGAAATGAGCATTCAGAAAAGGTAGGGAAACTTGTTGCAGGAACTCATTAATGTTACGCTGGATTGTCAAAGTGCAGCTGATGAATACCAAAGGGGATCTGGTCTGGCATCGTAGCAATTGCATCCCACACCACGACATCAGGCCTTCTGGGCCTGTGACGCTCGACAACGAACCATTCATCTTGGCGCAGACCACGGTGTTTCTACAGACGGATTCGGTGGTCGTCTCCTCCAAGACAAAAGCGGGACTCGTCACTAAAGATCACCCGCTGCTATTCTGAGTGGCACCATGTCAGTCTGGCACGACACCACTGCAGTCTTTGGCGACGATGCACTGTTGTTAGGGGCAGTCGTCATAACGGTCTTCATGCGTGTAATTCTACGTCATGCAGCAGTATGGCACTGGTGCTGGCACTAATCGGACGATGCATGGAGGGCACCACTGCTCGCTGAATATCCGCAATCATGGCTGTTGGATCACTCCGCGCATGTCGGACAACCCATCGGTCCTCTCTCTCCGTGTTTCGTCTAGATATCCCAACCCTTCCTGTCGCTGCTGCGTACCTTGTTTTATCCACTGCCGCCAACAGCGTGCTATGGGGGATATCCGCATGACCGGCATGGCGCGCAATACGGCGGAAAGTCCATACCGCTTTCTGGAGCCCGACGATGCGGCCCTTCTCGAACTCCTCCAACTGTTCGAATTGCTTCCGAACTTTTCTCCGAGACATACTTCACTTGCAAAGGATGCAACCAACAAAACATCACGAGTCAGAATGGCAAGCACGGGCAACGGGATGACTTTATGTAACCAGTTAGGCACAGCCCAACGACCTTTACTTTCTTGCGTCAGATGTGCGGCCGAGCTTGTTACCTGAATCATTTGCATGCCCCACAATGTCAAAACTTACCCACCGAGTTTCATTCCTGTCGCTTGCTTCCTTCTGGGTTTAACTATTTTTTTGAGGATGAGTGTATTTCAGTTTAAATTTTCCAAAACGCTACATATTGAAGTTCCTCAAATGATGTAAATATATCATTAGGAAACCACTTCAGATATCATTGAAGTTAAAGCATCTATAATACCTCTCTCTCTCTCTCTCTCTCTCTCTCTCTCTCTCTCTCTCTCTGCATGTTCTAGATTGCGTCCATGGATATTTTTAGGTGAAATAATATTTAATGCATTCAGGAGCCTGCCCAACTATCGGCGAACTTCAATCCTGTTTCCACTTTAACATTCTTAGAGGTATTGAAAGGTTTTGCACAGATTAAGTTATGCGTCAGATTAAAATGGAAGGGAAAGAAAGTTCAGTGGGACCTCTATGTAAGGGACCTCAATTTACCAAACTCCTCTATTTAAGGAAATTTATGAGTAAACCTTGAAACCAGAGCCAAAATGTATTCAACAATACCTCCATTTTGAGAACTTATTTTCTATTTAACGATTTATTTAATAGAAGTTCCTTTCACTCTGTTTCCGTTTCTTGTACTCGAAATTGATACAGATATTGCTATTGCTGATCATCTTACTGACGAGAATATCCTACAGAATATTCAGAAAGGTTTTGAGATTGGCGACGAGTCTGGAGATGAAGAACACGAATCAAAACCAAGAGAAGACAATATGATCAAACATTTCAGACGATTCGAAGTGGGCTTTAGTATTCCTCAAATCTCTAGGTGGCGTCAACATTTCACAAAACCCCTTGACTTAGCTAACATCTATCTGGTTTGCAGTTTCCTAGTTTTTACGTCATGGATTAATTCTATATTTTCTTTTCGTTCTTTCTTTTCTTTTCTTTCTCTTTCTTTTTTTTTTTTTTTTTTTTTTTTTTTTTTCGCATTATGCCGAATGATTGAGACTGCTTCTAAATTTATTAGCTAATAAATTTTATTCTGACCAACGAAATTTCCCAGGAAGGAACGAAATCAAAATCAGCAATTACTGCTCCAGATGTAAATGGAAAAATGACTTTTCCCCCTATTAACATTCATTCTGTCTTTCACTAAACATCAGAGAGCGTCAAATTTTGTAAAATATTAAAATAAATAAGAGAAGCTATCTCAAATGGACAGTAAAAAAGACAGCCACCGGATATGCGACCCATTAAATTTTAATGAACTGTTGCCGTTTATGTACAAGACCTGGCAGCCAGCTTAAGAGTTTCATCTACGCATAATAATATAATTCTCTGTAATTTTTCAGCCAAATTCAAGGTGTGATGAAACAGTATCCACACTGGACATGGAAAAAAATACAAGATTAAAATATTTGAAAATTAATCGCCTTCGAAGTAATTCCCTTCCGAAGCCTAGCACAGTTTCCACTACTCGAAGCATTTTTTGAAGTCATCTTCTGTTATAGCAAACAACTGCTTCGTCACATTTAATCCTTTTTTCTCTCAAGTGGTATTTGATTTTTAAAAGAGAAAAAAGTATCAGGGAGCAAGATCTGGCGAATAGGGTTGCTATCGAATCTATGCAATGAGGTGCTTTACAAGAAACTGCTGCACAAATTGCGATGTATGGGCAGACTCGTTGTCATGGTGAAGTTGCCATTCGACGCTCGCATGCGATGTTGGCCTTTTGCGACTAATCGCGTCCTCAAACGACGAAAAACTTAACAGTAGTATTTCTTGTTGATTGTCTGACTTGATGGAGCGTATTCATGATGCACAATTCTCTCATGATTGAAAAAAAAAAAAAAAACAGTGAGCATGCGGTTCTGTTGTGCTGTTTTGGGTCCGGAAAGTTAGGGACCTTCTACTGTGAAGACTGGGCCTGAGTTTCGGGGTTATAATCATAAACCCACGATTCATCACCAGTTATGATAGTTTTTAAAAAAAGTTTTTTCGTCGTTTTTGTCGCACTCAAGCAAGTCACTAGCAGCTGAAGTACTGGCCTCTTTTGCTCAGGTGAGAGCAATTTTGGCACAAATTTGGCTGAGACACATCCATATCCGAATCGCCCGTAAGAATCGACTAAAATGAACCGAAACCTATGTTTCAGATAAGTCACGAGTAGTGATTCGGCGATTTTCCCTCACGGCTGTGCGCACAAGTTCGAATTGTTTTCACTTTTGCTGGTTGCATGCCACCCAGACAGTTCATCACTCTCAACACTTTCATGACCATCCTTAAAACGTTTATACCCCTCATAAACTTGTGCACGACTCATACGATCCTCCCCATTGACTTTTTTGTAACCTAAAGTATGTGTTTTTTCAAGTTTTGCCAAGTTTTTGACAATATCTGATTTATAATAGACTCGTTAATCAATTTTTTCGAACATGACAAATGCGAAGAACAGCTTCACGCACATAAGAACAAAGCACAAATGTAAAAAAAAAAAAAAAAAAAAAAAAAACGGACGAGCAGGAATGACGTGGATCATGGCACATGCGTAGTAGGTTGAAAAGTCAATCTGTGCCGAACCGCTTCCTGCTGTGTCGCGCGATTCCGAACTTATGCAACCAGTCTGGATATTTTTTTTTATCACATCTCGTATTTCAATTTGAGATATTATGATTGTTTGAAACAATCACCGACTCTACAAAATTTTTCGAGATATTATGATTGTTTTAATAATCGCCGACTCGGTGGCATTGTGATAGGGGCTTAACTATTATTTAGCGCGGTAAACGATGCTTAAGGGTCCGCGACATTAATGGGCCCAAAAGAAATTAAGAAAATAAAATTTTGAATCCAGATCAGCAGGAAAAAAAAAAAAAAAGGACTGTGCCAGAAGGGGACAGTAGGGGAGGGCGTAGAAAAACAGCACGCTTGAGGAAGAAAACTTTTTTTTTTTCAGTTTGCTAGTATCAATAGCATTTATTTTATGTCTGCCACTACCTGTTACAGTAACTACTTCTGAAAGATCATTCAGCAAGCTGAAATAATAAAAAAATATTTGCGAAATGTTAGAAGAACGACGGTAATATTTCTTACTAACTGGCGTTAAAGCAAGAGAGGCGACAAAACTAAATACCAATGATCTAATTAGACTTTACCAAACATTGGCGCTCATATGAGGGTGCACTTACCCTTGTCTGGATATCTGACTTCGCCGTTCCTTTTCTTCGAAGGTACTAGAAAATTTTTCGCGATAATATTCATTCTAATGGCTAAACTTTCTGTTGAACCTTTGGAAGTGTGTGTGCAGCAAAAATGGTGAAAACGTTGGGAGAATTTTCAGTGAAAAATGTGGAAATTTACAGTGCAAAGTAGCAATATTGAAATTTTACTCTGAATATTGGAGCAGAGTGTGCCAACTTACAGTATGGAAAAGCATAAAAGGCGAAGGAATGAAAATTATGTATTTATCTCTGCAGCAGCCGATCACTACTGGAGAAAAATTACCGAAGTTTCTTTCGGAACTTTACCTCGAAGGTACTTACGTTTTCCTTCTTTATGACTGAAAATTGATCGCTGGGGTTTCGTGAAGCATGGGATGTAAGTAACCGACAGGCACAAGGTTAAAAAGAATAACAAAGAAATTTCCCTATTGTCCTAACAAGGTATCAGATTTCATTTATCCATCACTTTTATGCAGTTTTTTGGATCTTCGTCTTTTAGGATTTAACATGTATGTTGAGTGTGGATAAAAACGGTTAGGTGACAAGCAAACACAGCGGTAATTTTCATATGGTGTTTGTATGTGTGTTAGATATCACTATACACACAATTTATGGTTTTCCGCTCCTAAAATCTCAGCTATGGGCGCTTATATTACCGGAAAAGTAGTAAAAGTTTTTTTACCTAATTTGAAAATCAATGATCTATCTATAAAAATATAGGGTCCTTCAGTGATTGGAAAGCTATATTTAAAAAGTAGCGAGGTTTACTACTTTTCAGCTACTTTTTTACTTTTGTATTTAAATTAAAAGAATAAAATCTGAGGATGATATTTACAAAATCTACATTATGACATATGGTTATTCAGAATTAAAAACCATGGTAAATTACTCAACTAATTTATCTTTGTATACATAGGTATCACATTGTAACACATTCAGTGGTACAGACTTCTAACTAGGCAGACAAGCTGATAAGCCTAGGGAATTCATTTAAAAACCATATATTATTCTGTATCTCCGAATTCATTTTCTTTGACTAAATGAATCGACTCTCGCAATCAAAGAACTGTCTTCAATGAAACCACTAGCGGCATACCCTGTGAACAATGGTCTAAGAGCTGATTACTGACCATTCGTCCGACATGGCTCCGGGTTCGAATCCCAGTGAGGCATAGATGTTGTGTTTGTCTTACGGCGCTGTCTCTCCTCTCTTTCCTGGAAACAGTGACCTTAAATTAGGGACAGGCGACTGCTTCTTTCAAATAACGATAACTTTGGATACAAAACTGATATCAGCATTCTGTTTGCTGAATGCTGATATTAGTTTTCAAGTTTTCTAGAAGTGTACCCAATGTATCCTCCGACGAAAGCACAGATTGTGGAGTGGTTTATTGAAACCCGATCCGAAACGCAGGTTCAGCGGAATTTCAGAACAAAATACGGGAGCAAACCGCCCACACGTAACAGCATCAGAAAATGATACAAGTCATTCAAGGAAACTGGTAGCATTCTTACAAAGAAAAGCCCTGGACGGCCATCGCCGGTCCCAGAAAGGGACCGGCGATTCAAACATGTTGTGATACAAACATTCACTCGCAGCCCTCTAAAGTCAATCAGAGAAGCAGCACTTCAGCTGGCCACCCCCAAGTCGTCACTGCACAGAGCCAGAGATTAGAAATGCACCCGTCCATCACATAACTCCAGATGATCATGTGAAACGTTATGGCCTAGAAGTCTTGTCTTACTTCTACGTTAATTTAAAACATCAACATACTAAGAAATAGTTCCTAAATGAAAGAAACCTTAACGGCCAGACGAAACATGTAAACAACAGAAGTCAAACTTACGGAAAAAGATGCTTTATTCAGGATGTAGCAAACACATCGTAGCATAGCATATTGCACTAAACTCTAAACACACCACACATTATCACAACACTCCTATCAATAATCAGTTTACAACCCATCGCTCTCTAAGCAACAATTTAGTCGTCGCTTTTATCTCTTGTTCTTATCAATATCAGGCATACGTCACGTGCATTCAACCTCAATTGTGTTGCCAAACGCATTCGTTTGAAAGAAAAGATATTGCGTTAAGAGTGAAGAATAACAGAATAACCTCAAGATTTACATAGGGAAAGAAACTAAAAAGGAAAGTTAATTTAGAATATACGTCACAACGTAAACAGTTTGCTGAAGAGATGTTGGAGAACATTGCAAGTGGTGAATCTTTCCTGAGACAAATCCGTTTCTCGGATGAATACACTTTCCATGTTTCTGGAAAAGATAATAGACAGAATGTGAAAATTTGGGGAACTGAACACCCGTATCGCAAAATGGAATATGAACATGCTAGCCCCAAAGTGAGTGTTTGGTGTGGCATAATGGTCGACCGTGTTTTTGGACCCTTTTTCTTTCAGGAAGTGATCGTGAGAGCTGATAATTACCTGGACATGGTTGAGCAGTTTGTGTATTCCCAAACGGATGAACTTGCAACTCCGATAATTTTCCAACAAGATGCGGTACCACCTCATTGGGCTTTAATTGTGAGGAGGTCTCTGGATACCAATTTTCCCAATCGATAGATTGGGCGTAATGGTCCCATTGCATGGCCAGCCGCCCCGGTGGCGCAGTGGTCTAAGGCGCTGGCCTCTGATCATTCGTCCGTAAGGGGTCCGGGTTCGAATCCCGGTCAGGCATGGATGTTGTGTTTGTCTTACGGCACTGGCTCGCTCCCTTCCCTGGAACCAGTGACCCTAAATTAGGGACGGGCGACTGCTTATAGCCCATTGAGTTGCTCACGGTAGTCGTTAAACCTTCAATCAAAAAAAAAAAAAAAAAAAATGCATGGCCTCCACGTTCGGCGGACTTAACACCCTGTGACTTTTTTACGGAGATTCATCAAGGCCCACAGCACCCCTGTTGCAGACATTGCTGACCGAAAGAGGAGGATTGCACACCTACTGCAGAAAGTTAATATGGACATTCACGAACGAACACGGTTGGAACTGGAATACCGTTTAAACATTGTTCGGATGACAAATGGTGCCCATGTTGAATGTTTATAAAACTTCGTGATCTGTTCTGTCAATTAACAAAAGTTTTGTATTGAAATCATTTATATTAAAACTGTTATGATTATTTGAAATTGGTTACACATTTACGGGACACCCTGTATTTTAACCACTTTTTAAAAGTAAAACAATTTGTAGCGTAATTTTCAGATACAAGCTACTTTATTTTGTAGAGTGCTACTGCTACAACTACTTTTTCCTATTTGTAGCGGTGCTGCATGCCACCTACTTTATTTTGTAGCGTGCTACTGCTACCGCTACTTTTTCCTATTTGGAGCGGTACTGCATGCCACGCTACTCTAAATGTAGCGTGCTACTTCTGATCACTGCCCAGGTAGCAGAGCCTTGAAGAAAACTTAGGCACGACACTGAGAAAGAGAAGACGGTGGCTCAGTGTCGGGCCGTTTTTAGGAAGAGAAGACGGTGGCTCAGTGTCGGGCCTACATTAAATTGTAAAGCTGTGCTACCTGGCTGGGGTTCTTTTTTGTTAACGAAGTAAATGCATTATAGGTTAAAATATACGAACTTTTTTCTTGTTAGTTATTTTTTTCTTTGTAAGTTCCAGAAATAAAGCAGAAGCGAGATTAGGCCTTTTAATAAATTTAAGGGCTGCAAATTTGTAGATACGGCACTACTTAATTTTCTAAGCGCTAGCGCTAACCAGTGCCCGCTTGTCTGAGTGGGCACTGGTTTGAATCTAGGATGAGGCATAATTTGTATGTTTTGCCCTGCGTCTCTCTCTATCTCTTCCCCTTTTCTCGAACCAGTGGCCTCAAGAAACAGACGACTGCCTTTAGAGTTGCTTACTGTGGTCGTTAGACTCTGAAAAAATAATCAATGTAGCTTGTGAGCCAAAAAGTTTGTTTTGCCGCCCCGGTGGCGCAATGGTCTAAGCGATGGCTTCTGATCATTCGTCCGAAAGGGGTCCGGGTTGGAATCCCGGTGAGGCATGAATGTTGTGTTTGTCTAACGGCACTGGCTCTCTCCCTTCCCTGGAACCAGTGACCCTAAATTAGGGACGGGCGACTGCTTATAGCCCATTCAGTTGCCCACGGTGGTCGTTAAACCTTCAATTAAAAAAAGTTTGCCTGATTTTTAAGCTCTTGTACTGTTTTTCAACCGCAAGTGACCACAGTTATATTACTCTGTGAAAACACAATTTTGTCCGTGACGAATCCTGCGCCCCCTCATCCCGGAGTACGTTGCTCTCCCAACTAAGCTACATGGACGGAATATATCGCTGCAGATTTGTCGTCTTGATACGTGCTTTACCTCTGTCGTACGTCACATCATCTCCCTCTTTTTTTTTTTTTTTTTTTGAAGCGAAGGACGAATTTTTATTAATTTTAGACGATGTGTGGAACAAACATCACAAATTTTTCGAAGAAACCAACGACCAATACATCCCTTTTTACGATCGCACATCAATGTGAAACAGAAATTTGTCCCTGACGGGGATTGAACCGGCGCCCCTCAATCCGGAGTAAGTTGCTCTCCCAACTAAGCTACACGGATGGAATATATCGTTGCATATTTGTCGTCTTGACAGGCGCTTCACCTCTGTAGTACGTTACAACCCCCACATGGCACTAGGACTTTACTTTAATTTTTTAGAATTATGAGTTACGATGTACATGATTTCTGTGGCAATGTACAGTAAATTTATTGGCCTAACACACAACGCACGAATAAGGTTATTTTTGATGGTATTTATAATTTTCGGTGTTATTCAGATTTTGTTTTTCACGTTACTAAATTTCTTAATCTGTGTTTTTTTCTTTCAGGTGCTGAAGTTGAATTTACAGGACTGGGTCCCCTTACTCGAATTGCTTCTCGTTTCTCAAACTTTGTTGCTAGAAAATTCCGAAGTGAAATTTCTAGATCTTTGGAAGGACCTATCAGAAACCTGGTCAACAGAGAACTTGGCAATGTCGAAAAGTACCAAGAATACTACTGAACGAAACGTTTTAGAATTTTGCTGTTAAATTGCTGCACTCTTTCCATTCATGTAATATGTCAAGAATGTCAAATACTGGAATAGCAAAAGTTTCGTACATGAAATAAAGATTCGCATTACAAACAATCTGATTTTTATTTTACTTTATCTACACCACTCATGAAGAATTTCACATCTCATTCGAATATTTGTTTCCATTAGCATATTCGTTTACTAACTAGAAGGCTTGTGAATACGATTCATGAAAGTAAATTTTGGATTTTCAGATTTGAGGGTATGATGACAACGGCACTGTAGGACAAACTCTTTCTATCCCACATTTTATCTATTTATTTTGATTCGGTGTCCAACAACCACCATGAACATCTCTTAGGGCTGTAAGTAGCCGTCTGACCCTAATCTAGGGACACTGGTTCCGCGGAAGGGGAAGATACAGTAGAGGTCTGCACGCGCCGGGTCGGGCGTTTTTTTAGTTTAGAAAACAAATCAACGGGCTCGGCCGGGCTTTTCCCCAAACACTTACGACCTGGCAGGGCCAAGTCGACCCATTCTTTTTATAGCAATGGTAAATAAAGAAATAAGTCGTGTTCCCCGATTCCCTGGTGTGTTTAACTGTTTTGCTGGCTTTACTTACTTCCGTGACATAGCCCAGGGCGTAATCACGGAAGCAAAGAAGAGAGGCCCTCACAGTGTTTTTACCAATCTGTAGGTATTATTAAAGATGGTAAAACCACTTTTGGGCTTGTTGATACCAAGAAAGATTCGACCCCGAGCCAGTGTGGATGTTGCGCAGAGTAGGGGACGGAAGATGTCTATGGTGGGGTAGAGGTGTGTATGTGTGTGTTTGTAGGAGACAGTAGGACGACATCGCCTTTTCTCCTATCCCTAATCTGTATAGGATTGACTTTCGTAGTATTACCACTTGCTAGTTCAGAGAAAGGGAGATTCTGAACGCGCTTAGTCTTCCTTTTTCTCTCTTTCTAAAAGCTACATTTTTCGATAATTGTCAAAGTTTAGTTAATATTTTTAGTCTTACATTCAACTAAATATTTTCAATAATATCTCATTTCATTATTTAATTTTCACATTTTAATAAAATACACTGCTGGCCACCCAAAATGCAACACCGAGAAGGACACTAGATAGCAAAGCCAGATTTACTGGACACATAACGACAGATGCAAAGATGAAACGATTGAGGTTACAGGCCCGTGCGACTTGCGGAACACGCAGACATCAATAGTTCGTGTTTCCCAAATGCCTGGCAATATCGAAAAAAGGGCTTTATATGTGGGCTGGGGTGTGTCGGTCCTGGCTGCTTCAACACGTTGCCACAGTTCATCAAGCGTAGCCGCGGATGGTGCTTGCCGGGCCACTGGGTTGCCGATCGGCGACCAGACGTTTTCGATGGGCGACATATCGGGAGAACAGGTGGGCCACGGCAGCAGTGACACCTGGTGGGTCGTGAATAATTGTTGCACGATGTGTGCCCCGTGCGGGCGCGCATTGTCCTGTTGAAACGTGGCCGCTGGCAGGTCCTGCAGGTAAGGGAGGGCTACCGGCTCCAAAACGTCGGAGATGTAGCGGTGGCTGTTGAGTGTACCGGCGATGCGTACCAGAGGGGTGCGGGTGCCATATCCAATTGCGCCCCAAACTATAACGCCAGGCGCCGGACCGGTATGGCGATGCATAATGCAGGCGTCATACAGTCTCTCGCCACGGTGCCGCCACACGCAGATACGACCATCGTGGTGTTGCAGATAGAAGCGGGATTCGTCGGAGAAGACAACTTCGGGCCATTCCGTAGTCCAGGTGCGGCGTTCAACGGCCCACTGCCGCCGCATTCGCCGGTGGTGTAACGTCAATGGTAATCGGAGCAATGGGCGCCGTGCGACAAGTCCCCGCTCCTGCAGACGACGTCTAACGGTACGTGCTGACACAGGTTGTTGCGCAACACACCCTAATTCCTGCGCTAACGTTCGTGATGTGGCGGTGCGAGCCGTCAATGCTCGCCGCACAACGTGCCGGTCCTCTCGTTCGGTGGTGTGCCGCGGCTGCAGCAATCGCTCTCGTCGGTCCGTCCGTCCCTCCTGCACCCACCGAATCCATACTCGCCTCACTGTGGCTGGTTGTCGTCCCACACGGTTGCCGATGTCTCGGTACGATAAACCGCTGTCGCTATAAGCCACTATTCGTCCTCTGTCGAACTCCGAAACGTGCTGGAATGACTACCGTATTCTGCGACGCGGCATCAGGAAGCTTTGCACGCACAGGTCCGGCAGCACAACACACTTCCACTACTTACACCCCGCTTTCTGTGCACCCTTCTTATAGTGCTTCTCGGTGGCGTGGCGGGCGGACATAATTTGCATATGCCCTGCAATGCTAATCGTTTGCATGTCCTCTCGCGGGGACGCATGCTGCGAATTTCAGGCCAATCGGATGCTTCCTTCTTGGTGTTGCATTTTGTGTGGCCAACAATGTACAATGGAAAGACAAAATAATACCAAATGGCACATCACGGGCCAGCCCTGGCCGGGCTCACCAAATTAGGCCCGTGCAGACCTCTAAGAGTCACCACCAAATTAGGCCCGT
Organism: Macrothele yani; assembly: GCA_039090855.1. Classification (NCBI taxonomy): domain Eukaryota; kingdom Metazoa; phylum Arthropoda; class Arachnida; order Araneae; family Macrothelidae; genus Macrothele; species Macrothele yani. The sequence goes on from CM077028.1 coordinate 101,974,455, forward strand.
GCATACCTCAGACAAGAACACCATCATGCCTCATGCGGAGCTCGAACATGCGCATCTCTGACGACTGGCTCGAGGCCTGAGCCTCAGAGCACTCGAACATCTGCCGGCATCTAAATTTCAGCATTCTTAGTTATAACAGATAAATGAATGGGTTTTAAAGGAGGAAAAGCTGTGTGCATGCCAATTCTAGTGGGAATCTTTATCAAGTGTATTGAATACTGGTTGATACGCTGAACAATCCCAATTCCAACCCAAAAATAGTTCCGTATTACTGCTGGTACTATCGTGTCACCTGTCCACTAGCGGCAGGTGTCTACTGGTTAGCACTGAAGACTTCTGGTCCAATTGTGCTTGGTTCATGCCCGGATGCCAAAAAGGACTCGCCATGGTTTTGAAGTCACACGAGGCTGGTGGTCCCTCTTTATAAACAAATTCCTTTATACACTTTGAACCGGAATACTTATTCCAGAGCGTAGCATAAAATAATGTCCGGTTCGGGTTTGTACTGAACTAATCAGCTGTACACACTGTAAAATATTTTCTAAAATTCACGAGTCACTTTCGGTCATTTCTTTCGTGAACTAACGCAGCATATTTCTGATACAACCTTTTCCGTGAAATGATAGAAAGAAAGCTGAATTTCACGGTTTTTTCGTATCACGGGAAAATTTTGAATTTTCAGAAACCTATCAGCAGTTTCTTTCTTATAGTGAAGGTAAATTACCGTTTTAGAGATGTCTTAACGGAAAATTCTGAATTTCCAGAAACCTTTCTGTAGTTCCTTTCGTATATTAACTGAAGAACTCTGTTTTCACTTTTTCCGTATCCGTATGATGAGAAATTACCGGTAATAGGAGCTATTGGTAAGAATATTTGAGGTTTGATTGCCTTTTTAATTTCAATCGTTTGTCGAACTTTGAAGTTCCGTAGCGAGATCGGATATTGTGGATAGCATATCCCATGAAGTTTGTTTATTGTGGCACAGGATATTTCTTCTCCTCTCCCCTATTTTGTGCACCAACTATTTATTATATATTACGTTACTTGTAAGAAACTTATTGTACAGATGATTATGCGATGCCCATGTACTATACCGTGCAAATTAATTGGGACAAACTATTTTATTCTAAGAATTGTAATGTGATTGCCAGTTGATGTCGGAAACCCACGTAAACTGGTTTTATCAGCTGTGAGGTGGTGTGACTGTTAGAACGTGATAGTAAGAATGTGGTTTGACCGGTTTTAAACAGGAAATAGGCACTTCAGCTTCAGTTGTGAGCTTTCGTGTGTGACAGGCGGATGTTAGTTTTTGCTCTCTGTGAGTAGGTGTTGCTTTCGTGTATTGAAAAATGGATATTTCCCCAAGGAAGCGTGCAAAAATAATTGCTCTGAAGGATCACACTTCTTTGACAGTGAGAGATATCGCTTCTGCAGTTGGTGTAGGCAAATCAAGTGTATCAAGACTGCTTACGCGATGCAATGCATCTGGATCATCGTCTCCAAAAAGGAGAGGTAAATGTGGAAGAAAACGAAAAAAAAGTCGACGAACCGATAAATATCTAATCTGAAATAATAAAATGAATAAAAAAAAAAAAAAAAAAAAAAAAACAAGCACCGAGCTTCAAAGAGATTTATTGGCTAGTGGATGTGATGTTAGTGATTCAACTGTACGATGTGGGCTTCTGAAAGTTGGCCGGAAGGCAAGAAGAGCAACGAAAAAACAATATTTGGATGCGAAAATGAAGATAAAACTTTCAGCATGGGCCAAAAAATATAAATCATGGACTGCTGACGACCGGAAAAAGGTAATTTTCAGTGATGGAACTCATTTATTTGTGCAGGGTTACAAAGCAAATGTCGTTATACGAAGCAACTGTGAACCCTTAAGACCTGAGCATGTCAAACAAACTGTAAAACACCCTCTGAAACAGATGTTTTGGGTTTTTTTCACATCAAATGGCACTGGAAGCTTAGTTCCTGTTCAAGGTAGGATGAATTCAGCCAAGTTCGTAGAAATATTACAACGTAGGATTGTTCCATTCTTGAAAACTTTTGACGGGAGATTTCAACATGACTTGGCCCCATGTCACGATTCGAAATTGGTCAAGAATTTCATGCTGGAAAATCAAATTCATTTGCTTGATTGGCCTGGAAATTCACCAGACTTAAATCCCATCGAAAACTTGTGGAATATTTTGAAGAGACGTTTAGGTAAAATGGACTGTACAACCAAAGAACGCATTATAACGAATGCTATAAAAGTGTGGTTCCACGATTATGAAGTCATAAAATATGTGCACTCAATTAGTGGAGTCAATGCCAAAACGAATTCAAGATGTCATTTCTGCTAAAGGAGGACACACTTCATACTAATACAGGTATTTATCAGTGTATATCAAGGCATAGAATGATATAAAGGCATAGTTTTGGAAAAAAGTGTGATTTTTTACTTTGTCCTAATTAATTTGCACAGTATAATATCAATCTTTGGGCAACTTAAGACAAAAGTTATTATAGCTATCAACAGTAAATTTTATATTTAGAGTTTTTGTTTTGGAAAATATTACCACAAAAAAGCAGATGTCACCTTTTCTAAAGATAGTTGAAAGCCATTGTCAATTCAAAATAAAATCAAGTTGCAAGGCATTTTGTTGCTTCGAAAAATTACGATGAAAAAGACTTAATTTTTGAAAAGTCCCCATTGAGAAAAAGAAAAAAATAATATTACAAACCTACTGAGAAAAATAATAGGCTCCAACAGAAAATAAAATGACTAAATCACTTGCATTAATAACAAAAAAAAAAAATCAGCACGCAATTTGTTTCACGAAGTACATGAGTCGTGTTTCCGAGAGTTCGTGGATCAGTGATTAAAGGCGTGTATTACCTGTGCAACCAACCCAAAACGCCGGGGATTCGATCCTGATTGTGGCGGAAGGACTGCATCCTTCCGCCACAATCAGATCGAACCTCAAATCGACGACCCTGCAGGGTTGTCGATTTTGCGGAATGTTGGTTTAAATACCGAAAAACCTAAAATGGACTTTTCTGAAATAAAATGGAATTTCTGATTACGGAAAATCTATGAAAATACGGAAGTTAAAATAAACGGGCACTTTAAAAACGGAAATTTCTGAAAAAGACGGCCAGCTTTCCTGCACGTTATTTTCCGAAATTTTCGGTGAATTCACACCACTTATTTTTTACAGCACACAGCTATTTAAAATTCAAAATTGGGTAATGATATTAACAGTTCCAAGTCCAAATACTAGTCGACATTGTTACAAAAATTGCCCTTATTCAGAATTGTATTCAATGATGATATTAGAATAATTGGCCATTATTAGAATTGTATTCCAGATTCTTTCACTGCGAGGTAAGACAGAAAGTGGATTTTCCCCAGGATATGAACGCATGACGCGGTAGAATTGGAGCACAAATAGAGTTAAATAGAGCATATCACCAGTGTGTTCCTTTTTGCATTGGTTGAGGATGCGATCTTTATTGATATCCAGTTCATATTCAGCAGCTGGGACATGCAACAGCGCACAGATGTTTCTACCAGCAGTTAAAGCCTGCAACATCATATCCAAAGACATTCGCATATCGCGTTCCATAGATTTTATGTTGGTACATAAAATCTATGGAACGCGATATGATCATATATATGCTAGACGCACTGTTGCGCGCCTACCAAGGATTTTAACTAGCAGTATGCCACTAATGTTCTCTCGTGCGAAATCTTTACAGACTGAGTAGTCGACTTATGAAAAATTTGAACGAACTTCTATTGAGCTCTAAGTTTGCGACGCTAAACAATCTTCTGATGCGTTTAAAAGTAGGATTCATATTCCTGCTTTTCATACTAACTCTGAACTGGCAAGCAAAAGAAAGAGATAATCTTTCTCAAATAGGACAATATTGTTGCGACCTTTTGGTCTTCAGATATCAGGATGCCAAATTTATTCCGGACTGCGATTCGAATCACTGGATCCGCTAATACCTCGTTAGCCAATTAGCCGACACAGTACACCAATAAACCAATGGAGGCACAGTATAACAATTAAAACAGGGATTTAATAGATATATGCATAAATTACACCAAACACTTCATCTAAATAACAAAGGCTATAACTTCCGGCCAGCTTTGGCCCTCTTCGGTGTTTCAGAAAATATGCCCTAACGAAAAGTCTGTTGTTCGTCCATAATGGGCCGCAAATAAAATACTGGTAAAAAGTACTTACAGGGGTCCTCGAGTATCCAAAGTGTTGATGACACCAAAAAACAAAAAAAAAAAAAGAAAAAACACAACACTCACACTGGTGGTTTGATCTTAACTTTCATCACCGCTCACTCCTTGCTGTGGCTAAAACGATGTCGTTCCCTGGTCACTGCAGCTACGTAATCAGACACACACACACAAGATTTCTCTCCTCGCTTTGAACACGAAGAGGCTAGCAGTTTCTTTAGAGGCTTTCTCTCTGCAGGGGGTCTGCTTTGTTCATGGGGACAGGCGTTTCTCCTCTCTCTCTCTCTCTCTCTCTCTCTCTGGATGAGCGAGGATATTCCGTAATTATTATGTCTCCGTCTGCATTTTACCTGAAATGGCTCCTTACGACAGGTATCCGTGGTCCGGCGAGGTGAAGAAAGTTCCCAGGCAGATCTGGTGCTGGTTATTCTTCAGCTTATGTTTTCAGCTGGCTTCACTTCTTATGCTCAGAATTGCAAGAGCACAGCAGACGGCAAGCAATTGTTCTAGCGCGAGAAAAAATCCTTCCTTATTCTCTCGGCTATCCCGACGGATTCTGTCCATCTCAACAACAATCTCCCGTCTCCAAAACGTTGTTAAGCGGTGAATTCTAACACTTGAAACCGCGTCATGTTTATTGTTAAACCGCTTTTCAAGTCCAAGAGCTTTCCCATTGTTTCGCGCGCGGCACAGACAAAAGATTCAAACGCTTTTGCCGTCCAAACATTTTTGAGTCATGGGGAAATAGCTTTTAAACTCTGACCCGTCCCATTTCCGTTTTTGGGCTCTTTGTTCTCGTGGCAAACACCTGCAACTCGCCACTTGAATTCCAAGTGCCAGCAGATCTTTTCTTAATATACCGTCCCTCGCAAGTGTTTAAATGATAACTCTCTGCCAATTAAAACTCCCGATAAAGTTTCAACTACCGTTAATTAGCCACGCCTCTCGCCAATCAATTATGCGAGGGGGGGATCGTCACAATACATTAAGAGCAAAATAGAAGGTTTCTTTGGAAACCCCTTTCGTGATGAATCTTCAATTAGCTACGTGCAAATACCTAAGGCCGCAACCTAGTGGGTGAGTGGTTTGTGGCCTATATTCCAGCAGGCGAGTGTGGTTGTTACCATCAAAATGTACTGTAACAACCACACATTTCGTTCGTATAAAAACAAATGCAAATTATTGTGATGACACACTTATCGTCATTGAAACTGCTTCACCCAGAATGAGCGCGCCAATCAGCTAAAAATAGTCCGAGACATAGAATATTAAATGATGATTTAATTTACGAGGAAGTAGATACTTAGTATGTAGTACATATTTTACTGAGAATAAAAGCCATTCAAATGTGTTCCCATTCTATTGCGTAACAGCACTCATAACTTGTGACTACCTCTTTGTGCAATGCAATAATACACAAAGCGCGGCATTGAGCGATACAGCAGTCTAATGATGTTCTAGGATGTCCATGACCACGCAGCATGTACCTAGTCCTATTATTAAGCTGCAAGAGATGCTTTCAAACTTCGTTCAATGAGGTCCTATGTATGCTCGATAGCGAACGGAGTGCGTGATCTTGTTGGCCAGGTAAGCATATGGACTCCTCATAGCAATGCTCGGGAGACTACCGGTTAGTGGTCGAGCGATACTGCTGGAAAGCGGTCGTTGGAATATCTCAAAGAAATGGAAATAGCACGGCCTGAAAAACGTCATATTTGTACCGCCGGATTGTCACCATGTCCGTGATGCGCAGTAGAGGATGCCGGCTATCGTAATTAATGGCACACTAATCGAGGATGTCTGTTTGGAGAGCGTGAAAACAACTAGATTCTTCCTTCCACGTAGTTGCCAAAAGCTGGCTTGACGATCATAAGTACCGAAGAAAGATCGAGACTCACCCATTTAAGTTGTGACTTGGATGTCCACAGTCATTGCTACAGCCCCGCGAATGCTCTCTGAAGTAACTCATGATTTAGCAATTGCCTCGAAAGGAATACTCTGATCGAAGCCTGCTGAGTCCACCTGATTGCACTGGCCCTATTACGACGACTTCTAGCGTCCTCTTACAACCACTGCTGCTAACAACGTCCAACTGTTCTGGCATCCTGATGCAGACGAATCGACCAACCAGCTTCCCGGATGTCCACGATCATTCCTCTCTCAAATGCGTCCTGCTGGTGATAGGGTTGGCGATAAAGTGTACGACGTATCTTCGGACCTGAGATCTGCTGCGACGACGACGACAAAAACCTTTGTAAATAGTTTGCAACTGGCTGAGTCTCTTCGAAGAGGAAAGAAGCAGGAGTAGACGCGGAAACAGTGTGCCCTAAGAGGAAAGATCTCAGAGTAAATGCAAGAAAATATTAGAATTTTTAAGAGTACACGGTTTCCCGTAAAAGGCTGAAGCTGTAAACTGACATATCATACTTACCTGATTATGAACTGCATTCACACCAATTAAACGCCAGGGCGGTTAGAAATGCTGCTGCAGTTCTCAACACTCCGTTGCTTTCTTCCGTATGACCTGGAGGCCATTATTATTCTTTTTTTCATCTTTTGTTTTGGCGGCCCGTATTTTCCCTTTTTTCCCTCACACATATTACGCGGTTAGATGAATATGTACTTGAATGATTTATATATCCCACCTGCGGGCATACACGAGCACCACCAATCTGCATGCTGATTCCTTCTAGATGAGGCAATTTCAATGTCGAGCAGTGCATTTAAAAACAAAAATTTCTAGTAAACATTACGCTAAAGATGAAATAGACTTAACATGTTTTTCCTAAAGTAGTCGAATTTTACCGATTGCTTTATGATATATGGAATTCCTGTGTTTAAATGCAGGATAAAAATCACGAAATTGCTTGCTATTTGCCTAAAATAATTAAATTATCTAGCGTGCTTACCAAAGAATTATTTTTTTGGCTTTTATTTAATATAACATAAATCTATATTCCCCCAGAGAAAATGGTTGTGGGTATTTAAATCCTTTTTAGCCACCCTGGTGGAGCAGTGCTAAGCACTGGGTTTTGACCATTCGTTTTTGTGGGCCCGGATTCGAGTCCGAAATAAAGCATGGGTAGAATGTAACGTTATTTTTAATACACCACAATGTGAATACTCAAGAAACGCATCATCATCATCATCACTGTCAACCATTATCAATCCTCTGCTGGACGAAGGTCTCCCCAAGTTTCCTCCACAGCGGTCTGTCTTTTGCCAGTCTCCTCCATGTCACTCCCGCATACTTTCGAATTTCATCCACCCATCTCCTATGCGGTCTTCTTCTGGGTCTTTTCCTGTCCCTTGGAATCCAATCTAAAATTCGGCTGTCCATCGATGGTCTGTCCTTCTAGCAGTATGTCCAGCCTATTGTCATTTCAGGGATTTTACTCTGATCATGATGTCATGTCATTTTACTGATCCACGAGTTCCTCTTCTTATCTCTCCTGGTTACACCAAGCATGCACCTCTTCATGCTACTTTGAGTTGTCTGCAGCCTTTGTAAGACAAGAAACGCATATAGCGTATTAAAGCCGTTTATTTTTATGGTGTAATAAGCACAAAGATTCGTCAAGCTTTCGCACTCCACTGGGAGGCTTTTTCAAGGCAATGGTAGACATAAAAATGCAGGAAATTGGAACACATAAGGTACAAAGATGATTTTTGAAAACAACGTGGGTGACATCACGAGCATATTTCATGAAATTGTTTAGCACGTAATTACACGGGGCGCTGCGACGTGTTCCCGTCTTTTAATACCGCATACCAAACCACTGGCAGTTCAGTAGAGGTCACGTCATTGCATGCTACTTCGCTGGAGAGGATTTCGACAGTTTCCCTGATGGCAGTCTCTTTAAACCCAACTACCTAAATAACATGGAAATTGATAACATTTATAGCAAAGGTCTCAAAGCTGGATGTAAGAGAGATAAAATAGACAGAATACATAGAACTGTAACAAATCGTATAACGTCAGCAACAACAAAATCACCTAGTAAGACAATGAGGTACGCAGAATCCGTCTCATATATCCCAGGCTTTGCATATTGGTTAAAGAATTTGTTACGTAAATACAAAATATTAATAGCAATGAAGTCCCCGACCCCATTATCACATATAGTATCAAGCTGCAAGGAGAGATATTGTGAAAAGAAAAGGCGGATGTGTACGTTGTACCATTGGTATATCCTGACAACACGGAAAAGATACATATCGGAATGACAAAGCGATCCTTGGAAACTAGATGTAAAGAACACTTGCGAAGTGTCAACCAGGACATGCAGAATACAACCCTCGCCAGAGAAGTCATGCATTAATCGGTCGCTCCAGTATGGAATAATGTTAGAAGAATTGCCCCTTACACTAACTTTAAAGAGACTGCCAATCAGGGAAGCTGTCGAAATCCTCTCCACCGAAGTAGCATGCAATGACATGATCTCTACTGAACTGCCAATGGTTTGCAATGCGTTATTAAAAGGCGGGAACACGTCGCGGCGTCCCGTGTTATTACGTGCTAAAAATTTCATGAAATATGCTCGTGATGTCACCCACGTTATTTTCAAAAATCATCTTTGTTTTTATTTTCAAAAATCATCTTTGTTTTTATTTTCAAAAATCATCTTTGTTCAGAATACGGCAGTCTGGAATGACTGCCGTATTCTGCGACGAGGCATCAGGAAGCTTCCCACGCACAGGTCCGGCAGCAGAACACACTTCCACTACTTACACCCCGCCTTCTGCGCACCCTTCTTATAGTGCTTCTCTGTGGCGTGCCAGGCGCACATGATTTGCATATGAACTGCAATGCTAATCGTTTGCATGACCTCTCGCGGGCGAACCGAGCTGCGAATTTCAGGCCAATCGGATGCTTCCTTCTTGGTGTTGCATATTGGGTGGCCAGCAGTGTACTATCCAGCATCTTTTAGGCCTACCGTTTGGTCTCGGACTGGTATTACAAATTTTAACACCTACCTATAGGTTATCTTCGAAATCACTTAGTATGTCCCCATTAAATGTTTTCTCCAGTGGAGAAATACCCAACTCAATTCTAATGCGTACACAATCGCATCAGAATAATATAACCACCCTCGGAAATACAGTGTACCCGCCCAGGCGCGTCACAGAGAGCACGTGAAAAGGCCGACCACACGGAGATACAACGATGATCAATTACATTATGACCACCCCAGCCTAGAGAAATGAGTGCGCCTGGAGACCGAACGGTGATGCAGGTCAAGTTCACAGAGTAGTATATATATACAACCCAAGGACTGGTTTTCGGTTTGTAGAATGTTTGGAGTCAGAATGGGAAAAGATGGCGATTTATCGGAGTTTGATAAACGACAAATTGCGACGGCGCGGCAACTCGGAACTACGATCTCGGAAACGGCGCGGCTTGCCGGTTGTTCACGTGCCACTGTAGTGAGTACGAATCAAAGGTGGTGCACAGAATGCCAAACGACGAACCATCGTCCAGCCGCGTGTTCGCGCTGATCATTGGCGCCAGAGGGAAGCGAAAACTGTCGAAGATTGTTCACAGCGACCGCAAGGCCTCGGTGCGACAAATCACCCGCAGCTGACACAGTCGTGATCACGGATATGTGTCACAGTACACAATGCATCGCAGCCTTCTGCGCATGGAGTATGAATAGCCGAAGACCCAGCCGGGTCGCCATGCTCACTGCACGTCATCACCAACAAAGCATGAAATGGGTCCAAGATCATCGAGATTGGACCGTGGATGATTGGAAGAAAGTGGCCTGTTCTGACGAATCAAGATACCTGGGGAATCACGTATACGGTCGAGCGCGGGCACGCCGATTACTAACGGAGTTTATGGCACCTTGATACACCGTTGGGAGGAAACAAGCCTGCGGCGGCGGTGTTAGCTGTAGGCGATGTTTTCTTGCGACACTTTAGGTCTGATTATCCCAACAGCACAATCCCTGACAGTTGTCAGGTATCTGAATATCGTTGCGGACCAAGTTCACCCATTCATGGTCGCTGTGTTTCCTGCTGGTGATGGCCATTACCAACGGGATAATGCACCATGCCCTACGGCCAGAATCCTTAAGGAGTGGTTCGAGGAACATTCTGGCGACTTTCTGTTAATGCCCTAACCTCCAAATTTACCTGATATGAACCCAATCGAACATTTGTGGGTTGACTTGAAAAAAGCGGATTCGCGCTAAATCACCACCACCCCGAAATGTACGAAACGGGAGGACATACTGTTGACATTATTTCACCAGATACCCCAGGATACCTATCACCACCTCATCGAATCGATGACTCGCTGAGTGGCCCCTGCTTTGCGGGCAAAAGGGGGGTCCTAAAGCTTATTAGTTAGCTGGTCATAATGTAATGGGTTATCGGTGTATAAGCCGTCGGACAGGACAGTTGAGCCATAGTGGGCAGCGTGAGCACAATGGGCAAAGGTAATGATTTTGACGAGTGTTAAAAAAGAAATTATCATCGGCTTCCGCGCCAAGGGTGGAAGCATCTCAGAAACAGCAGACTGCAAGATTATGCTGGCAGTTATTTGTAGTCTTAGAAATTAGCACAAAATCATCAGCATACATGGGCTGTTCATTTAGGACCATCCACCTGAACGTCAGAAACTAAGAATTTCACGAGAACAGTTGAACTGCATATCATAAACCAGGGAAGGGGAACCTTTTAGAGGGAATGTCCCCGAATTCGTGATAATCTTCTAAAATGTTCTCTCGAGTGCCCATGGGAATTTCGAGCAGCAGATTTTCATTTATTATTTATCCATCATCGACTCACAAACAACAGAAGAAAAATGTAAGTTGAGCGAAACCGGTTTCAACCGTTTGTTTCCATTACTTCCCAAATACTGATGTCTACACTGGGGCTGGGACGATTTTGAAACGAGCTGTATGAGGTCACATCTTCTAGCAACAACCAGACTGATACCAAGCCGGCGTGAGACGTCTCTTATAAACACTTCTCACTGCTCTCGTCGGCGCTCAAAAGGAGCGAATGAGTGGGTGGGTAATGTGGAAGTTGCAGCAGGTTTGCTTTCCTCCAAGTCCTGAGAGAGAGGTGGCCGGGCATTCTACCGTGGTTACTGAACCTTCAGCTCTTCGCTTGTACTCTTCAAGTTACTGCTAGGGGAATCCGGGTTCCAATTCCGGTGAGGCATGGATGTTGTGTTTGAGTTATGGCACTGGCTCTCTCCCTACCCTGGAACGAGTGGCCCTAAATAAGAGACGGACGACTGCTTTCAGCCCATGGAGTTGCTCACGATGGCCGTAACTCCCTCTCTCAACAAACACTTTTCCTCTTTATAAACCATCCCATTTCAGTTTTCGACATGCAACTTGTCCTTGTTTACGCAAAGCGTTTAATGCTATCTTTTACCACCAAGAGATGCATTCGGCTTAAAGGACTGAACTGAAACTGAGGACTGCATTTCGATAAGCTAACCAATTCTAATGAAGTTTGATATGACCGTTTGCTTGGAAATTAGGAAACAGTTCATACGGTCACGTTAGTCTGGTAAATCGGAATTCTTTAAACCAACGTTTGTCTTTAGATCTCTTCAGCGCTGAAATGATTGCAGTAAATATTCACTTTCAGGGGTTTTACAAAATAATGTAAAAGAAGTTTTTATGAACCTAATGTATCTAATAGGGTGTGAGACCCCCTTTGGCGTTCAAAACCGCCTGAATCCTCCTTAGAATGGACGCATACAAATCCTGGATGGTGGTGAGGGGGATGTAACACCATTTTTCATGCAGAAACTGTTCCAAGTCCTTGAGAGATTCAGGAGGAGGATAACGCGATCTTAGTCTGTTTTCCAACACAGACCACAGTGGCTCGATAATGTTTAAATATGGTTATTGGAGAGGCCAAGGAACGTGTCAATGTTCGTCCTCATATCCTTCAGACCATGATTGGACTTCTGAGCTCTGTGAATTGGGACGTTATCGTCTTGATAGATGGCATCTCTTGCAGGAAACGATGCCTGAGCCATTGGATGGATTTAGTTGGCCAGAATTGTTTCATACGCCCTGCCAATCATCCGTCCTTTCAAAGTGGTTAGGGGATTTGCTGAAAGCCACGATATGACTGCCCAGAGCATGACATAACCACCACCAGGCTGCACTTATGGGAGCAGACAGTCTCGGTTGCGCACTTCTGACGGTGTAGTCCACTCGTGAACACGTCCTGCGGTGAAAACAAAGGTGAATGTGGATTCATTCGATCACATTACAAGTTTCCATGCATCGGCAGCCCACGTTGTATGCTCCGTGCACTACTGTCGCCGTCGCCGTTGTGCATTCATTCGTGTCACCAGAGGTTTTGTAATAGCAGCTCTGTCATGAATATCTTGTTTATGTTGTTCCCTGCTCATTGTTTCCGTTGTTAATGGGGTCTGGAGATGCAGATTGAGTTCCGCACTAATTTTCTCTGCCGTGGTCTTCATATTACGAGTAGCAATCCCCTTTAATTCTCTCCCGTCTCTGTCAGTCAGAGATGTTTTATGGCCGCTCTTGTGTTCCGCAGACGAGGTTTTGCCACGAACACGGTATGTTGTCATGAGGCTAGACAATGTAGCTCTAGACACGCCCACTACCCTGGCGACTGTTGTCACGGAAACACCAATTAGCCTGCCTTCGAAGTCTGTTAGGTCGCTCATTTCGTCGTCACCCTGAAAGAAATTTTGGAACAAGACACTTTAAATGCACTTAAACAGGATCTTGAAGTTCTAAACAAAGCTATTACAACCAAAATGTGGAGGATACCTTTGCATATTGTAACGTACCGAGCTGCATTAAAAGTCACGTCTCTGAGCGTGGTGTTCACATTATTCTGTCCAACCCCTGTAGATAAACGACTAAGTTTTTGTTTAATGGCCTACGGTATAGACGCAATACAACCCTACTTTGTTATACCAAGGGATGGACTGGAAGATCGATAATAGTGCGTTGGATCTTTCTTGGTCGATCTGTGTTCCCTTACTCTTATGGAATCTCCCAAGCAGTATGCTACCGAACAATAACGCCTATCCACACACACTTCACGTCTTGTAAACGCTTGAAGATCCATAAACGCTTGAAGATCGTTGGAGATATCTGCCATCACGTATATTTTTCAACCGGAATAAATGCGAATGGACCAACGTTATCGAAACATAATTTTGGTTTGTTTCGGATTTAAGGCTTACAATGAGCAACTTTAAGAGCCACGAGATGTCACCAGTACCTAAATTGCAGCCATTGGTCCAAGACAGAGCCTACGTCGTAAGACAAACACACCGCCGATGCCTCATTCAGGACTTGAACGCCTATGACCTCTAGTCCACCGGGGTAGCAGACATTAGATATCAGATAGAGTGCTCAGCATCGCAATGCCTTTCTCGCTGTTACAAATTGTGAGCATACCATTTGTGTAATGAGCGTCACGGTATTGTTTTCAATTTTGGCAGTACAACATCTGCGCATTCAGTGGGAGTTGCCGATAGTCCGCGCTCTTCCACATGACGTATCACCCGGTCCTTCGTTCTTTGTTATTGCCTGCTTATTTCGAAATACATTTGTACGTGTTTTTAAATACGTATTTTACGAATCAGTTGAAATGCAATTTAATATGGCGGAGAACATTTTATCGGTTCCTAATAGGTAGATGGTTCAGAAACTAACGAGACTGACGTTCTAGCGTCACAACAAACCCACGAACAAAAACGTAGCTGCTTGTGTCGGAACACCTGTAAGGACAGTCACGTGACGACGCGTCATTACAGCGCTCCGCTGGTTCATTGTAGTAGACTGTGCAGCATTCAGACGAGTTTCTATAACATAGTAAAGATTTAAAAATGGAGCAAATAGCAGCTATAAAATTTTGCGTGCGTTCGAATAAAACCGCCACAGAAACGCACGAAATGAATAAGACAGCCTATAAAGAAGATGCTTCGTCTGGTGTAAGAGTTTTGGAGTGGCATAAGAAATTTTTGAATGGTGAAGAAAGCCCGGAAGATGCTCCACGTTCCGGTTAGGCCTTCGAAATCTACTACGGAGGTTAACGTCAATACCATCGAGACAGTCCTACGCGAAGACCGTCGAATGACCATTGCTAATATGATGCAGAACCGTTGGCTCCTTTAATGACATTGTGAGAAACCGGTTAGGGTTACCTAAAAGCTGCTGCTCGCAGATGAACACAAGCCAAATCGTGTTATCACTCTTGTAGCAAATTAAAGTGTCAGCTGCGAAGTGAGCCGCACTTTTTGGATCGAGTCGTCACATGTGATGCAACATTTTTTTCACCATTCCGATCCAGAGACAAAACAACAGAGCACCGAATGGAAACACCGAGAGCGTTCCCGATCTAAGAAAGCAAAAGTTGAAGTTAGTACAAGGAAGGTCTTGCACCTGGCTTTCTTCGATACTCGTAAAAAGGGATTACCATGTTGTTCCACAAGGGAAAACTGTTGCCGATGCCTATTACTCTGAAGTTTCCAAAGGTGCTCTAAAGAAAAAAATTACCAAAACGTCAGGAATACGCACAAATTCGTTGGATTTTGCGTCAAAGTAATGACCCCGCACATCGTGCTTTGCTTACCCAGTTATCCAAGATACAGGCATCTAAATGATGGCGCACACTTCGTATTCACCAGACATGGTGCCGTGTGACTTCCACCTATTTCTTGAAGTGAAAAAACAAATCCATGGGCGTCGGGTTGTGTAATATTGAACTGAACAATGTTGTGATGGGTATACTGAACCACATGCCGAAGAAGGGCTTTAAACACGCCGTTGGGAAGTGGATAGAAAGATGGGGCAGGTGCATTCAAGTAGAGGGAGAAAACTTCGAAAGTATGCAAGTGTAAGTATGTTTAGTGCATTACACTTCTGTCCCATGTAAAATCAGTCTCGTTACTTTCTGAACGATACTCGCATTTTGGGAATATTTCCTTCGAGGTATTTTTATTAGCATTTTCATTATTTTGGAACACCCACATAAAAAATGCTGGGGTCGTCATTGTCATTCATGACGATGGAACGGGCTTCTTATTTCTTAAAATTGAAGATTTGCTTGTTTTATAATGTACATATTTGAGCCAGCCAAAATACTTGAGATTAAAAGAAAAGCAATTCGTGCTTTTGAGTAGCTTAGATGTTGTTTTCATTTCTATTATTCGGATTATCAAAGCCAACCCACGTTTTGCAGCTTCAAATCGTGTAGCACGAAAAAAGCGGCAGTAAGGTAAAGGGACATTTTTCATCTCAGCACAATAATATATGATAAAAATGAAATACACTCTTCATTTGTCTGTCTAGTTAAAGACGCTAATCTGTGCTCAAAACACTGTTCTTAGAAAAAAAAAGAATTGATCATTTGTTGGATCTTTTGTGAAATAACATTTCTTTTCTTTTTTAAATTCATACCGCTTTGCAGAAGTAATTCTTCAAAAGTTTGTGAGAAGGAACATAGCTAATCCCCTTAGACTTGCTCCTGTTTTAGGATAATTGATTGTTTGCAGCCTGTGCAACACTTTTTTCTAACAACTGACTCTTTCAGCTCCAGTAATTCGTAAATATTTATTACAGCAAACTCTTTTTCTTCAGTCTGATAAACACCTGGTTTCAAGAATAATTTCTTTGTGGGCACTTGCTGAAAAAGGGTAACAAGTTTTTTTAAACACTGGATCAAACTAATCCTCCAAAATTATTTTTTATACGATCTTTCTAGAAAGTAGTAGTTTTCTCACTAAAAAAAATATTCTGCGAAGATTTGAATACATTTTTTTAGAAGAATCATAGGCACTCCGTGAGCTGATTTAGGAGAGGTTGAATGTGTATGCCTTGCTATCAGCAATGTATTCAAGTCGTTTGGTAAAAGAAAATTAAATACAAATTTTGAAGATGACAATCCGATTTTTGGCGTAAATGTGACAAAGATGGTGAGTCAGATAAAATCCGAAAACTTGAAAATTTTCAAGTTTTCGGATATTATCTGACTTACCATCTTTGTCATATTTACGCTAAAAATCGGATTGTCATCTTCAAAAATTTGTATTATATGGCATAATCCCATATTTCTTTCATGATTTATCTGCTTCTCCGGGCAAACACGGGATAAGACTCTTAACATTCGCTAAACATGAATATCGGTTGCTTCGACTAGCGAATCTTGTGATGGTTATATTCAAATTGATCGGAAACTTGAAACTTGGTCGTTCTGGGTGGTGTAGTGGTTAGCATACCCGGGCGTTTTCTGGGAGACGCGGATTCGAGTCCCGCTCCAGGAAGATGAAAGTTTTCGGATTTTATCTGGCTTACCATTATTGTCATATTTACGCCAAAAATCGGATTGTCATCTTCAAAATTTGTATTATATGGCGTAATCCCGTAGTTCTTTCATGAGAAAATTAAATGTTAAAGTTATATAGCTACCGGTGGGTACATTAGCGTGCACGTATACAAGGTGCTTTTAAATGATCTTTCCGACAGCAAAATTTGATTATGAAGAGAAAATTAGGCGCTGGCCCAAGTTGTCAATATTATGCTTAAGAGCAATTCAAGTATATTTTTTCAGCGATGTTGTAATTTCGTAGTCTTCTGACTGGCGCTTCGGTCAGTGAAAACTTTGCCGCGATAGTTCTTACTCGGGGGCCTTAAACGTAAAATGTATGCCCCAGCATTACCTATAACCAGTAAGGGATTGAAAAATCACGTAACAAATGCAACAGCCATAATTGATTTGAACCTGCTGAAGATCTTTAAGACGAAATTGAATACCGTTTTGATGTCTCCCTCGCTATAAAAACGTCACTAATAGGAAGCTAAAGTTTTTCCTTATGAGGGAAAACTTTTAGCTTCGTATTAGTGATTTCTTCATACACTCATCGTCAAAAAAATGGTTGCACCCAGAAGTACGTGTATGATTGCAATGCTATTAGGCAGGAAGGTTACCAAGAACAGTAAAAGGTTAAACATTGAGACTGATATGGGCAATATTTATTAAGCTACATGCCAATAAGTAGTGTCTCTCAATATGGCGTTGGACCGCCATGTTTGCTCACACAGCATACCAGACGTCTCGGCATGAAGTTGTACAGGTTCCTAATGGTGTCCTGCGATAATACCATGCAGCTTGAATCTTCTGACGCAGTTCCTGCAGATTGTGCGGTAAAGGTGGAGTGTGGATAGCACGTCCAACAACATCCCACACATTTTCAATCGGCGATAGGTCTGCCGATGCGGCTGGACATGGCAGAGTGCCAGTGCCTTGAAGGCAAGCTCTCAAGACAGCAGCAGAATGCGGACAAGCGTTGTCGTGTTGTAAAATCGCACCGAAGTGAGCATTCAGAAAAGGTAGGGCCACTGGTTGCAGTACCTCATTAACGTAACGTTGGACTGTCAAAGTGCAGCTAATGAACACCAAAGGTGATCTGGTCTGGCATCGTAGCAATTGCATCCCATATTGCGACATTATGCCTTCTGGACGTGTGACGCTCGACAACAAACCGTTCATCTTGGCGCAGGCCACGGTGTCCCTACAGATGGATTCGGTGGTCGTCTCTTCCAAGACAAAAGCGGGACTCATCACAGATGATCACCCGCTGCCATCCTGAGTGGTATAACGAAGTGAATTTCTCCGTCATTTCTGTCCACCCTAGGATTCGAACCCGGATCCCCTCATTCCGGAATAAGTCACTCTACCAATTGAGCTACGCGGCCGATTTTTCTGACTGCTATCTGCTTTTATGTCGTGTGCGTCCTGCTGGCAGGTACGTCACATCTCCCCCTCCCCCGAAAGAGGGCCGGGGGCATAGCCCACGGGTCAGCCGTAACCATGAATCGGAGCAGCCAGCCATCCGCTGTAGAACGTGCACTTGAGAACTTCCACTCAATCTGGTGTGTGGAATGCAAAGTCACACACATTTATTTTTCGAAGCGCGGGAGAAGGGATTCTCTGATTTTTCCTCTCTCGCGGTGTGGAAAGAACATCACACCATTGCGAGATTTTGAACGGCCGGGTCATCCGGAAAGTTCGGGCGCCATTATAACGAAGTGAATTTCTCCGTCATTTCTGTCCACGCCAGGATTCGAACCCGGATCCCCTCATTCCGGAATAAGTCACTCTACCAATTGAGCTACGCGGACGTATGTTCTGACTGCTATCTGCCTTTATGTCGTGTGCGTCCTGCTGGCAGGTACGTCACAGTGGCTCCATGACAGTCTGGCACGACACCATTGCAGTCTTTGGCGACGACACAATGGTGTTAAGAGCAGCCGTCATAACGATCTACGTGCGTGTAGTCCTACATCGTGCAGCCGTCTGCCAACGGTGCTGGCACTAATCGGACGACGCATAGAGGGCACCACTGCTCACCGAACATCCGCAATCGTGGCTGTTGGTTCACTCCGCGTATGTCGGACAACCCGTCGGTCCTCTCTGTCTATGGTTCGTCTAGGTCTCCCAGACCCTTTCTGTCGCTGCTACGTACCGTGTTCTATCCACTGCCGCCAACAGCGTGCTATGGTGATATCCACACGACCGGTATGGCGCTCAATACGGAGATACTGCGCTTTCGCTTCCTGGAGCCCAACAATGCTGCCCCTCTCGAACTCCTCCAACTTCTCGAATTGCTTCCAAACTTTTCTCCGAGGCATACTTCATTTGCAAAAGGATGCAACCAACACAACAGCACGAGTCAAAATGGCAAGCGAGCACAACGGGACGATCTTATATAGCCGATTAGCCCTCCTTGCTTGCGTCACATGAGCAGGCGAGCGTGATACTTGAATAATTTGCATGTCTCACAATGTCAAACCTACCCACCAAGTTTCATTCTTGTCGGTTGCTTCCTTCTGGGTGTAACTATTTTTTTTACGATGAGTGTATTTATAAGTATTATATTCCGTCCCCAATAATTTTTCATAATCACCCTGATCAATATGCAAGTGTATGATGCTAATATTTAAACTGATTATACGCTCAGTCTTTTCTGAATGACGACCACTCCGTGCGTCCTCTTTTCTCCAGGTAAACGGCCGTCAGTCGGAGTAACGTCGACTCCACTCGAGAAGTCGACGTCATTAAGGGAGAGGTCAACACTTTCTAGTTGATAAGATGAATTCTTCTGCAACTGGGTCTGGGAGGGGTGTGGGGACTCGGGAGGGTCATTATTCCGTGCATGGGTAGTAAATGCCATAGGTCATGTGTTAATAGATTTCTGCGGAGGACGAAAAGCTTCTTCAAGTGCATAGCACCACGACAAAATTTTGTCACCTTCCCCCACGCAGCACCTTCCTACTTATTTTATTGAGCAAAGTACGCAGTTTTGAATGGATCCGAATATTTACGGATGCCCGGCGGCCCGAAGCATTTCAGGAATAAACGAATGGTAAAAATAAATATGGAACGATGCTATGGAAACAAATAGAGGTCCTTTCTCCATTCTCCAGTTGAGAAAAACATGGGCTAATTGCAGGGAGAAGAGAGTGGAAGTCTAGAAAAGACGATTCTTTCTTAATGACTAAATAGGTTAGTTTTTCGGGCTCGTTCGCGCCTGGGATCTATCTTGCAATATAAAATTCCGGTTCGGGCTGGCATACTTCGTACTGGAACGGCCTCGGCGCGGGCCCTTAAAACTGAGCCCGAACTCAACACTGATGGGGATCCTCACCTGTTTGTATTAAGGTCAACAGTTCCGGTATGGAGAGGAGTTGTATCTCCAACTGTCACACCTGAAATTTCACAACAACCATCACAGATGTTCAACTGGATTGAGATCGGGCGAGTTTGGGGACTATTAGAGATGTTTCATATCAGCACTGTGTTTGTCAATCATTCTTGCACGAGGCTGACCCGATGACATGGGTCATTTATAGCTACGGAAGAACTCATCTCTCTCTGCGAGGAGATACAACATTCTGAGGTGTAAATGGTCCACAAGCAATCCCTGATAGTAGCCACACTCATACATTGGTTCACGCACACTAGAGCTCCCAGTTCATGAAAGATAAACATGCCCCGTATCATACAACCGCCATACCTGCCTGAAGAGTCGAAGCCATGCATGAGGGATCTACAACCTCGTGCAGTTGACGCCATATACAAACTCTACCATCGCGAGAATGGAGTACATATCACGATTCGTCGGACCAATTTACCTTCTTCCACCGTGCAATCTGCATGCTGAAGATACCAGGAGATTCGTTTACGTTCGTGAACTGTTGTTAGGAGAGGGTGTCGAATAAGGCGTCGACTCTTGCAGCCCATCAGTGCCAGCGTGCGACGCAGAGTCGCACAGTATATTGTTTGTGGTTCACCCATATTGCATTGAGCCGTCAACAACTAAACTGTGCTTCGTCGATTGTCCTGAACTAGGTGACACAACTGTCATTCCCCTCTATAATTCATATTTCGCTGCCCTTTGCAGTTTGTTGTTTCGCCATTTTGCCATCATTTCTGGTACATTTTAATTGCACGGCACTCGAATAACCCACCAGTCTCGCCTACAAATATTTAGTTTTGCACATTGCATCCGTAATTTCTCCCTCAACTAAACCTCCATCCTCTTATACACACTCCTTTAGCCTACAAATCATGCTTTTATGTTAGTATCCGGTGTAACTTATTTTGCATGATAGTCGTAATTCAATAAGTACTCAGAGTATGTATTCGTTGTTTAAACAAACCAATTCATAAGTATGAAATAAAAGAAGTATTTAATGTTTTTCAAGCAGTATTTAAATGTTTTTCAACAAGTATTTTAAGTATTTAAATGTTTTTCAACCAGTATTTTAAGTATTTAAATGTTTTTCAACCAATATTTTAAGTATTTAAATATTTTTCAAACCAATTCATAAGTATAAAATAAAAGAAGTATTTAAATGCTTTTCAAACCAATTCATAAGTATAAAATAAAAGAAGTATTTAAATGCTTTTCAAACCAATTCATAAGTATAAAATAAAAGAAGTATTTAAATGTTTTTCAAGTAGTATTTAAATGTTTTTCAACCAGTATTTTAAGTATTTAAATGTTTTTCAACCAGTATTTTAAGTATTTAAATGTTTTTCAAACCACTTCATAAGTATAAAATAAAAGAAGTATTTCAATGTTTTTCAAGTAGTATTTAAATGTTTTTCAAACCAATTCATAAGTATAAAAGAAAAGAAGTATTTAAATGTTTTTCAAGCAGTATTTAAATGTTTTAAGCACTATGTAAATGTTTTTCAACGAGTATTTTAAGTATCTAAATGTGTTTCATTTGTTTCGTACAAGAAACGGCAGTTTCTTCACTTTTTCTAAGTCCTTAGGCAAATAATTTGTGTTTTCAGCTACTTTAAAAAATCCAGCTTAATTCCAGCAGTTTTGGATAACCCATTGAAATCATTCCGTACAATGCTTAAGAGCTATCATATCAGCTCAAGATATTTTCCTCTACGAGAAACAGAGTTTAAATGTTTGATTTTTCTTCTTTGAATCTCTAAGAGTTCACTTTATTTTTTTCAATATACCAGTTTTTGGAACTTACGAGTTTAATCACTTTCCTTCTCGTTTATGGAATCGGTTACTTTTTCTTGACATCCAAAACGATTAACACAAGTAAGACACTTTGGAAGTTCGTGCACATGTAAAATCATTTCATGGCGTACTCTTCAAGTTCATATTGCACATCGCGCGATGCGTTGATTCGTAATTAATACAGACATTTAACGTGGACCAGGAACATCAAACAAAGATCTTCGCTCTTTCCACGTTTATAAGTGAGTCACGGAAAAATTCTCATTGGCCGCCACCGGGAGTTGAACCCAGGGTCTTCCAGTTACGCGCCGGATATGCTCCCGCTACACCACAGCGGCCTCGAACTCCTCCAGACTCACACACGCTAACTGCTAAGCCAATTTGCCAGGTTGCTTCTTGGAGCCCCGCACAATGCTGGGGATTCACCAAAGATGGTAAGCAGCAACTGAAGAAATAATTAGAAGGCGAATGAATAATTAATACAGACATTTAACGTGGACCAGGAACATCAAACAAAGATCTTCGCTCTTTCCACGTTTATAAGTTGATTCGTAAATTACTGCCAACTTCGCGAATCTGCAAGTCCGACTATTACAGCTGTGTTTGTTATTGTTATCTTTCACTGATCACAATGAATCAACAGGTCAACGGGATAGAATTCCTTTTTATCATCGCCTACAAAGTACGTCCCTTCATGATGGCCTTATATTCAGACGACTCTGGAGTCTGTCAATAAGATAACGCGTCATGATAAGAGGCCTTCAGGTTACAAATTGGTTTCAGGAACGTGTCACTGAATTCCCGTTTCTCCCATGGCAACCCAACTGAAGGAATCTCAGTCCAGTTGAGCACGTTTGGTTCTTACTGAGAAAGGAGATTCGCTACTACGACCTCTGCGTGGAAATGGGCAGACATTACAGGACAAACTGTAGAACGCTATGTTAGCAGTGCCAGAGGACATCCCGCAAAACCTTATGAAGTTCATGTCAAGACGCCTTCTGATTTCATAATGGGAGAAATGTGGCCCCACAAGGTATTACCAAGGTTTTTTCAACTCAGTGTACATCATCATCATCATCATCACCATCATCATTGTCCATCAACTGTTGGACGAAGGACTCCCACGTGCACAAGTGCATGCGAGTACGTACATCAAGACCCATCTGAGAAACTCGTGGGAAATAATCATGAACATATTACAAGCACATGCAGGAAATAGTCACGAAAACAGTGGACAGGGAATTATCTTGATACGGATGCAGATCCAATTGTAAAAATGAAGAATAAGGATATATACATACGCCGGGCAAAAAATTTCGACGCATTATTATCAGACAGTTACATATAATAAACGCCAATACATAAAAATTCAACAGTCACATACTTAGGTAGAATGATGACGTTTTCCCTTGTCCTTCATGAACTGCGTACAAATTTTTTGCGCTGTTGGTTGGCAGAGAGTGTGGTGAGAATCTCATGAGGCGATGTACCCGGCATGCCTTGTGGACACAATCGAAGAACCTCGAGGAGGCACGCACCTTCATATAGAGGTTGTTGTGTTGGTACGGATTGCGTTCACTGATACCAGTGCAAGATAAGATGATATCCAGGGCATACCTAAGTGTTGTAGAGGAGCAAGCATACCTGCAATGCTATACTTTCTAGCACGTCTTTTGTAAAAAAGATCGTGCTTATGTTATCGGTGTGTCCGTCCGTCCGTCTGTTCCCACGATATCTCTGCAACTATTAGTCCGATTTGAAAAATTCTTTTTGCATTGGGAAGCTTAAAATATGCGAATGATGATCCTTTATTACGTTTGTTTTTACGATGTACAATTTCGCCGCTAGAGGGCGTAAATGCAGATCATGTCGAATTCAAAAATACGTTTTATTTCATATATTTGCTTCTAAACATCCGATTGACATTTTTTTTATCTATCGATTCCATTTACGTCGAAAAGTATTTTAGATATAGTTACTTTTTCAAATTACGCATAGATTTTCCGCTTGGGGGCGTGAAAGTAAATTATATTTATCCCGATAACTCTTCTTCTAAAACTCTGATTTGAAAATTTTTTTCTTCAGCGGATACACCTCCTGATGAAACATCTTTGGCATTTAATTTCAAGTTTTTGGTAAAAAATACTTTAGCCACCAGAGGGCGTAAGTGTTAATTTTTGCTTCTGACGCATTTGCCATAAAATCTGAGCTTCTAAAAAATTGATTGAAAAAAATTCTTTCGTGGACTGATACCACTTACATCGATAAAACTTTTCGGAATATTTTCTTCTTAAAATATTCCACAGTTTCTCCGCCAGGAGGCGTAGATGTATATCTTTTTTTTGTCAATATCTCTACTTCTAGGAGTCCGATTTGAAAAATTCCTTCTTTGTTGGATAGTGTTTTCAGTGTGATACGTTTTTTATATAATTTCAAAATTTTCAAGTAATTCATAGACTTTCCGCTAAGGGGCGTAGAGGTAAATTGCGTTTCCCTCTATATCTCTGCTTCTAAATCTCCGATTTGAAAAATTCTTTCTCCACCGGATATAGCTCCTGATGGAAAATCCTCTGCACATAATTTCTAATTTTTGTACAAAATGTTTTCACTACCAGGGGGCGTAAGTCTCCATTTCTGCTTCTGATGTATTTGCAGCAAAATATGAGCTTCTAAAATCTCTATTGAAAAAAAGTCGTTTGTTGACTGATACTACTCATGTAGACAAACCTTTTAGGAACATTTTCTTCATGAAATAAAGCATGGTTTCTACGCCAGGGCGCGTAGATGTATATCTTATTTTTGTCAATATCTCTACTTCTAGGAGTCCGATTTGAAAAATTCCTTCTTTGTTGGATAGTGTTTCCGATGCGAAATGTTGTCCCTATAAATTCAAAATTTTGAAGTAAATCATAGACTTTCCGCTAGGGGACACAAAGGTAAATTTCGTTTTCTTCCTTATTTCTGCTTCTAAAACACCGATTTGAAAAATTCTTCCTGTATTGCATACATGACCTAATGGAAAATATTTTTCACAAAATTTCGAATGTTTGGTAAAGAATGGTTTGGCCACCAGGGGGCATAGGCGTCAATTTCTGCTTCTGATGTATTTGTAGCAAAATCTGGGCTCCTGAAAACTCGACTAATTTTTTTCTTGGACCGATACAGGGCATATGGAAAAACCTTTTGAGAATACTTTCTTCCTAAAATAATGCATGGTTTTCCCACCAGGGGACGTAAAGTCACATCATATTTTTGTCGATATCTCTGTTTCTAAGAGTCCGATTTGAAACATTATTTCTGTGTTGGAGAGCGTTTCCGGTGCGAAATGTTTCTCATATAAATTCACGTTTTGCTTAACACACAAGTCTGCAACCAGATGGCGTAAGATCACGATTCTGTTTACAGCAATATCTGAGGGATTAAAAACCCGATTGAAAAACTTCTTTCTTCCGCCAAATACTATTGTTTTCCATACCGGTTCCATTGACTTTAAATAGCTTTGATAAATTTAATTTGCGCAAGAACGTATTCAAAAGACGTGCATATTGCACCCAAAAATTCGGTGTCATCTTTCTTGTTTCTATATGTATGTGAATGTGCACATGCCAAGCAATCACCTATTCGATCGATGGTACAACGTCGTCCCTGATGACACATTTGAAGTTCCTTAAACCCGTCTTTTTTATATGGCAATAGAAAGAAAGCATGTCAATGAGAAAGTTTCAGGGAGTCACTGAAGTAGTCAGAAATGGGAGAAAACGGTGCTGTATTAGTCATAAATGAGAAAAAATGGTGCTGTATTAGTCATAAATGAGAAAAAATGGTGCTGTATTAGTCATAAATGAGAAAAAATGGTGCTGAATCAGTCAGAAATGGGAGGAAATGGTGCTGAAAAACACTATTGGATACATCGAGGGGCGACTGGAGCTATCACCCCCTTAAAACAGATATATCTTTTTAAATGGCTAAGATTGTAAATACACTGCTCGACATAGAAATTGCCCCACTCAGAAGAAGTGATTATAGATGAGTGAAATTGAGAATGCAAATAGGAATACATAAGGGTTTACCTTGATGTTATTTTCAACCGCGAACAGTGTTTATCAGATGAGATAATGCAGCACAATGGGTAAGCCTCAGTAAGTGGTTGCAGTGTCACGAACGGCAATACAGGCAGCAATACGGCGTGGCAATGAGTCATACAGTCGACGGATATCGTCCTGAGGAATGGAACACCGAGCACCGTTGACTTTCTCCCATAATTCATCAACATCGTGAGCAGGCCGATTCGACTACAGACGACGTCCAATTTGGTCCCACAGGTTTTCGATTGGGAATAAATCGGGCGATCTTGCTGGCCATGGCAGTGTTTGAACATGTTGCAAATATTGTCTGGAGACTCGAGCGGTGTGTACACGAGTATTATCTTGCTGGAAAACGGGGTGCTGTAGGCCATTCAGGAATGGTATCAAAATGGGCTGCAGAACATCGCTCACGTATCGTGCAGCTGTCAGTGTGCACGTGATGCGGACAAAAGATGATCTGCTGTCATATACAATAGCATCCTATACCATGGTGCCTGCCTGACGGGTGGTGTGGCGGTCTCGAAAGAAACCGGTATCGGTCCGCTCACCAAGCATTCGCCGGACACGGATCTGGCGATCGTCAGCACCCAGACAGAAACGGAATTCATCACTGAAGTCCACAGTGGACCATTGGTGACCCCAGTTTGCATGACATCGGCATCAAGCCAGACGAGCGCTGCGATGGCTAGCAGTCAATGACAGTCGACGTAACAGTTATCTACTGCGCAGGTTTGCTACACCTAACCTTAGGTTTACAGTTTGGGTCGTTATGGCGACGTCTATGGCCGATGGCACAGGATGTCGAATATCCGCTGCAGTGCTTTCTAGTAACGAACGAGCGTGTCTAACAACCCGCCGGTCCAGGCGTGCCGACGTCTGTCGGACTGTACCACTGCCACTCCGACGCTCGTAAGAACCTTCCTGTAGCCACTGGTGCCAACAGCGTCCAACAGTTCGTGCATCCCGTTGGACATGCGCAGCGATATGACGTGCAGACCAGCCCGCTTCACACAGGCCTATAATTCTTCCTCTCTGAAAGGCATCCAAGTGGCAATAAACTGCCGACGGCGTGTTCCCAGTATTTTCGGTCTTCGGTGAACAGTTTCCCAGCATAAACAACAAGTCTGAAATTTCCGCGACACTTCTACCAGCGACCACACATTGCCATCCCTGTTGCTGCTGGCACCTTCATCTCACGAACGTGTGACGTCATCGGCTCCACTTTAACATCATTTGCATATCTCGAGTGGTACACCCATCCTGCGATTTGCATGTTCGTAGCACATCTTCTTCTAGGTGGAGCGGCTTCTATGTCGAGCAGTGTAATTAATGTACTTATTTTTGTAAAATTACAGTAATACATGCATAGATTTTGGTAAAAATATTTAAAACAATTTGCAATGAATTTTGAAATTAAATATTTTGCTCTCTAGCTTCAGAGGGAGAGAGACTGAAATAAGAAAATCTAGTGTTTCAGAAACAGAGGAAGCTGAGAGGGAAAAGAGATTCTGATCATGAAAAGTAAGGGATATATTTTATCAAATGTAATATTTGCAAGAGAAAATCGGCAGTAAATCAATGGCTCAGGAATGACTTTATGAAGTGAAGTAAATGAAAGTTCCCCTCTCAAAGAAGTGGGAATCATACATCGAGACAGAATAAACGAATGTTTTAAGGAGGAATTAGCAGTCGTATTGCTGAGAAACAATTCGATAACAGTAGCTGAAAATATGTTTATTAAATTAAGCCTTCTGAATAGAAACGCTCAAAGTTTTTTTGAAAGATTCTATCCAGATTTCATATTTCAAAATCACGGAGCTTGTTTCCTCTCAAAGCAGGAAATTGAGCGCTAGGAAAATAGTGTTGAGTTTTCGGCCGTCTTCCCCACTTTGTGATGTAATTTTTTGGAGGAGGGGAGATAACGACCACAGGGAACAACTCGAAGAGCTATATAAGTAATCGATCGTCCGTAATTCATGGTAACTGTTTCAAGGCAACGGAGAGAACCAGTGCGGTAAGACAAGCACAACTTCCATGTTCGAATCCAGATTCGAACCCGGACCCATCTCTGACAAATAGTCAGAAGCCAGCTACTAGACCAATGCATCGCCGGCGTGACTTTAAAAATTTAGCACTCTTTTTTTTTTTTTTTTTAATGGAAAAGTTTCTGAAAAACCGTGCAATGCCAGGAAGAGCCAGTTTGTGTCTGACCCTTCCACTAAGTGTTTCTATCAATTTCTTCCTTTTTAGACCAGAGTGACGGCACCCCTACTTACTTCCGCATACGCGGTTCAAACCTACAACCAAGAAATCGACTGCTTGTTTTTCTTTTCATCCCTTGGGGTCCGTCACTCTTTCTACAAAGCCTTCAACAGGATGAAAAATGACATGGAAGTGAAATGAGGAGGGGGTGGAGGAGGAGGAGGAGGAAGCCAGTCACACTCAAATATCATCTGGGAGAATACAAAAGGCGTAAATGTGTCTAAAATTTACTTAAAGTAGAAACTAATGAAATTTTATTTCACGTTATGAAAGCGAAATCGTGCAGATCCTTCAGTTTTAAAACAGAAAGGAGCAAGAAGAAAACTATAAGCAAATGCTAGTGAGTCTTACTTACGACTTCGGTAAAAAAAAAAACTTTTTCTTTCCTGTCATTCTTTTTTTTTCTTCTCTCATATCATTTTGTTTCCCGACTGGAAAAAAAAAACAAATAATGGCTACAAACTCAGTAAGTCAGCCTGAGTTCAATTAACTTCTGATTGAATACTTACGTTATTCACGTAATCTTTGGGCTCCAGATTGAAAAAAAAAAAATTCACGCTTCTACTAGAAAGAGTGTTAATGCCCGTTAAAACATTTTTCGGTATTTACAAACTGATGTTATTAAAAACAACAAAGTAGATTTTACAAATAATGCCAAAGAGTTTCGTTTGTGTAATTTCTTTCTGCATGAAATAAAAATATGCAGTTTATTTTCTATCTGTCTGTTATGAATTATCGAAAGAAAGTATAATTAGTTTTCACAGAATTTAAGCAGCAATGATTTCTGCAATTCCTCAGCTGAGAGATCTCCAGGGTTCAAGTTAATTCTCCAGATATTCTCTCGCTTTCCACCCAGTGAATATAATTTTGTCGATACTTGTTATCATTTAAAAGTTGTGTATTTAGATATTTAAGTTCTCATAATCAAATCCAAATTTTTAATACAAGACAAAATGAAACAGATATATTCTTGGATTGAAGATACGTCTTAAGAATGTCAAAAACCAGCTTTTGTTTCCTTTTTACAGTGGTGTGCAAAAGTATAGCATCACCTGCAAAAACCGTGAATTTTTAAGTTTAATTCTTTTTTAACTAACTAATTTCCAGAGTTATTTCATCGTTTACATGTCATTGGATGCGAAATTTAATGAAGATTTCAAAAATGCCTTAGTTTTTCTTGTAGCTACTTCTGTTTGTAAGATATGACATAAAATATGGGGTTGACAAACACGCTGAAATTTACATTAGCTTCGTATCAGTTGCTACAGCCAATCATAAACATTATTTTACCTGATTGGCTGCTTCCTAATGCTATCCTAATCCTACTCCAACCTTTATAAGGTTTGACGCAGAGTTACTAGAGCATTTTAGGGCCGCGGGTGGCCTAGTGGGCAACGTTCGTGACTGCCATGGTAAGGACCTCAGGTTCGATCCCAGGCAGGTACGAACGCTCGATCCACTAAATATCCGACGTGCGTCGGATGGGCACGTTAAGCCGTCGGACCCCGGGTATTGGCCCCCGGTAATAAATAAGGGCGTCTTCCTCCCCCTTTCTACTTCGTTTCTGTGTCACTTTCCTATCGGGCACTCTAGCCCAAAGCTCCTAACTTCCTATTTCTAAGGGTTGTTTAAGACCAGGGGTCAGACACTTCCTTCCTAAAATCCTCTACATTTGATCATGATAATCATACTGGAGCATTGGGGCCCGCGGATGGCCTAGTAGTAAACGTTCGTGACTGCCACGGAGAAGACCTCAGGTTCAATACCAAGCAGGTACGAACGCTCGAACGACTAAATATCCGCCGGGTGTCGGTTGGGAACGTTAAGCCTTCGGACCCCGGGTACTGGCCCCCCGGCAATAAATAAAAGCGTCTTTCTTTCTCCCCCTTTCTACCTCGCTTCCGTGTCACTTTCCTATTGGGCATTGTAGCTCAAATATCCTAGCTTCCTATTTCTAAGGGTTGTTTAAGACCTGGGTCAGACACTCCTTTCCTAAAATCCTTTACATATGATCTGATACTAGAGCATTGTAGTGGTCACTTCTTGTTGATATTAGGGTATAATTTGTTTACATTCTCAATAACGGTTAAAACTGGGGAATTGTCCACAGCAGAGAGAGTTAAAATAGTTTTTCTGCGTGAAGAGGCATATTCGTCAAAGCAAATGGCTGAAAGAGTAGGCTATAATCACTCTATAGTTATTAGGCAACTGAAGAAAGTAAAAGACACTGGTTATACAACGGCCGTTCCATAAAAACTGAGAGTAAAATCACACAAAATGAAGAAATATAGGTACAGAAAAATGCATGTTATTCTTTCTCAAAGTATCTTCCCTCGGATGATATACAACGGTCGTTTAGTCCACTTTTCAAAGTATGTGGCGAAGTCATTTTGTAGAAGCTGCTTTAGCAACCCCTGTTCAGCTTGAATAACGTCAGCATCTGTGTTGAATGTTGTGCCATGAAACTTCTTCAGTTTTGGAAACAACCAGAAATCGCACGAGGTCAGGACTGTAGGTAAGCGGTGGCATGATTTCAATACTGCATTTCGTAAGAAACTTTTGAACACAAGAAGCCACATGTGGGTAGGCGTTATCATGGTGTAGAGTCCACTTGCCTACCAGTTTTAGTCGCTTTATCGATATGTGTCTTCGCAGATGCTTCAGGACTAAAATATAACACTCAGTATTGACAGCAATTTGTGGAGGTACGGCATGCTCGTAGACTATACCTTTATGATCAGAAAAAAATTATCATCATCACTTTTACAGCTGATTCGATTTGGAGGACTTCTTTTTTTCGAAGGAGGCAAGCCTGTGTGCTTCCAGACACTCGTTGCGCTCTTCGTGAGGGAGGTCGAAATAGTGGACCCATGTTTCATTGGCAGTTATTACTGTGTTTAGAAAGTTTGGATCCTTTGAAATCATTTGTTTTCACTCATAACACACCTAAACTCTGGCTAATGTGACGTGCCTGCCCAGCAGGACGCACACGACATAAAGGCAGATAGCAGCGATAACGAACGTCCGCGTAGCTCAATTGGTAGAGCGACTTATTCAGGAACGAGGGGACCCGGTTTTGAGACCCGGCGTGGACTAAAAATGACGGAGAAATTTACTTCGTTATACTACAATTGTGCTCTCGTAAGTTGATGAGATACCCATCTGGAACACACACGATGCAGCAGTAATTTGTCGCGTACAATGCGGAATGCCGACTTTTTGGAATATTAGTTGACGCTGCTATGTCTTCACATATCATTCGTCGGTCTTCTTGCAGAATTTGCCAAACAGTATTAACACTACGCTCCGTAACAACACTTTCAGGTCGACCAGGTATAGGAGCGAGTTCTGCCGACAAAGGCCATTTTTTTGGAATTATGGTGCCGTCTAAAAATCGTTGACTCATCCAAACATTTGTCTTTTTTAACTTTTTTCGTTAAATCAACTGTTTGTGGAATCGATTTACCCAAACGATAGCAAAATTTTTATCGCACAACGTATATCGCTTCTTAACTCTGTGTCACTCACCTCCATAGCTGTATGGAGAAATGCAGACGTAGCTTTAACAACTACGCAATAACGAAACCAAAATCAGCTGCCTCGGCTAATATCTCTTGCCATAGATACTTCCTTAACTCAGTTAGTCGTCTGCGAGATTATTTTTCCCCTTCGCACTGTAACCAACTCAAAAACAAATACTCTCCGTTTTTATGGAACGGCCTTTGTATATTAAAAATATACGTCGCAGTGGAAGGCCCAGGTCCACTACAACCAGGAAGAACAAAGTGCTCAGAAAGCTAAGCTTAGCAGACAGGAGGTTCAATTCACTTGAATTGCTTCAAAGATGAAGCAGTTCATGTGAACTGAATTGTGACTGATGTTACTGTTAGTACATCTACGGTTAGGAGGAGGCTGCTTCGGTACGACTTGCGTGGCTGCAAAGGCCGGCGTAAACCACTGTTAACTGCAAATCAAAAACAGTGTAGACTTCAGTGGGTAAAACAGCATTCTCATGGACCACCAAGTAATGGTAAAATGTTCTTTTGAGTGATGAATCAGAATTTTGCCTTAATGGGAATCAGAGTAGTGCCTATGTAAGGAGATTCAAGCATGAAGAATTCCATCAAAGTTGCTTTGTGGCTACTGTTAAGCACCCGGTGAAGGTCATAGTTCTGGAGCTGCATGATTGTACATGGCCTTGGGAACATCCATATTGTCGATGGTACGGTAAATCCCCAGAAATACATCTGGATATTAGAAAACAAGATGCTACACAAGTAGCACATTGACATTGGCCAACGGTTGGCCCAATGATATTTTTGCTTCGGCAGCGTTGGGCGAAGGTTGCGTTGTTTATCGACGATTGGTCAACGGTTTTTCCAACCACACATGGCCAACCATTTATCAACAAATGACCACTTAATGGTTGTCCGATGGTTGTCCAACAACACATGACCAACCATGGTTGTCCAAGAACACATGATCACACTGGAAAACTGTTTGCAACAGTTTTCCAATGTGGGTCCAACCGTTGAACCAAAACATATCCAATTGTTGGCCGCCGAGTTGCCGAGTCGCTGGGCCGACCGTTGTAAGCCCACGGTTGGTCCAACATAATATTGCTACCTGGGTGCCATCCTCTAGAAGACTTTATGGCTTATTTTTCAAGATGACAATGCTCTCTGTCATCGTGCTAAAATAGTAAAAAAGTGGTTTCAGGAAAAAAAAAAGTTCAGCAACTTGATTGGTCACCACAGTCACCGGACTAAACCACGATCAAACATTTGTGGTTTAAAGTGTCCCATGAACTATCATAAAAGAAGCCAACAACCAAAATTCAACTCATTGAAGATGTAATTTAAATTTAGAATTGTATTGTTTAACCCAATGTTTTACGAAACCTTGTTCACAGTATGCCTGCAAGATGCAAAACTCTGATTAAAGCTAAAGGCTGGGCAACAAAATATTGGGTACATTTTATAATTTTGCTTTATTGCATTGCATGTTATTTCATTATTTATGAATTACAAAAACGATTTATTGCTGTAAACCTAAGTATTGGGTAAATGATCCTTTTCATAATAATTTCGACTCGGTCATGAATTTTGTAATGCACCTTAAGAACGGAAATAGCTACAGGAAAAACTAAGACATTTTTTTAATCTCCATTAAATTTCGCACCTAATGACATATAAACGATGAAATAACTATAAAAATCAGTTAGTTAAAAAAAGAGTTAAACCTAAAAATTCACGGTTTTTGCAGGTGATGCAATACTTTTGCACAGCACTGTACCTTTCCGTTTGTAGGAACGAAAGTGCATTACTAACGTATTTTACACCTTCATTTACTGGAGCATTATTAGCCCTACTGTTACATCAGGTCACATCATAGGAATCTTCCTATTGTACTACTTCTGTTTGCGCCACTCCACCCTCAACCTGGGTATTTATTTGCACGGGATGATAGAAACCTCTATCACATGGCAGTGACAGACCGCACAGGATATCCGTGGTGTTAGCGCAGTAGTGCAGCACTGTCACGCTTCACCATTTGTCTTCCAGCACAGTTCGACGTTGTTTGCTTAACAGAGGACTGGTCGCTACTAGCTCAATTGCTCCGCCTTCCTTTGACCCTTAATCACAAACGATTTAGTTTGCAATGGGTTTAGAACACAGACACTGGCACGCTGATTAGAAACCGGTGGTGTTTTCTGACGAGTCATGATTCAACTTGATGTACCATGATGGTCCCATACGTGTTCGAGGTCATCGTGGTGAACGGCACTTTGCGGCGTGCATTTCGCAACATCATACCGGCTCAACGCCAAGCATAACGATTTGGGGAGCCATTGGGTTCAATTAGCGATCTCCTCTGATACGAATTGAGGGAACCCACAGCACAGCCAGGGCATGGCATGCGCATGTATGCAGCATGACGTAGGTGGAGGGGGTGTCCGAACTGTGTAAAGGACGTGGGCGGTGTACGCTCAGCAATTCGGTGAAAGCTATTGCACGGTGTACATCGGTTTGAACGACGTCGAGTTGCTGCCACCGTGTGCTATGCCCAACAGGCAATCCAGTAGACGACATCTGAATGACTTTACCCGCGGTCGCATCATTGGGAAGTTGGAAGAAGGTTGAAGTGTGACTAGTGTGGCCGAGGAGTTCGGGATCACTCACAGCGTCATTTCACGAGCTTGGAGGGCATTTCAAACGACAGGAACAGCTGTCTGAGAGTTTAGCAGTTGTCGTCCACGAAACACCACGGCGGCGGACGACCGGTGTATTGTCCTACAGGCGAGAAGAGAAAGACGGCAGACAGTGGGAGAAATCGCAAGGCACATGCAACAGACAACTGGACGTCCATTATCGCGTTTTACCGTGGCCAGGAGGGTGCACAAAGGTGGTCTATTTGCACGACGACCAGTACGGTGTGTGTCATTAACGCCTGCTCATCGGAGACGGCGGTTTCTGTGGTGCCATGAACACAAGAACTGGACACATTAGCAATGGGGTCGAGCTCTCTTTACGGATGAGAGCCGATGTAGTCTTACGAGGGATTCTGGACGTATACACATCTGGAGAGAGCAGGGAACACGCAATCTCACCTCCAACATCATCGAAAGGGACCGGTTCGAGGTAGCAGTATCATGCTTGGTAGCGGTACTGACCTCCACATCTTTCAAGGAGGTTCAGTCACTGGTGTCCGCTATTGTACCGAGGTTCTCCTGCCTCACGTGCGTCTGTTTAGAGGTGCTGTGGGTCCTGAGTTCCTCTTCATCGACGACAACGCTACACCTCATTGTACAGTGGCTGTCGCAGATCTGTTGGAGAGTGAAGATATTCAACGCATGGAATGGCCCGCAAGGCCTGCGGACCTAAATCCAATCGTACACTTGTGGTATCTTCTCGGGAGACGCTTGGCAGCACGTCACCAGCCGCCAGCAACGATTCCGCAGCTGCGATTGGCGCTACAAGAGGAATTTGCCGCGATGCCTCAACAGCTCCTTGACAACCTCGTCATCAGCATAGACAGACGTTGTATATCATGCAACGCAGTTAGGGGTGATCATATCCCTTACTAAATATTGGATTTTTCTTGGCAGCCGCCTGTCACATAGAGGTTTTGGTCGTCTGTCCAGTCGTGCTCGAAGCTACCTTTTCAATAAAGTGCCTTTGTATCCTTTGGATTCCTTGTTTGGACGGTTTTGCTCACTTGTCCCATATTCTTACATCTTGGGAAACGTATGGTAGGATTTGAGTCGATATGGAGCACTTCTACACGACGTTACATAAAAAAAACCGTCTCGTCCTTAATTTTTGCAAGCCAGTGTATAAATCACACATGATAAACAAATAACCGAATGACCAGTTATAAAGAACCAGCTATTTACTCACACTATTCTGTCAATTTATTCTGTATACACTTGTACTCCAGGACATCAAGATGATATCTAGCCAAAACATAATCTCGAGGGCTTGAACTCAGAACCCAATCTTATAACAATAACACTTGTTCGTTGATCACGTACACAGACTGACCACTGAATTATGACCACCCCTATTAAAAGTGCATGCGGCCTGTTGACCTTGTGATGTCGGGAAGGCGCGATTAGTCAACCGCCGTAGCGTATACAAGATGTGAGTGCAGAAATAGGTAGTAAAGTTTGGAAGGTAATAGGCAAACGGAAGGATTTATCGTACTTTGAAAATGGACAGATTGTGGGAGCTCGGAGAACAGGTGCCTCGATTTCTCAAAAAGATGAGAGCGGGTGCCTCGATTTCTCAAACAGAGGAGAGCGGGCGCCTCGATTTCGCAAACAGAGGAAAGCGGGTGCCTCGATTTCTCGAACAGAGGAGAGCGGGTGCCTCGATTTCTCAAACAGATGCACTGGTGGGTTTTCGTGAGCCACCGTAGTTGAAGTGTATCAAGGAATGGTGTGAAAAGTCAAACAACGACTCTGAGGTAAAACTGCACTGGGCAGCGAAAGGTTGATGTGATAGATGAGCACCGGGTCTGACGACTCGTACAGTCCAAAAGACGCAGAACTGTTCAATAGTTGACTACCCAAAATAATAGATGTCAGTTCGGAACAGTATCTACTGTATCATGACCATGTGTCGCACGCTCACACATATGGGCTATAACAGCAGACGACCCTGACGTCATCGTCTCCTAACCACAGTTCATCGGCGCTGACGTCATTGTTTCCTAACCACGGTTCATCGGCGCAAAAGACTCGCCTGGTGCAAAAATTATGTAAGTTCGTTGTCGGATTACTGGAAAAAAGTGTGGTGGTCTGACGAGTCGCGTGTTTTACTCCACTCCGTGCACGGTTATGCACGTGTTTGGCACAAACAACATGAGTCACTTGATCCATCGTGCATGGTCTCCACAATGCAAGTCAGTAGATGCAGATTGCACATGAGGCACTAGGTAAGGCATGTTCACCTGGCAGGAAATTGTACTCCTGATGCACGGAACTTGTACTCCTGGTGCATAGAACTTGTACTCCTGGTACATGGAACTTGTACTCCTGGTACATGGAACTTGTACTTCTGGTGCATAGAACTTGTACTCCTGGTGCATGGAACTGTACTCCTGGGGCATGGAACTGTACTCCTGGTGCATGGAACTGTACTCCTGGTACATGGAACTTGTACTCCTGGTACATGGAACTTGTACTTCTGGTGCATAGAACTTGTACTCCTGGTGCATGGAACTTGTACTCCTGGTGCATGGAACTGTACTCCTGGTACATGGAACTTGTACTCTTGGTGCATGGAACTTGTACTCCTGGTGCATGGAACTTGTACTTCTGGTGCATAGAACTTTTACTCTTGGTGCATGGAACTGTACTCCTGGTGCATGGAACTTGTACTCATGGTGCATGGAACTTGTACTCCTGGTGCATGGAACTTGTACTCCTGGTGCATGGAACTGTACTTCTGGTGCATGGAACTTGTACTCATGGTGCATGGAACTTGTACTCCTGGTGCATGGAACTTGTACTCCTGGTGCATGTGAAACAACGTGTGATTGGTGCCCACTATCGTAAATTGCTTGCTGACTCTATACACTTAGTAATGTTGCACTTTTCCCCCGAATGGCGACTGTGTCTTTCAAGATGACAGTTTACAAAGCCACAGGTCCAGTGTCGTGCAGGAACGGTTTGAGGAACACAGTTCAGACTTCCAACATATCGATTGTCCTCCGAACTCCCCCGATATCATAATCAGTACTTGTGGAACACTATGGAACAGCATATCAGGCGTCTGGATACACCAATAACCTTCATTCCTGCATTGAAGGCAGAATTACACACAAGTTTGTTGGCCATACCTTCCAACTGCTTCCGGCATCTTATTGAATCTACGTCACGTCGGTTAGCGGCTACACTGTGGGCGAAAAGAGCTTACGAAGTATTAGGTTGGTGGTCATAATTCAGTAATCACTCAGAGTATATCTCATCAGATTTTATATCAATGTTTGATAATCTACTCTAATCCAACGCTTTTCTCTCTCGTCCAACTGTCTATCTACATCTGTCTGTCTTTCTTTCTTTCTGCATCTCTCTCTGAATTCTTTACACTTTCAATTTAGTAATTTTACGTTGCTTTGACACATTGTCACTATTGCCAAATTATAAAAGCTATTCGTTGAAGTAATGTACCATTCAGTATGAAATCATTTAGCTAAAATGTAATTAGATTTACATAAGAAAAGAGAAACTCGAAAGGAAGGTTATTTAGATGCATATGTCACACGAGACTGAATCCGTAAAATCGAGGTATTACGACTAAATTTATGTAAACCGAGTATCCAGAATTCATACATAAAAGCTAAAATGTTTGATTTGCATAGATGAAATGCTAATTCTTTCCAAAGCAGGAATTATCATTAAAAATACACTGATTTTATCACACACTGACGGGAAAAAAATCCCAACACCAAGAAGGGATTGTGTTAGATAAACGACAGTTGGTAGGCGGTGAGAGTACATCTGTAAGATGACGTCTATGCAAATTTCGCGCTCGGCGCATACGTGTGGCGCTAGTAGCGCTCCTCGGAACATGCAAAGCAGGTTTGCTGTAAATACGCGCTGTAACGTTCGTGAGCGTTAGTTATCGTTGAGATTCGACGTAGGGTGTTGATGTTAGTCAAGAATGCCTTTAAGAAGACGAAGAAGCCATTATCAACAGCTCACGGAGTTTGAACGAGGTCGTGTAATAGGGCTACAAGAAGGTGGATTTTCTTTCCGCAATATTGCAGAACGACTTCGCAGGAATGTAGCCACTGTGCATGATTGTTGGCAGCGGTGGTCAAGGGAAGGTACTGCCTCAAGAAGACCGGGTTCCGGCCGGCCACGTGGCACTACTGAGAGGGAAGACCGCCGTGTACGGCGTATGGCCGTGGCGCATCGTACCGCGTCTGCGGCAGCAATTCGAGCTGCAGTTACCACCACAGTGACACAACAAACTGTTACAAATTGGTTACTTGAAGGACAGCTCCGAGCCAGACGCCCTATAGCGTGCATTCCACTTACTAAAAACCACTGCCGTTTGCGACGTCAGTGGTGTCAAGCTAGAGCTCATTGGAGGACGGAGTGGAGATCTGTTGTGTTTTCTGATGAAAGCCGGTTCTGCCTGGGTGCCAGTGATGGCCGTGTGTTGGTTAGAAGGACGCCAGGTGAGCGCCTGCAACCAACCTGTCTGCTGCCGAGACACACTGGACCTACACCTGGAGTTATCGTCTGGGGAGCAATTTCCTACGACAGCATGAGCACTCTCGTGGTTATCACACGCACCCTGACGGCACAGTTGTACGTTGGTCTGGTGATTCAACCTGTTGTGCTGCCATTCATGAACAGCATTCCAGGGGGTGTTTTCCAACAGGATAACGCTCGCCTGCATACCGCTGTTGTAACCCAACATGCTCTACAGAGTGTCGACATGTTGCCGTGGCTTGCTAGATCACCAGATCTTTCACCAATCGAGCACGTATGGAACATCATTGGACGACAACCCCAGCGTCACCCCCAACCAGCATTAACCGTCCCTGTATTGACCGACCAAGTGCAACAGGCATGGAACTCCATCCTACAAACTGACATCCAGCACCTGTACGACACAATGCATGAACGTTTGCGTGCTTGCATTTAACATTCTGGAGGTTACACTGGTTATTAATGTACCAGCAATTCACATTTAAAATGGCTCTTCACGCGTTTACATTAAGCTGTGATCTTGAAACCTTAATCGATTAAATATGTTACCTATACAAATGTATTACCGCCATTTCATTTCTCTACAACTATTTTTTCGTGGTGTTGGGATTTTTTTCCGTTAGTGTATTTGCTGCAGCTGAAAACTCAAGGCTTTAAACACATACTCAAGTGATGCATATAGCGTATTAAATCCATTTATTTGTGGTGTATTAAGCACAAAGATTTGTCAACCTTTCGCACTCACTGTAAGACTTTTTCAAGGCAATGGTAGATATTTTTGTCTACCATTGCCTTCTACACCACAAAAATAAACGGATTTAATATACTACATGCGTCTCTTGAATATTCACAGTCTGATGTATTTATAATTGCGTGGCTTGAAATACAACTTTTCAAAATAAGCTAACAGAGATTCCTTAACATTTTGATTAGTCAATGTTACATTTACAGTGAAATACATTCGTAAAGCATTTCGTGCGTAATGTCATAATACTGCTGGCTAGAAACGACAATTTTTTCATTCTTATATGCAAAGTACAAGAGATCCCCCGTAAATTAAAAGAACATTATAAACTCAACATGTTTCAAGTTATGTATTCGTCAGAAGCAAGTCCAGCAATATGTTCAGTTAACAAAACAGCAGTTGGAAAAAAGGAAACAGTAGATATAGACACGTGATTACTCAATTTGAATCAGGTGTATTCATCAACCAAGAACAGGCTCCCGGAAGTTCAGAATGTTTACAGCTGTGCCCAAATCTCTGTTTAAAACCACGTTTTTATTCTTGAATATCTCCAACGAATCTCTTATATTGAGATGAGAAAGGAAAGAAGACTTAAAAATTAATTTTACAGCTTCCCATCTAATATGGTTCCGGCGGTTGAATGTTCCGCTGCAGCTAATTTTGTGGTATTTTGATCCCTTACAGCCAGTGGCGTGCCGTGAATGTTATGTGTAGGCATGCGAAACTAAAAAAAAAAAAGCATACATCATTTGTAGCGACATTCCATCTGCAATTCTTTTCATTCTTCCTTTACTTTGTCTTAAAATATAGGCTTTGACATCAAAATCTTTAGTAGAACTTTTTTAATTGTTATTAAATTTTTTCTTAGACAATGCATCTTGTCTTTGCGAATATTGCGTGAATAGATTTTTATTCGCGCAATTTAATGGCGTAACGTATTAGTTCCCTCTAGCATTTACCCAAACCAAGCTCGTAAGAATCTTTGAACAATTTGCAGATTGCTTTACTGCTTAATACGGGGAAAGAGGAAAAACCGCTTATTTCACTTTTTTATTTTACAAAATCAAAACAAGTGTGATATATTTCGTTTAGTGAATTCAGGATCACTACAGAAAACCCAATGCTTTTTGTGTCACAGTTCTGAGCCCATAAGCTTTCCATATAGGATAGTTATGGGGGGGATGATTATGATTTGGAAACTACCAGGCGGAAAGACATTTTTTATCCTCTAGTAACCTTCGTTGAAAAAGCCATCTGGTTGATGTACAAAAGCTTAGAACCCTTGATCTTTGTTTTACGTCAATAAATACGGATTACCAGTATAGTGTTACCGTTTTAAATTTGAATTTTAGCAATTTCTGAGTTTTAATTTTTTTTTTATTTTGGAAATAGTAAACAGTTTCATTTCAAAATAATAAACACGGCCAACAAAACAGCTTGGGCGATTTGAAACACTGCAATTCCTGTCTGTTTGATAAATAGAAGCGTTGAAATATTAATTAGTTTGTACGTCTAACCTGCATACTTAACGATGATGTTACGAGACTCATGTTTAAGGTTCGTGTTTCATTGCTAACACATTCGGATTTTTCTATAAAACTTAAGAAGCAAAAGGCTTATTATTTTGCGACATCCATTTCCTTATTCCCCTTTTGCAGTTTTCTTAAATTATTTTGATGCATTTCAGTGCTTCAGATAGGCAAGGAATAGACAAAAATGTAGCTATACAATTTTCCAACTGAAATTACGCACTAGGTAACAGACAGCTACATTCCAAAGAAAACGAGCTTTCCATTGGCTGATGCAACGCTCTGTTTCACATTTCGATAGGCAGTTAACGAAGCCCCTAAACCTAGTGGAAATATACAGCGGGGAAAGAGGGGACGGACTCCCGTTCACTGATTGGTTGACTGCCCAAGCCCTGAATGCAACGGCCGATATCGCATCAAATGTTATGTCCTTGGCAAGCACGGCACAATCTCACGTGAGTTCGGGCATGAAGATACGAAGTTAGGTTCTCATTCGCGTTTTGTTTCAGCTTCAGCTAAAATACACACAAACATGTGAGCTTGGTTTTAAATAAAACTCTTCTAAGCCAGGTCCTTAATTTAAATTTCAGAATAAAAAACGGCAGCGCAAAACTTTTCTTCGTGTAAATCTTTTTTTCTTTTTCAGAGAGCAAATTTCTATAATTAATTAGGGCATGCGTTGCATACAACCACCGGACGCTACTGCTTACAGTACGAGAGAGGTTTCTTCGTGTTCGGCCCACATACAATTTATACAAACACAAGGTATAGTGTAAACTCCAGCCTTGCAGTAATGCGAAACCGGAATCTTGGGTGATGTAAGAATATTTTTTAATTTGGAGAATTGTTAACACGATTTTGCACTTTGGAAATTTGGAGAAAGCTTTGCCAATCCTTGTGGAATTTAATAGATCATACTTGAAAATGGCAAAAGGAGTGGTTCTTTTATTGAACTTATTTAGTGTAGTGGAGCCTCTGATTTTAGCAGAAGTCTTAAATTTCCTTATACCTCTATCCACAGTATTATGTTCAGATGAAATCGAAGGTGCAACAATAAAATGCCGAAAACTTGTACGACCATGGTATGCATGATTGCTGTTAGGTGGCGTTGCAGCAGAAAAATGTTTCCGGTACACTCTAGTTCTGAGTCAGATTCTATCTTAAGAACTTCAACACCTAGGAACGCTAAAAAAGAGTTCATCTCCAGTTCTATTATAACAGAAATACTGGAATCATGATTGTTGATAACATTGTGAAACGTTCCAAAGATGTTTTTCCACCTGTCCTGATAGGAAAAACATCATCAACGTAACCAAATTTGGAGCTTCTGTGTAGAAGATGAAAGTAGTATTGATTCAAGTTTTTCAATGCAAAGTTGGCAGAGTAAGGGTGACAGAGAAGATTCCGGTGGAAGAGCTGTAACTTGACTGAATGTTTTATTATCAGGTTCAAATTGTGCACCAAAAGTTGTGAGAAATTGTGTGGGATGTAGGCGTTGGTGAGCTGAATGACATTCTCAATTTCATTTATCGATAGGTTGGCTGGAAGTTGTCGGGAACGAAAATATTCCACTGCCTCTGGGACTGGGACGTTCGTGAAGAGCGATACGACATCAAACGAAACAGAAAGGTCCTGAGGTCTAACAATCAAATATTTAATCATTTTGCAGAAATCAGTAGAATTAGTAGAATAGTACGAGTACGAATTAGTCAAAAATTTATATTTTTGTGCTAACTGTTTAGCAAGAATGTGAAGAGATGAACCGATGCCGGATACAGCAGGTTTGAGAACCACTTCCTTCTTATGCATTTGCGGTAAAACAAAATGTCTTGGTAAGTTGAATTGAAGTTCTTAAGCATCAATAATTCCTTTTCA
Source organism: Macrothele yani (assembly GCA_039090855.1). Classification (NCBI taxonomy): domain Eukaryota; kingdom Metazoa; phylum Arthropoda; class Arachnida; order Araneae; family Macrothelidae; genus Macrothele; species Macrothele yani. The sequence goes on from CM077028.1 coordinate 102,017,444, forward strand.
CAACGTGTCTGGATACTGCATGATTTTATTTGAGTTTTGATATATTCATGTCATTTCTTCAAAACAGACTCCTTATTCTGATTCGTGATTACGAAGCTGTGACGCACTACAGAGGTAAAGCACGTGTCAAGACGACAAACATGCAGCCATACACTGTCGGTGTAGTTTAGTCGGTTAGAGCAACTGGCTCCGGAGTGAGTGAGGAGGCACGGAATTGAAAAATTTGGGTTCTCACAAAATAAACTTTTGAGTCTTTCAGAAGATTGTGAATACTTCCGAAGTACATGCATGTCCCTATGTCATCATATTGAAGGAAATCGTAGCGAACAAATTTGCAAACTGTCATGGAAATCATTTTGTCAGCCATTTAGAATAACCTGGTTTATAGCACATGAAAATCTTGCTTCTTTAGCCTTTGACAGGCATAATTCTGTCATTTCTTAATAGGTGTACTTGAGGCAGTAGCTAGTAGCATTTTACTAAGTGACAGAGCACACTTTACTCTTTTGATAGGCATTCTTTTACCTATCAAACATGGAATCACGCAAAAGCATGTACACGGATCATTGTTTCATTCCGAAATGCTCTTTGCATAAAATAAGTTTGAGTCTCCTACTCTGTGATTGTGTGGTTTTGCACAATTTTAAATTTCGAATTCTTAGGAAAAATTCAGCAGGGAAAATCACACTGAATTTAAAAGTGAATCCCGAAAGACTGATAAAACCATATGAAATGCAAAATAATTTAATTTATAAGTAAATTTGCATTAAAGATATGCCTCTACGAATGTAAAACATAATGTCTTTTGCAACATTTATTCTTGGTGTACTGCATCTTCATAGTCATTACAAAATGAGTAGGAGAAAGACGAACGTTCAGTGTCTTCATGAAAATGCTTTTAGTGAGAGCTGTACGTTTGCAGTTACACTACTTTTAATTAGGGCGCCTCTATCCATGACAGAAAACAGGTGAACTCTGTAAATAGAGTCTTTCTCGTCGTCTTATGTTCGTGTATACTACAGGTAGTTGGTTTTTGGCTCCTGTCCCTGCTTGTACTACAGATAGTTGGTTTTGGGCTACTCTCCCTGCTTGTATTATAGGTAGTTGGTTTTGGACTCCTCTCCCTGCTTGTATTACAGGTAGTTGGTTTTGGGCTCCTCTCCCTGCTTGTAATACAGATAGTTGGTTTGGGGCTCCTCTCCCTGTTTGTATTATAGGTAGTTGGTTTTGGGCTCCTCTCCCTGCTTGTACTATATAGGTAGTTGGTTTTGAGCTCCTCTCCCTGTTTGTATTATAGGTAGTTGGTTTTGGGCTCCTCTCCCTGCTTGTACTACAGATAGTTGGTTTTGGGCGCCTCTCCCTGCTTGTACTACAGATAGTTGGTTTTGGACTCCTCTCCCTGCTTGTATTATAGGTAGTTGGTTTTGGACTCCTCTCCCTGCTTGTATTATAGGTAGTTGGTTTTGGGCTCCTCTCCCTGTTTGTATTATAGGTAGTTGGTTTTGGGCTCCTCTCCCTGCTTGTACTACAGATAGTTGGTTTTGGGCTCCTCTCCCTGCTTGTACTACAGATAGTTGGTTTTGGGCTCCTCTCCCTGCTTGTACTACAGATAGTTGGTTATGGGCTCCTCTCCCTGAGATCAAAGCCATGTTAAGTTACTAATGTGTTGTGTTTGGCTTTATATTCTCATTTCTCTTGCAACCACTTGACCGAAAATCAGGCACGGGAAGCTCTTTACAGCTTAAGGAGGTTTACGAGGTCGTCAGTAATGTAGTTCTAAATTAGAACAAGAAAGATGACACCGAATTTTCGGGTGTAATAAACACGTTTCTTGAATCCGCTCTGACGCAAATTTAATTTATCAAAGCTATTCAAAGTCAAGGGAACCGGTATGGAAAGCAATAGTATCTGACGAAAGAAAGAAGTTTTTCAATCGGGTTTTTAATCGGTCAGATATTGCTGTAAACGGAATCGTGAGCTTACGCCCTCTGGTTGCAGACTTGTGCGTTAAGAAAAACATGAATTTATATGAGAAACATTTCGCACCGGAAAGGCTCTCCAACACAGAAAGACATTTTCAAATCGGACTCTTAGGAACAGAGATATCGACAAAAATAAGATGTGACTTTACGTCCCCTGGTGGAAAAAGCATGCATTATTTTAGGAATAAAGTATTCTTAAAAGGTTTTTCCATATGAGAGGTATCGGTCCAAGAATGGTCCTCTGTCTTCCGCGATGTGAGGAACATGGCTTTTGAAGAACAGCGCTGTAACATTAAATTTTGTCAGCGTTTGGGCAAAACAGCTGAAGAGACCTTTGAAATGCTTTCGAAGGTGTGCAGTCAATCTACGGTAGCGATATCAAAGGTGTACGAGGGTATCGGCGTTTAAAAGAGGGCCGATAATCCATCACAGATAATGAGCGCTGTGGTCGACTTGTGACTTCACGGAGTGAGGAAAACATTACGATGGTGGCGCAGTGTGTTCCTCAGGATCGTCCCTGAACCATTGAGGAAATCTCTAACGCAACTAACTTATCGGATAACACATGCCAGCACATTTTGAAGGAGGATCTTAACATGCACCGCGTTTGTCAGCATACTGTCCCTCGACTTTTTGATATCCGAACGAAAGGATAAACGGATGCGGATATCGAGCGAATTAATCGACAGAGCCGATAGCGATCCTACGTTTTGGGAAAACATCATCACAGGTGATAAAACGTGGTGCTACTTCTTTGATATTCAGCCAAAGCGCGCTTCTTCAACATGGAAATCACCGTCTCAACCGCAATCAAAGAAATTCAGACATCATCGCAGCAAAGAAAAAATCATGCTAGCGGTGTTTTTTGATTCTTAGGGCATTGTCCATTCCGAATTAATTCCTGAGAGCACAGCAGTTAACAAGGAACGTTATCTGGACATTTTACGTCGCTTACGGGAGTCAATCCGTCGTAAACGGCCGGAGATGTGGCGAAGTGGACAATGGTACCTTCTCCATGACAACGCTTCTGCACATCGGTCCGTACTAGTCACGAAGTTTTTCGCCAAAAATCGTTCTAAGGTGCTTCCACATCCCACCTATTCACCCGACTTAGCCCCCTGAGATTTTCACCTCTTTCCACTGACGAAACATAGTCTGCCGGGACGTCGTTTTGTGACAACAAGTGAAGTAAAAACAGCAACGCAGTAGGCATTACAAGGGGGCACAAAACATGGCTTTCAGCAATACTTCCAGAAACTTTACGAGTGCTGGCAAAAGTGCATCGTCGCCGAAGGGAATTATTTTGAAGGTGGTTGTGCATCGGTGTTTTGAAATATTCAAGGTAAGGAACTGTGTTCCAAGTCCCCGAACTTTTGGATCCTACCTCGTACGTATTTTATACTCTTATGATTGTTATTCTTAAGTTTTTTATTTTTTATTCTTATTTTTTTTTTGTATCCCTCTGTATTTCTTTACTTGACAAACATCTGTTACGCGTTCTCCTTTTTATTCCTGCGAATGCCTTTCGGACATTGATTTTGGACACCAGTGTATATTAAAAATGCTTAATTTGAGCAATTTTATTAATAAATAAAAGAATGAAAGTTACCTATGAGAGTCGTATGCTAAGAATATTATTTTGTTACTGAATGTCGTTCTACACAATTCCTCTACTAAGAATAATGCATACCAGTTACATTGAACTAACATAGTCATATCAATTTAGAGTGACTAATGCACCGTTTCTTCTACGATTATCTGGTGGGCGTGGACATATTTTGTGTGTGTTACCCATAAGAAATCAAAGAAAGGGCTGAGGGGATTATTTTTATTGGAGTGAATAACCGTTGCCCAACAGTTCGGTAGAAATGTACTTCACTATTATACAATACTTGTTGCTCAGCATTCACGATTGTTTAATTTTTTTTCTCCCTCTCCGAGAAGTGCATTTTAATTTCACGGAGTTGTCATCTCCTACAACTTTATTCTGACTGCCCATAACGCAAAGAAGTATACCCGGTTGCGCAGAGGTCTAAGCGCTGGAATCTGACCAATATACGGAGAAGTGTCCAGGTTCGAATCCCGAATGATGCATGAATGTTATGCTTGTCCTACGGCACTGGCCCTTTCCCGCCACTGGAACCAGTGCCCCTAAATTAGGGACGAGCGATTCTTTTAGCCCATCGAGTTGTTCACGGTGATCGTTAAATCCCCAAACAAAAGACTGCACATTCCCTTTGCGCTGAGACCTTTATGATTAGCGAGATGCCTTACTGCGTCATCCGACTGTAACGTCTCATCTCTATAGTACTTTTTTTTTTTTCATTTTTTATGGTTTTTAACGATCATTAAAAACTTGGAAGGCAATTAGTAGTAGCCCGCCTCTAATTTCGCGGGACTGCTTCCAGGAATGGAATAGAACCTGCGCCATCAGACAAACACATCAAATACCTCATTCGGGGCTTGAACCCTGCCTAACTAGGACGAATGGTTATAAGGCAGCCCTTCAGCCACTTGAATACCGGGGAGACTACCCTCCAGTATGAATATTCGGTTTAGATATGAATATGTTTGCATGCAGAACACATATTCCCCAATTTTTGCATACATTATTTCAAAACAATTTCTTTTCCTTGCTTTTCTCTCCAGTTAGCAACGAAAAGTGCCTTAGCGCCCCTACCCTAAAGCGCGTTAAGATTCTTTTACATCATTGAAAGTTAGGGGGTTAGTTCAAACTTAATAAAAAGCAAATTATCCTCCTGGAAAAAGAAGTTACGTACAGGTATCACGGATAGAAAAAACAAGTTAGTAAAATCATGCAATGCATTGATTATGATACGCTTTCCAACATACCAGAAATCATTACTCAAGTTATGAGGATAATGGTTGTAGAATAAATCGCGCTCCTATGACCTGACCTTTGACCCCATTTCGATGCTATTCAACAGAACCGGTAAAGTATACTTCCGGAACAACATGATAAAGTTTTGTCTCAATCGAAGAATTATTACGTAAGTTATGACGCATAAGGGCGATGGAATGGATCTCGCTTCTGTGTCCTGACCTTTGATCCCATTTCGTCCATTTTCAGTAGGGTTTGTATCCTACCACATACTAAAATTTCATCGAAATCGAACCATATTTACGCAAGTTATGATGCATAAGGGCAATGGAATGCATCCCATTCCTATGTCCTGGCTTTTGACCCCATTTCGTCCATTCTCAATAGGGTTCGTTCCCAGGTGGTCTTTTACCACACACTAAAATTGCATCGAAATCGATCCATTTTTACGCAAGTAATGACACATAAGGGCAATGGAATAGATCCAGCTCCTATGTCGTGACCTTTGACTCCATTTCGTCCATTTTCAATAGGGTTCGTCCCCAGGTTGTCCCCTACCACATACTACAATTTCATAGAAATCGAACCATTTTTACGCGGGTTATCGTGCGGACAGACGGACAAAGCTGGAGCATATACGTTTCTTCAACCTACGGTTGGAAAGCGTAAAAAATGCCTGTCATCAAAGATGATCATAATTATTCCTCACGAGACTCAAGTAGTAAAAGTACACATTAGGAATTATCAAATATTACTCACTTTCCTTTTACTCTAACATGAATGTCGTGTCGGAATTCCATTTTGTGGAAAACTTTTAAAGCTGTAAAATCTGTGAAGACTGTCTTCTGAGAAAATTCTGGTTGGGAGTGCCTTATCTTAACTCTCCCCGAAGTTCGTTTGGCTGCATGAAAGCAGTCAAATACTGCACTTCTACGCAAAAAACAATATGCACGTAAGTCTTCCATGTACTTGTGAAGATTTATTATTTGTTAATCTATAATTTGTTAAGAATAGGAGGTTCTTGGCTCCTATCCGCTTTCAAAATTCTTTATTTCGGGTTTCAGTGACAGCTATGAGCAACTACTGCTACAAGCAGTCGCCGGTTGCAAATTTAAGGACACTGGTTCAATGAAAATGACATCACACAAACACACCACCCGTTTGTTAATCGAGACTCGAACCCGGATTCATCTCTGAAGAATGATAAAAGGTCAGTGCCTCAGCTTACTCGGCCACTGGGTCTGTGCTTCTGAACAAGAAATGATCGTCGCTACGAGGAGGTATCGGATGCTTCCACTACCGCAAGTCCGATATTTTGCTGAGATTCCTTAGCTGCTTCGTTATTCGTTGTACTGGGTGGGGTAGCGGTAACACATCCGAACGATATTAAAGAGAAGCGGGTTCGATTCGTGCTCCAGATTGATGGTAATTTTATGTTTTCTGAGGAATTAATACAGACATTTAACGTGGACCAGGAACATCAAACAGAGGTTATCGCTCTTTCCACGTTTATAAGTGAGTCACGGAAAAATTCTCATTGGCCGCCATCGGGCCTATACCAAAGAAATGAGAATTTTTTCGTGACTCACTTATAAACGTGGAAAGAGCGATGACCTCTGTTTGATGTTTTCTGAGGAGTTGGTCGCTTGGAAACAGTCAAACGTATCACCTCCACGCCAAAATATAACATGCTGAATCATCTTTTATTTGTGTGTTCTAAGACGTCGATGATAGCGCAATATGTCAAATTAGAAAAACACATGGGGTAGGCTGTGCGGAGGTTTTATTTACGTTGATAAGCGTTTGACAGTAAGGGATTTGAGGTAGAAGTCGGTTGATAAATGAAAGAGGATGCAGTTAAACTATAATTTTATTTATTAAAGCGCGATGGCATGAGAAATAACAAACATAGGGCATACAATTCGCATCTATGTTTCGTACAAAGGTTAAGTCGATACAAGTATTGCCTAAGGTAGTTGAACAGGGAAAGCACCTGCCGACCCAAAGGAGAAAAAAGAGAGGTGGAAAGAATATGTGTCAGAACTATATAATAAGGAGGAAGAACAAGAACCACATCGGTCTAATTCAGACTTAGTCAATGATGAAATGGAGAAGGGTCTGGAAATTACAAGAGAAGAATTTGAGGAGGCACTTAAATCAATTCCAAACAATAAAGCTCCAGGGGTAGATGAGATACCCACTGAACAACTAAAAGCATCTAGAGAAGCTTTAATTAATCAATTTTCGTTTTTGTAAATTGTTGCTATCAAAAAGGAATTTGGCCTGCTGACCATACGACCTCCGTATTTATTCCTACACCAAAAAAAAAAAAAAACTAAGGCAACAGAGTGTGAACAGTATAGAACCATACGTTTAATTTCACATGCATACAAGATTCTGCAGAAGATCATTAAAATGAGATTGAATTTTAAGGTGGAAGAGGCGTTGGGAGAGTACCAATTTGTATTTAGAAGAGGAATAGATGCTAGGGATGCGATTGGCATCCTGAGATTCTTGGGTGAAAGAATGGTCGACAGGGGTGCTCCCTCTTTGTATGTTTCATTGATTACGAGAAGGCCTTCGACAGAGTGCCTTGGACAAAACTTTTTCCAATCCTAGAGAGACTAGGCATGGATGATAACCGTGTCCGGCTTATCAAAAATCTCTATGTAAATCAGGAAGCGCTGATTTCAATTCAAGAGAGAATGTCTGATCCAGTCCCAATAAATAAAGGTGTAAGGCATGAATGCTTGTTGTCACCCTGCCTTTTTGGTAAGTTATGATGGATCAATCCTTGGGGAGAGCCAGTGAAGGAGTTTGGGTTAATGGAGAGAGAATTAAGGCCATTAAGTTTGCTGACGACCAGACAATAGTTTCAGGATCAACCATATCATTACAGCGTATGATGCCAAAAATACACAAAAATGCGGATATCTATGGAATGAAGATAAGTAAAAATAAGACAAAACTAATGGTAATAAAGAAGGATCCAAAACAGGGTTTTCTTAAAATTGAAGGACAATGCATCGAACAAGTTAAATCATTTTGCTATTTGGATCAAATTATTACTGAAGATGCGAGATGTGAAAAGAAAATTAGAATGAGACTGGGGATGGCAAAAACGGCTTTTAAAGAGAATTAAAGACTACTGACAGCCAAAAATATAGATTTAAAACTGAGGAAGAGAATTTTAATGGCATGTGTTTGGCCAGTAGATGAACATTGACCAAGAGGGAAGTCAAAGGGCAGGAGATATTTGAGATGTTTAGCTATAGAAGAACGGAGAGAATATGTTGGCTCGATAGAAAGACTAATGAAGAGGTCCTTGAGAGAATGGGAAAACCCAGGACTCTGATCAACATGCTAAAGAGAAGAAGAATGTTACGGATAGGACACACATTGCGCCATGAAGGCCCAATTCTGAAAGTTTTGGTAGAGAAAATTCAAGGCAAGAGAGGAAGAAGACGACCAAGGAATAGTTTTGTGGCACAGTAACTCCAAGACACTAATACTAAGACATACTATGACTAGAAGGGAACGGAGGAAAATAGAGAGGAATGGAGAGACAGAGTACATCTACTGAACAACCAGTCCTTGGACTGAGTAACCAAGAAGAAGAAGAAGAAGACAGTTGGTGGAAAAGTTATATACGTCAAACCGAAATTGTCTTTCGTGAACTTGAGTAAAATGGTGTTTTGTTCCACATCAATGTTAAAGTCACCAGTGAGAATGATGGGCATTTGGGTATCCGGTATCATACTTGGTATGATTTTCACGATGCTTTCAGAGTAATGGCATATGATCTGGAACATGATGACCTCTAGTGAGTGATGTTTGTGAAACGTTGGGATGAATGTAAACCAAACCAAGTATAGAGCGAGTTTGAGCAGACACTGTCTCACCAACTAGACACATGTCACCCACATAGTCATCTTAATTCTCAATCTGTTGTTGACTGAGACATTTACGGGTTGGCAATCTGTTAGACTATTGATGATTCTGCAAATGGCAACTCCCCCGCAGTTCGTTTTTGTGGACAAAGTAGTACGTTCGGAAATGGATGGTTTGTGTTGGGCTATTGCCCTATTTCTCTTCGCCTTGAATTAGAAACTGGGCAAATTCATGGGATTAGAATAATTCATCCAAGTTTCACTCACGGCCAAGCAGTCCATTGGATCACATTTACTAGCTGTAGAAGTGCTTGGTCGTGGCTCCACGCGTTACGTCGCTTTGGCTTTCTTCTTCTGTCTATAAGCCCTACATCGTTCTGCATTAGTCGTTCTGAGCTTATTCGATTCCTTTTGAGTTCTTCTTTCTTCTGATACACGTTTGTAATATTTTGAGTCGGACATTTGCTTCAAACATTTAGACATTTTGATTTTCTGACAAATATGTTTTCGTTTAGCACTTATAACTTATAAAGTACTTATTAAATGTTTATGATTTATTAGTTTTTAAATAGATCTCATCCAGACGAATCGTTTGAGACCAATATCATGATCCTGCCTCTACGCAATCTTGAGTCATACTGATTTTAAGGAGCTTGAATCAGCTTATTCGGCCCCGAAATGGCGGACATCCTCCCCTCTCCCCACGTATGAGCATGATCTTGAAGTTGACAAGTTTAGAATGACTGGTTATTACTCTTTTTATGTAAGTTATTAGATTTTTGCTATTTGTTATAATTTAGAAATTATAAGCATTTGATCAATCGTAAGAAATTATGTCGGTCAAGTTTCCTAGAGGGTATCGCCATGGTACCGATTTTAAAGACGTATCCACGTCAAAAAAATTACTCTGACTAAAACTTTCCATGTTCGTAGAAAGCAGAACATTTGAAAGGATACGAGCTACGACTTTGATTTCTACAGGATCTAATCCGGCAGTATTGCATAAACGATTAGCATTTCGGCACATACAGTAGGTGTATGCTTACCGCGTCTAGGCAAATCAGATAGGGCAACGTTAGATTTTTGTATTATAAGCGCCGGCTCGTTCGTCGCGTTGGTGCTTCGTCAGCAGAGGGCAAGGATGCCTCGTCAATCTGTAAGACAGTCGTACAGCCATATACATCAGCGAGTTCGACAGAAGTCGCATTATCGGCATGACAGACTTCAATGGTTCCCTCCGGGAGATTGACGGTCTTGTGGGACGCAGAGTGTCCGTCGTGACAAGAATGAGCAAGGAATGGTACGACGAAGGGCATAGGACACGAAGAGAAGGTTCTCGATGTCATACACATACAACTCCGAGGAACAATCGTCTTCTCATGACGGTGTATTTGAGTGACTGTTACTCATCATCAACGTCGTTGGCTCAGCAGTGGCAAACTGTGACGCATTCTTACATGTCAGCTGTAACAATACATCTCCGTTATTAGGATTAGGACTGCCAGGATGCAATGGTGCATCGAACGATGGGAATGGCGGCGTGACGAATGGCACAATATCTTGTTCTCGTACGAGGCGCGCTTCTGTTTAGGCAAAAATGATGGCCGCATATGTGTACTCTTACTACAGGAGGACAGGCTTCGGGAAGAGTGTATTTGCTTCAGCTGTACAATACCAACACGAAGCATTATGGCCTAAGGTGCTATCGAGTACAAAAGTCGATCATCTCTCGTGAGAGTCCATACCACGATAACGAGTGTCCATTATGTCAATGGCATTCTACAACCTGTCGCTCTTCCGTACATGAAAGACGTCCCCGGAGCCATTTTTCAGCAGGACAATGCCACACTACATATTCCAGTCACAACACGTGCCATCTTTTGGGATAACAACTTTCCTCTTTTTCCATGGCCTGCTAGATCCCCGGATTTGTCACCCACAGAAAATCTCTGGGACATGCTCAGACGGAACGTGCAGCCGTACCACATCGGCCAGAAAATCTTGATGTACTTTGGACGTGGGTCGACACCTGCATGGCTATTCCACAGGACACGATTCACACATTAGCGATGCCTCAGCACGTACAGCAGGTGATGCAAGCCAGAGTTGGCCACACTGATTATTAGCTACATCGACGCACCTGGTACCTATGACACCGAGATACTAATCATTTGTTCTGTACTGCCTAATACACATATACAACAGGTGATGCAAGCCAGAGTTCGCCACACCGATTATTAGCTACATCGACGCACCCGGTACGTATGTCACCGAGATGCTAATCATTTGTTCTGTACTGCCTAATGCACATATACAACAGGTGATGCAAGCCAGAGTTCGCCACACCGATTATTAGCTACATCGACGCACCCGGTACGTATGTCACCGAGATGCTAATCATTTGTTCTGTACTACCTAATGCACATATACAACAGGTGATGCAAGCCAGAGTTCGCCACACCGATTATTAGCTACATCGACGCACCCGGTACGTATGTCACCGAGATGCTAATCATTTGTTCTGTACTGCCTAATGCACATATACAACAGGTGATGCAAGCCAGAGTTCGCCACACCGATTATTAGCTACATCGACGCACCCGGTACGTATGTCACCGAGATGCTAATCATTTGTTCTGTACTGCCTAATGCACATATACAACAGGTGATGCAAGCCAGAGTTCGCCACACCGATTATTAGCTACATCGACGCACCCGGTACGTATGTCACCGAGATGCTAATCATTTGTTCTGTACTGCCTAATGCACATATACAACAGGTGATGCAAGCCAGAGTTCGCCACACCGATTATTAGCTACATCGACGCACCCGGTACGTATGTCACCGAGATGCTAATCATTTGTTCTGTACTGCCTAATGCACATATACAACAGGTGATGCAAGCCAGAGTTCGCCACACCGATTATTAGCTACATCGACGCACCCGGTACGTATGTCACCGAGATGCTAATCATTTGTTCTGTACTGCCTAATGCACATATACAACAGGTGATGCAAGCCAGAGTTCGCCACACCGATTATTAGCTACATCGACGCACCCGGTACGTATGTCACCGAGATGCTAATCATTTGTTCTGTACTGCCTAATGCACATATACAACAGGTGATGCAAGCCAGAGTTCGCCACACCGATTATTAGCTACATCGACGCACCCGGTACGTATGTCACCGAGATGCTAATCATTTGTTCTGTACTGCCTAATGCACATATACAACAGGTGATGCAAGCCAGAGTTCGCCACACCGATTATTAGCTACATCGACGCACCCGGTACGTATGTCACCGAGATGCTAATCATTTGTTCTGTACTGCCTAATGCACATATACAACAGGTGATGCAAGCCAGAGTTCGCCACACCGATTATTAGCTACATCGACGCACCCGGTACGTATGTCACCGAGATGCTAATCATTTGTTCTGTACTGCCTAATACACATATACAACAGGTGATGCAAGCCAGAGTTCGCCACACCGATTATTAGCTACATCGACGCACCCGGTACGTATGTCACCGAGATGCTAATCATTTGTTCTGTACTGCCTAATGCACATATACAACAGGTGATGCAAGCCAGAGTTCGCCACACCGATTATTAGCTACATCGACGCACCCGGTACGTATGTCACCGAGATGCTAATCATTTGTTCTGTACTGCCTAATGCACATATACAACAGGTGATGCAAGCCAGAGTTCGCCACACCGATTATTAGCTACATCGACGCACCCGGTACGTATGTCACCGAGATGCTAATCATTTGTTCTGTACTGCCTAATGCACATATACAACAGGTGATGCAAGCCAGAGTTCGCCACACCGATTATTAGCTACATCGACGCACCCGGTACGTATGTCACCGAGATGCTAATCATTTGTTCTGTACTGCCTAATGCACATATACAACAGGTGATGCAAGCCAGAGTTCGCCACACCGATTATTAGCTACATCGACGCACCCGGTACGTATGTCACCGAGATGCTAATCATTTGTTCTGTACTGCCTAATGCACATATACAACAGGTGATGCAAGCCAGAGTTCGCCACACCGATTATTAGCTACATCGACGCACCCGGTACGTATGTCACCGAGATGCTAATCATTTGTTCTGTACTGCCTAATACACATATACAACAGGTGATGCAAGCCAGAGTTCGCCACACCGATTATTAGCTACATCGACGCACCCGGTACGTATGTCACCGAGATGCTAATCATTTGTTCTGTACTGCCTAATGCACATATACAACAGGTGATGCAAGCCAGAGTTCGCCACACCGATTATTAGCTACATCGACGCACCCGGTACGTATGTCACCGAGATGCTAATCATTTGTTCTGTACTGCCTAATGCACATATACAACAGGTGATGCAAGCCAGAGTTCGCCACACCGATTATTAGCTACATCGACGCACCCGGTACGTATGTCACCGAGATGCTAATCATTTGTTCTGTACTGCCTAATGCACATATACAACAGGTGATGCAAGCCAGAGTTCGCCACACCGATTATTAGCTACATCGACGCACCCGGTACGTATGTCACCGAGATGCTAATCATTTGTTCTGTACTGCCTAATGCACATATACAACAGGTGATGCAAGCCAGAGTTCGCCACACCGATTATTAGCTACATCGACGCACCCGGTACGTATGTCACCGAGATGCTAATCATTTGTTCTGTACTGCCTAATGCACATACACAACAGGTGATGCAAGCCAGAGTTCGCCACACCGATTATTAGCTACATCGACGCACCCGGTACGTATGTCACCGAGATGCTAATCATTTGTTCTGTACTGCCTAATACACATATACAACAGGTGATGCAAGCCAGAGTTCGCCACACCGATTATTAGCTACATCGACGCACCCGGTACGTATGTCACCGAGATGCTAATCATTTGTTCTGTACTGCCTAATGCACATATACAACAGGTGATACAAGCCAGAGTTCGCCACACCGATTATTAGCTACATCGACGCACCCGGTACGTATGTCACCGAGATGCTAATCATTTGTTCTGTACTGCCTAATGCACATATACAACAGGTGATGCAAGCCAGAGTTCGCCACACCGATTATTAGCTACATCGACGCACCCGGTACGTATGTCACCGAGATGCTAATCATTTGTTCTGTACTGCCTAATACACATATACAACAGGTGATGCAAGCCAGAGTTCGCCACACCGATTATTAGCTACATCGACGCACCCGGTACGTATGTCACCGAGATGCTAATCATTTGTTCTGTACTGCCTAATACACATATACAACAGGTGATGCAAGCCAGAGTTCGCCACACCGATTATTAGCTACATCGACGCACCCGGTACGTATGTCACCGAGATGCTAATCATTTGTTCTGTACTGCCTAATGCACATATACAACAGGTAATGCAAGCCAGAGTTCGCCACACCGATTATTAGCTGCATCGACGCACCCGGTACGTATGTCACCGAGATGCTAATCATTTGTTATGTATTGCCTAACGCACATATACAGCAGGTGAAGCAAGACAGAGTTGGCTACACCGATTATTAGCTCCATCGATGAATCTGGTACGTATGACACCGAAATGCTAATCATTTGTTCTGTATTGCCTAATCAGCATATACAGCAGGTGATAGAAGCCACAGGTGGCCACACTGACTATTAGCTACATCAACGCACCTGGTACGTATGACACCGAGATGCTATTCTTTTGTTCTACACTGCCGGAAAGTGAAAAAAGAACACCAAGAAGGAATTGGCGGACGATCATGAAATTTACATATGTTAATAAGGTCGAGTTTACGTTGGTGTGATATTAATTTCGAGACCAACCGGTGAGCGCTTACGCCACAGCACGGCAGAATATGCAAATTATCGTCGGTGGTATTTAAGGAGTACGGCGAAGTGAATGTAATCAGTCGTCGGCGTACGGACACGTGCGAAGACTCTGAAGAAGCTGCAATGCCTGGACATGGAAGACTTGTACGATTTCAGCAGTTATCGGACTTTGGGCGAGATCGTATAGTCGGACTCCGCGAGGCCGGGTGGTCGTACCGTCGTATTGAGGAGTGAATTAGACGGAAAGTATCGGGGGTTGTACGATGGTGGCGTAGATTGTCCGAGGAATATTCCCACACGAGAAGACGTGGAACCGGGAGTCACAGACGGACTGATGAGCGGACCGATCGACGCATAAGAAGAGCGGCGTTGTCAAGCAGAACATCCACTGCGACGCAAATCCGAGCTGCCGTTGCACCTGAGGTGACTGTGCGAACAATCCGCAACCGTCTACTGGATGCAGGACTACGTGCACGTGAACCTCTGACTCCAACCCACCGTTAGGAACGGCTGCAGTGGTGTCGCCAACGTCTGCACTTGAGAACGCAATGGCGATCTGTCGTGTTCAGCGATGAAAGCAGATTCTGCTTGGGAGCCTCCGATAGCCGTATGCTTGTTCGCAGACGCACATGGGAGCGTCTCCACCCTTCTTGTATCCGCCAGCAACACACAGGGCTTACACCTGGTCTCCTGGTGTGGGGAGCGATCAGCTATGGCTCCCGTACACAACTAGTGTTTGTACCGGGTACGTTAAACAGCACCTCCTACATCAACAACATCATTCAGCCCGTTGTTGTGCCATTTGTAAGGTCGGTCCATCGTGGTGTTTTCCAGCAAGATAACGCACGCCTACACATGGCACGTGCAACGCAACATGCACTTCAGGATGTGAGACAACTTCCATGGCCTGCACGTTCACCGGATTTGTCCCCCATTGAGCACGTGTGGGATTTTATGGGACAACGCCTTATCCGGTCTTCACGGCCAGCCACTACCATCCCTGATGTACGCGTCCAGGTTGAGGATGCTTGGAACTCAATACCCCAAATTTACATCCAATATTTGTATGACAGACTCCATGCCAGAATTGCAGTGTGACGCACTTCATGGCGGTTCAACCTCGTACTAACCATGTTACATGGAAATGTTATTTTTCAGTTTACCAGCAAATACAGCTGTATTTTGCCATAATGGTTTGATCACGTTATCTCTGTATTCCGTTATTATGCTGTATAAATTTCATTGGTATGAGACGTCTCCTTCTTGGTGTTCTTTTTTCACTTTTCGCCAGTGTATATTCCTTAATGAATATATCCTGTAAAAAATCAGTCTTAGACTGGCTCTTTTCAGGTGTTCTACTTTTGTGAACATGAGTGTATTTTTCCAAAAATGCAAATTTAAGCTAAATAATTTTGTTTAGACTTGGACTGTAATTAAGAACACAACGTGCCAGCTGTCCATTTGCTAACAAAATAACTTAAGGTACTCAGTGGCAACCAAGTGAACTTTGATAGAAATTTTCTCCCCTTACTAAAGTAGATTGCATTTCCATAAAATCTTAATTATCAAAAAGAGCCTAACTGTATAAAGAATTGAACTTGTTTTCATATAATTTTAATTTTCTAGACACGACAGTCTACAGAAGTTGTCGATAAACATGTTTGACGCAAATCTGTAAAAGAAATGTCATGGAAATATGTGCCGAAATTAATTTTATACGCAGAACCCTTTCTTCTGCAATTGTTAACATAACGTAATTTGCCGAGAACCCTCCCTATTTTAAATACACCCCCTTTCTCATCCTAAAATACGTAATATGCTTTCTCTCTCTCGCTTCACAGAAAAGAGCATGGAAATATTCCGATGATTTTCTTTTTCGTCACCTTTCCGGACGGAAGTAAGTGGATTCTCTCCTGAGGTTGGCAATAATTGTTTCTGGAATCTTTCTTTTTCTGCGTTTCTTCTTTCACTCCCATTATTCCTCTTGCTGTATCACACCCGCTCCGTGAGTCGGCGAATCGGCACACACTTTGCTCGTTATCCGTTTAAAAGACTCATGTAAACCTGCGCGTAAAAGGCAGAAAACTGTTACTAAACGAATTGAAAGAACCCCGCTCTCCCATCTTAACACTTCAGATTCTTGCCAATTATATCGCCGTTTTTGAAAAGAAACATAATTCCTTGCTAACGCAAAAATTCTTCACACCGGTTTTTTTTTTCCCTCATGAAGTCATTTTTTATTTTATCATTAGCGGCTTTATTTCAAAGCAACTAAAGCCTAACAAAACCTTCGAGACGAGAGAAAAAGTAAAGTTTAATCTTAAACACAGAATACTAATCTGAATAATTAGGTTTTTGTCGTCTTACATAATACACAGTTGTAATCATACCATCCAATAAACAATGGCAGTCGGCTGATTTGCATTGCTTATTCCATCCCTGGCTTTTCTTTTGTTTCGCCGTTTTTTTCCCTTCCAACTGCAGACCTGATGCGCTTAAATTAAAATTATTTTTTTTAAAGAAAGTGCCGAAAGAAAATACATTTGTATATTTTATTGTGGCAGTTCTCTTTCCTTTGTAAGTCGGTTCTTTAAAATTATCTGCAGCACATTTTCCAGGTAATTGTTATTCATACGACAGTCGAAATACCAGCAATATGTCTCAACTTCTTTTTTTCTCTTCCATTTTTCTTTGTGAGTGTAAATCCTATTCGGCGATTTCACAGTCTTTGTGAAGATTAGAGAGCTGATTCGGCGAAAGAAAGTTGCATTTTACAAGCAGCTGATGTGTCGCAGGAGAAAGTGCTCCCTTTCTAAATTAACGTTAGTCCGTCGTTAGTACTCGTTCAGTGAATAACACTGCCCCGTGTGTGCGGGGGTTTCCTGTTTTCTGGATTTCTATCAGAAGTATCGATCCCACTTGTCGCATGAATAGACTATCAAGTAAGTCAACAATCAATAATTACTCCTTGTTATTATTGCTGATTAATTTTTGTTTGATCAACTCAGTTTATTCTTCCAGATAACCCTGTCGATTGCTCGATTTCTTCCCCGTAAAGTATGCAAACAACTTGCTCTTCAGTAGAACGCAACTTTTGCAGTTTCTTTTTCAGACGGAAAATGAAAATCGTGTTTGGTCATCTTAACTTTTCGCTCCATCTTTATTTTTTGTTTGTATTTACTTATAATGACTATAATTACCAAATCAAGGTTCTGTAAGCTGTCTGGCAACCCTAATTTAGGGCAGCTGGTTTCAGGAAGTGCTACAGCCAGAGCCATCAAACAGATGCACCACTCAAGCTTGACTCCGGATTTGAACCCTGGCTCATCTCAGACGAATGGTTGTGAAAACACAAACTTACCGGTTATCGGACCTCCATCCTTTTGCCCCGGAGCCAAATACTTTCCTAATTGAGCTACATTGACGGAATTTATCGCTGCAACTTTGAACATGTGCTTCACCTCTGTAGTACGTCACATATATCCAACCCCTTGAGAAAGGGCTGGGACGGAATCATTAGTTTTCAGGTCACGCGGCAAACAATGTTTGAAGTAACTCTGTAGAAAAAAGGAATTCTAACTAATTCCGGACGATGTGTGGAAGAACCATCACACATTTTTTGAAGCGAAGAAGGAATATCCATTAATGCCAGACGATGTGTGGAAAGAACATCACACATTTTTCGAAGAACCCATAGGCCAGTAGGTCCATTTTTACGTTTGGGCGTCAATAAAGCGAAGCGAATTTTTGCCGGTGACGCGGCTCGACTTTGCATTCTTTTGGTCCGGAGCAGAATTCTTTTCTAATTAAGCTACACCGACGTAATTTGTGGCTGAAATTTTGCCGTCTTGACATGTTATGCACCTCTGTAGTATGTACATCACATGGTCAGAAACGAGCGCATCATGCAATCCCGTGATGTCAGTCAGTTTTATTGTTATTCTTCTTGTTGCCACAGTTTGAAGAATGTTCTTCTTGTTGCCACAGTCTTTCCCTGTCACTGTTTCCTTTGCTGTCAATGACCGTTCAATTGCTGTTTGTTTTTAATTTCGTTCCAGGTATTATCGTTTGGAAGTTTTACGTCCGCCGCGACTGTTCGCTGTGGGCGTTAAATCAGTGGAATATTAGCAGTTGCTCGCCCGTAATTTAGGGAAACTGGTTCCAGGGAAGGAAGAGAGCCAGTGCCGTAAGATAAACACAACATCCATGTCTCATCGGGATTTGAACCCGGATCCATTTCGGACAAATGATCAGAAGACTGCTTAACCGGGACTACAACTGCATTCTTATTTAAACACAGTTCATTGTGATTTCACTATAGCTCTCCCATCAATAACCTCAATTTAACACTTCAGCGGTCTAAGCACTGGATTCTGACCATTCGTCCGTGTGGGCCTGGGTTTGAGTCTTGGATGAGGAATAGACAATGTTCTTGCCCTAAAGCACTGGTTCTCTCTTCTCCCTGAAACAAGTAGCCCCAAGAAAGGAACGGAAGACTGCTTATAGCAATATAGGCCATAAAGAGAGAGTTGCTCACGCTGGCCACAAAACCTTGAAATACAAGTTAGTAAAATCATTCAATGCATTGATTATAATACGCTTTCCAACATACCAGAAATCATTACTCAAGTTATGAGGATAATGGCTGTGGAATAAATCTCGCTCCTGTGCCCTGACCTTTGACCCCATTTCGATGATATACAACATAACCGGTTCAGTATACCTCCGGAACAACATACTAAAGTTTTGTCGCAATGGAAGCATTTTTACGTAAGTTATGACGCATAATGGCGATGGAAGTGTTTCCTCTCTTATGTCCTGACCTTTGACCCCATTTCGCCCATTTTCAATAATGTTTGTTCCCGGTTGGTCCCCTTCCACATACTAAGTTTTCATCGATATCGAACCTTTTTTATGTTAGTTATGACGCATAAGAGCAGTGGAATGGATCCCGCTCCTATGTCCTAACCTTTGAAATCATTTCGTTCACTTTCAATAGTGTTCCTTTCCAGGTGATCTCCTTCCAAATACTAAAAGTTCATCGAAATCGAACGATTTTTACGCGTGTTATCGTGCGGACGGACATACGCACACAACGCGTGACGTAATGAGACAGATGGGAATCGCGACCATCTGCTCGCAAGAGTGTGACGTCATAAAACTTTAATAGGATTCACACACAATGCGTGACGTAATGAGACAGATGGCGTGACTGCGCGCCAACATCTGAATTGCGAGATTGTGACGTCATAAGATCGTCCCCAGGTGGTCCCCTACCACATAATAAAATTTCATCGAAATGAAATCATTTTTACGCACGTTATGACGCATAAAGGCAATGGAATGCATTCCGCTCCTGTGTACTGACCTTTCATCTCACTTCACTCATTTTCAATAAGGTTCATTCCCAGGTGGTCCCCTGCAATATACTAAAATTCCATCGACATTGAACCATATTTACACAAGTTATGACGCATAAGGGCAATGAAATGGATTCCGCTCCTATTCCGTGATCTTTCACCCCACTTCACCCATTTTCAACAGGGTTCATCCCCAGGTAGTTCCCTACAATATGCTAAAATTTCATCGACATCGAACCATATTTACGCAGGTTATGACGCATAAGGACAATGGAATGAATCCCGCTCCTATGCCGTGACCTTTGATCCCATTTCGTCCATTTTCAATAGGGTTCGTCCCCATGTGGTCCCCTACCACATACTAAAATTTCACCGAAATCGAACCATTTTTACGCGAGTTATTGTGCCGACAGACAGACGGACAGACGGACGGACAAAGCTGGAGCATATACGCTTCTTCAACCTACGGTTGGAAGGCGTAAGAAAGAAAAAAAATTCTTAATCTTAAGCGAGATCTGATTTAAGGTTATTCTGACAGCCAGTTGACCTCAGTTCGAAGTCGTCATTGATCACTAAGTTCCAGCAGTTCGACATCTGGTAGAGATCTCCTCGACATGCAATACACTGTCAGCTGATCGGTCCCATATTTAAGTTCGCTAGATGCTTTTAACAAACAAACTGCTGGTAATTATGATGTGCCTGTCCCGCAGGACGCACATGAGATAATGGCAGATTGCAATGAGAGCACATGTCCGCGTAGCTTAGTTGGGAGAGCGACTTACTCCGGAGTGAGAGGACCCGAATTTGATGTCCGGCGTGGACAAACCTGTGTTTTCACATTGGCGCACGAACTTAAAGGATGACCTCGCCGTTAAGTTTCTTGCAGTGCTGTGATGTTCTTTCCACACCGCAAGACAGGAAAAATGAGAATCCCTTCTTCAGTGCTTCGAAAAAGTAAATGTGTGTGATGTTACGTTCCACACACCAAAATTGTCTGGGAGTTCTCAAATGCACGTTCTTCAGCGGATGACTGCCAATAGCGACACATGGTCCTAGCTGACCCGTGGACCATGCCCCCGGCCCTCTTTCGGTCAGGTGGCGAGATGTGACGTGCCTGCCCGGCAGGACGCACATGAGATAAAGATAGATAGCAATGAGAGCACATGTCCGCGTAGCTCAGTTGGGAGAGCGACTTACTCCGGAGTGAGGGGACTCTGATTCTACGACCGGCGTGGAGAAGACTGTGTTTCCACATAATCATGTAAAGACACAAACATTTTAAAACACGTGGTGTGTAACTTTTCTAGATTGCCAGGAATTTAAAAGGTATTTCAGTAAGACCCAAAGATAAACGGAAAATAGTTGAATAATATGCAACAACATTTTTATGAAGAAACACTTAAGCATTGAATAATTCGCATTTTACTGAGTTCATGTTTGAATATTTTTTCGTGTTGGCATTAATGGTGTTTACTCTATCATAAGATCATAAGGCCGTTCTACAACCTGCAAGGAGTGTTGATAAAAGTCATGATAAAAGAGTGATTTTTTTTTCAAATGACGGTTGCTTTAAAGACCGCGGCGAGCATCTGAGTCCCAAAGCAGTCTCTTAGCCTTAAGTTGGGTCTGATTTCAGGGAACAGAGACAGACAGTTCCGTAGAAAAAATATTCCGACCATGAAACTCGAACCAGGGCTCCGGTCAGATGAATAACTATAAGTTCTCGCTTTTGACCACTCTGCAATTGGGACGGCAAAATCTGGTTTCAAATGTGCGCAGCTGTTAAAGAAAATTAACAATACATTTTTTTTTATATTAAAACATTTTTAGTTCAAAATTATCAATGCTGTTAACAGTTCTTTCCATTTGGAACCATGAGAATACGCATAAAATGTTTCCTATCTGTATTTTCTTCTCAGTGACAATAGGCACTCTCTAGCACTTCCCAGTTGAAATTATGACTGCTTTCAATTATCAATGCTCTTAACAGTTCTTTCCATTTGGAACCATGACAATACGCATAAAATGTTTCTTGTCTGTATTTTCTTCTCAGTAAAAATAGGCACTCTCTTTTACTTCGCAGTTGAAATCATAACTGTCTTCAATTATCAATGCTGTTAACAATTCTTTCCATTTGGAACCATGACATTACGCATAAAATGTTTCTTGTCTGTATTTTTGATTGGAGTAACGACCACCGTAGGCACTCAATGGGCTATAAGCAGTTGAAATCATAACTGTCCCTAATTTAGGGTCACTGGTTCCAGGGAAGGGAGAGAGCCATGAAGACAATACACAACATCCATGCCTGACCGGGATTCGAACCCGTAGGCACCCTCTTTCACTTCCCAGTTGACGAATAATAACTGTTTTGAAGCGCCTTATTAATGCGCTAACAATTCTTTCCATTTGGAACCATGACAATACGCATAAAATGTTTCTTGTCTGTATTTTCTTCTCAGTAAAAATAGGCACTCTCTTTTACTTCGCAATTGAAATCATAACTGTCTTCAATTATTATCAATGCTGTTAACAATTATTTCCGTTTGGAACCATGACAATACGCATAAAATGTTTCTTGTCTGTATTTTCTTCTCAGTAAAAATAGGCACTCTCTTTTACTTCCCAGTTGAAATCATAACTGTCTTCAATTATCAATGCTGTTAACAATTATTTCCGTTTGGAACCATGACAATACGCATAAAATGTTTCTTGTCTGTTATTTTCTTCTCAGTAACAATATACACTCTCTTTCACTTCCCAGTTGAAATAATAACTGTTTTCAATTATCAATGCTGTTAACAATTCTTTCCATTTAGAACCATGACAATACGCATAAAATGTTTCGTGCCTTTTATTTTCTTCTCAGTAACAGTAGGCACTCTCTTTTACTTCCCAGATGAAATAATGACTGTTTTCAATCATCAATGCTGTTAGCGATTCTTTGCATTTGGAAACCATAAGCATACGCATAAATGTTTCGTGTCTGTATTTTCTTCTCCGTAACAATAGGCGCTCTCATTCACTTCCTAGTTGAAATAACTAAGGAAGACATTGCGATTTTTGGAAACTTGCATTTTGTAAAAATTGCAGCAAATCATTTTAATTGGGACTTTATAGCAGGGATTTTTCTACGGCTTAATTTTTAAGAAGAGTTTTTAGAGTCGTCATTGGTCCTTTAATTGGCACATTAGCGATGTTATTGTAGTCAGAGCTTCTTCCGAAGTCTTCAGGTGTGCATTTCACCCAGTAAATTCATCTGGCGCTGGGGGTGTGGCCAGAGGTGCTGGGGGTGTGGCCAGAGGTGCTGGATCCTGGCCAGTAATCCTAACAGGATCCGAGCTTCGAAGGAGGCATGGATAGTGCGCCTGTTGTACGCAGCTGGCCTTTCGATTCCCTGGAACAAGTAGTTCTAAATTAGGGACGGACGATTGTTCAAAACCCTAAGAGTTGCTCGTTGTGGTCGTTAAACCCGAAATAAACAGAAAAAAATCGAGAGACTACCCAGGTACTCTTTGTAGATAATTTATGCTATGCATATTTCGCATGCAAAGATCTTTGTGGGTGTAAAATAAAATCAATGATTCGAGAGTATGCATTTATTTTCACACAACAACACATTGCATTTATTTGAGTCACTCACGACCATACCGAGCCACAGTTCGGTACATACTAAAAGGAATTAAATCATAAAAACAAACAATAAATTATTGAAGTACTCGAAATGAAAACAAAAACCTATTAGGTGTGCAACTTAATTCTCGGCCACAGGCACGACACTTTCCTGGGCGAGCTGTGACTTTGGGCGACAGGGATCCGCGTTGAACAGTTGTTCCAGTTCCTCGTCGTCAACTTTCTGTGGCTGTCCTGGACGTTCTGCATCATGGAGATCAAAATTTCCCTGCTTAAACCGCTGGAACCAGTTCTTACATGTATTGTAGGACACAGTAGCGTCACCCAAAGCAGCACAGATTATTTGCTGGGCTTCCGCGGCACTTTTTTAGATGAAACGCGAACAGGAGGCAGTACCTCAAATGCTGCTTCTCGAACGACATTGCTTTGACCGTCAACTTTCGTCCCTTCTGTCACTACAGCAGTAAGCGGTTATGGTTGCCTGGCAAGCTGTTGGATGGCGCTAAAATCAGCCATTATCGCACACAGCTATTTCCATTTGCCGACATTCTATGATCGCATGCGGTTAGGGGCCGAGAATTAAGTTGCACACCTATTACAATACAGTTCACTAATTTCTGACATAGAACGGTGTTTAGGTACATGGATTAATGAATGTTATTGTCATAAAATCAATGAAAGAAAATATGTGAGTCATGAAAGCAAATATGTATCAGTTGAGTTTTTCAAAAACAATATTTGTAAGACTGTTTAGTCTTAAAAAATAAAAAAATAAATAACTATGGCGTCGGCAATAGTCGACTGTTTAGTTTTCCAAAAACAATATTTGTTATTATTATATATTATTTAGATTTCGACGAACATAAGAAACGGCCGTGACACTTACGAAATGTGATGTAGTTACGAAAGTCCGTCTGCGCAAGCGCAAGCTAAAATCTGACCTGAAGTTAGAACGAAAAGCAGAATCGCAAATGTGTTAGATAAGGGGATTGGTAACTTTTGGTCTAGGATATCTACACGTTATACCCCATCGTGTTATATGTCATTTTAAAGCTATCGTCAAAGCAGATAGAGAAAGCCAATTTAACCAGATTCCAAGGAGATATTGTAACGTTTATGTACATTGCTGGCCACCCGAAATGCAACACCAAGAAGGAAGCATCCGATTGGCCAGAAATTCGCAGCATGCGTCGCCAGCGAGAGGATATGCAAACGATTAGCATTGCAGGGCATATGCAAGTCATGTGCGCCCAGCACGCCACCGTGAAGCACTATAAGAAAGGTGCACAGAGGGCGGGGTTAAAGTAGTGGAAGTGTGTTGTGCTGCCGGACCTGTGAGTGGGAAGCTTCCTGATGCCTCGTCGCAGAATACGGCGGTCATTCCAGCACGTTTCGGAGTTCGACAGAGGACGAATAGTGGCTTATCGCGACAGCGGTTTATCGTACCGAGACATCGGCGCCCGTGTGGGACGACAACCAGCCACAGTGAGGCTTGTATGGATTCGGTGGGTGCAAGAGGGACGGACGAACCGACGTGAGCGATTGCCGCAGCCGCGGCACACCACCGAACGAGAGAACCGGCATGTCGTGCGGCGGGCACTAACGGCTCGCACCGCCACATCACGAACGTTAGCGCAGGAATTAGGGTGTGTTGCGCAACACCCTGTGTCAGCACGTATCGTTCGACGTCGTCTGCAGGAGCAGGGACTTGTCGCACGGCGCCTATTGCTGCGATTACCATTGACGTTACACCACCGGCGAGTGCGGCGGAAGTGGGCCGTTGAAAACCGCACCTGGACTATGGAATGATACGACATTGTCTTCTCCGACGAATCGCGCTTCTGCTTGCAACACCACGATGGTCGGACCTGCGTGTGGCGGCACCGCGGCAAGAGACTGTATGGCGCCTGCATTATGCATTGCCATACCGGTCCGTCGCCTGGAGTTATGGTTTGGGGCGCAATTGGATACGACACCCGCACCCCCTCTGGTACGTACCGCCGGTACCTCAACAGCCACCGCTACATCTCCGACGTTTTGGAGCCTGTGGTACTCCCTTACCTGCAGGACCTGCCAACGGCCACGTTTCAACAGGACAATGCGCGCCCGCACGTGGCACGCATTGTGAAACAATTCTTCACGGCCCACCAGGTATCACTGCTGCCGTGGCCCTCCTGTTCCCCCGATATGTCGCCCATCGAACACGTCTGGTCGCTGATCGGCAACCGAGTGGCCCGGCAAGCACCACCCGTGATGAACTGTGGCAACGTGTGGAAGCAGCCTGGACCGACATACCCCAAGCCCACATCCAAAGCCTCTTTCGTTCGATGCCTCGGCTTGTAGCGGCTGTTATTGCCAGCCATGGGGGCCACACGAACTATTGATGTCTGCGTGTTCCGCAAGTCGCACGGGCCTGTCAGCTCAATCGTTTCATCTTTGTATCTGTTGTTATGTGTCCAGTAAATCTGGCTTTGCTATCACGTGTCCTTCTTGGTGTTGCATTTTGGGTGACCAGCAGTGTAAAACGTGATGAAATAATGTTCGGCGATAGTTTTCTGGACTATATTGTTGAGTAACAATGAAATTAACTATTGTTACGTCACTTCATGGGACAGCATTCAAAAATCAGGTTTCAACAATGGTTTTAACTACTTCCGTTACCAATTCTCGTTACATCGAAATTTTATGCATTTGATTTACTTTTCTGCGGTGGGGAAAGATACGTAGCATCAAAAAGTTATCTCTTTTGTATCGCAGATATTTTAATGTTGCTATTTGTTTCCCTTACATATTGAGTCATTGTCAATATGAAAAAGCTAGTTTCGCTTAATCCTTGGTGAAATGGGCATAGTGTTTCTCCAGTTTTCTGGTTCAGTTTGGAATCATCAGTGCATATTCTTATACCGTTTAATAATGAGTTACCTGTATTCCATTTTATCGGTTGCCGAGCAAAAGGATAAATATCTCATTTGTAGATTTTTGTTTATGAGTCAACTTAGTTTTTAGTATCAAGATTTCTAAGTTAATACCTTTTCTTTTGAACTTAATACTAATGTTACTGTCTATTTCGGCCACAATATAAATTTTCATGGCTCCGCTGCAGTTGTTCTATGGCATTTTGTAATCGCCAGGAGAACACTTCTTACTATTTACGAGACTAAGTTTGTAAGGTTTGCCGTATTTCCTTCTGGTTACCGACGCTCGCAAATATATGTCAGGAATATTTCAATAGCTATTTTATATTTTTCACTCTTGAGTTCCGAAGGAAAAGAGCTTCTTGGGTTTTCGAATTATTTATTTTCTTCAAAAATCGGCTATGGAAAGATAAAAATTTAAACATTGGCTTTACATTCCCGCGAATAATTCATGCCGGCTTGTAATGTAATGTAACATCCAGTTCTTTTAATTCTGTTATTGAATAACAAGCCCCAGGGGCACACCTTTGGGGAGTTTTGCAATTTTTTACCCAAAGTCTTTTCTGTAGCAAAATCTTGCCTCGAGCAAAATATAACCTTATAATATTTCTTCTCTCTTCAGTTTCTATTCAAGGCTTTGCCTACTTTCCTTTGCAATTTATTTTCGGAATATACTCGGTTAACCAGTATGAAATCTTTAACATGAGCTTGATCTTTCCACATTAAGAGCCAATATCCCTAAATCACATCTCTGTGGTAGCCTATTCCGTAATCTTAATGTATTGTTTCTGTTTTAGTATTATAACAGATTAATATATCCTTTAGAATATCAGTTGCCCATTAGAACTTGTTGGTTGGGTGTTTTAACGTTTTAATGTTTGTAACCCCAACAAATTCTTTCATTTACAAAGTTAAACCAGTTTCTTACTCAAAAAGATTAATTAATAAATTTACAATGGAGAAATTTAAAGATAGAATTAAGGAAATTTACTGGGAAAGTAAATTATATTCTCCTTCCCCTAACGCTTAATGTATTTTTAATGATATTTAAAGACATATATGGTCAAATATTTACGGTTTCACAGAAGTGTAAGAAAAATAGTAACAATTTTTTTAAACCATGGATAGATAATTCTGTTATACACAAAATAAATATTAAGAATAAATTATACACAACATTTTTAAAATCTAGATTACATGATGACCTTACTGCTTTTAAGAAATACAGAAATTACTTGAATTCTAAGATTAGAGCAATTAAAAGTATTTACTAATTTGAAATTTTCTCACAAACTCATCTAAACAAACTTGGAAACATTTGAATCAATTAATGGGTCGGAGACTATACTACTCCTGACTATCTTGCCAATTCTTATGGTTCACAGATTACTGATAAACGTGGTATAGTAACTCAATTCAATTATTATTTTGTGTCTTCTCCTCAGGGTATAGTGTCCAACTCTGCTAAAACGAACCTTAATCACATTGCCTCTTTTAATGGAGTCCATAGGACTGATCATTGTTTTTTATTTCCACTTACTAAGGATGAGCTGTTAAGAGAACTCAATAACATTAAACCTGCTGCAAGTCCTGGTTATGATGATGTTAGTCCTGTGGTTGTAAAGGCAGTTTCTGAATATTCTCCACTTAAGCAATTGAAATGTCGTCAGTATTACGAATAAATATTGACAACAAAATTATAGAATATGTGGATATCTTGGAATTATATTACAAAATAATCAAAAATGGAATTTACATATTGACCAACTAATTGAAAAAATTTCAAGAAATTTGGGTGTAATTGGTTCGATAGTCTCAGTCTTGTCACTTGGGGTTCTAAAATTATTATACTACTCATTAGTACAGTTTTCACCTCCTTAACTGCTGCATACTGGCATGGGGACAGACCACTTTAACAAATATATCCAGTCTTCAGGTATTACAAAACAAATTTGTCAGACTTCTGGAATAAAAAAAATAATTTCACACCAACTAATGAATCTCAATTCAGCGTTAGACATTTTCCTAGAGTATATCCAGAGAAATATGATATTTTAATCCTTAATCAGTTATAAAATTTTAACTTAGGTAAAATAATGTACAAAAGGATTAAAAATAATATCAATAATGAATTTTTAATAATATCTAAACCTGTGCCGCCCCGGTGGCGCAGTGGTCTAAGGCGTTGGCCTCTGATCATTCGTCCGTAAGGGGTCCGGGTTCGAATCCCGGTCAGACATGGATGTTGTGTTTGTCTTACGGCACTGGCTCTCTCCCTTCCCTGGAACCAGTGACCCTAAATTAGGGACGGGCGACTGCTTATAGCCCATTGAGTTGCTCACGGTGGTCGTTAAACCTCCAATCAAAAAAAAAAAAAAAAAAAAAAAATCTAAACCTGTACATAGCTACGATACCAGATATCACGACTTGCTGAAACCTGTCTTTCCCAGAACTCATTTTATAATGAAAAGTATAAATTACATGGGACCGCAATACTGGAACTCATTACCTCCTGAGATTACTTATTTGAATATTTTCAAGAGGAAACTAAAGCTTCATTTGTTAAATAAAATTAGAAGTGAGGAAGGCGTGGATGGAATTGTTAGTATGTGACGGTGGGGAAGGTGTGAGCGATATTGTGAAAAAGACCTTGCATTTGCTTCTCTGTTTATTTATTTTTTGTTTGTTTCTTTTTTTCTCCTAGTTGATTTAAATGTTTATTTAATTTTACGTTCAATAATTTGGATTGCTGTTTCTGCGGGGCTACGTCAGGTCTTCGTTAGGCATTTTCCACTCTCTTCCTAGCTGTTTGAGATAATCATTATAATAATGTCAATTTTTTCAAATGTATTTCTATTAAAACAGCTGAAATAAAAATATAATAAAACAAGTTAGTAAAATCATGCAATGCATTGATTATAATACGCTTTCCAACATACCAGAAATCATTACTCAAGTTATGAGAATAATGGCTGTGGAATAAATCTCGGTCCTGTGCCCTGACCTTTGATTCTTCGATGATATTCAACAGAACCGGTTTGGTATACCTCCGAAATAACATGATAAAGTTTTGTCGCAATCGAAGCATTTTTACGTACGTTATGATGCATAAGGGTTATGGAATAGATCCTGCTCCTGTGTCCTAACCTTTGACCCCATTTCGCCCATTTTCAATAGAATTCGTCCCCAGGCAAGACCCTACAACATACTAACATTTCATCCAAATCGAAGCATTTTTACGTAAGTTACGACGCATAATGGCGATGGAAGTGATTCCGCTTCTATGTCCTGACCTTTGACCCCATTTCGTCCATTTTCAATAGGGTTTGTCGCTAAGTGGTCTTCTACCACATACTAAAATTTCATCGAAATCGAACCTTTTTTACGTTAGTTATGACGCATAAAAGCAGTGGAATGGATCTCGCTCCTATGTACTGACCTTTGACCCCATTTCGTTCACTTTAAATAGGGTACCTTCCAAGGTGATCCCCTACCACATACTAAAATTTCATCGAAATCAAACGATTTTTACGCGAGTTATCGTGCGGACGAACATACGCACAAAACGCGTGACGTAATAACGCAGATGGGAATTGCGACCATCTGCTAGCAAGATGTGACGTCATAAAACTTTAATAGGATCCGCACACAACGCGTGACGTAATGAGACAGATGGCGTGACCGCGCGCCAACATTCTCAAACGCGGCGATATTGTGACGTTATAAGATTTCTAAGCATTGATAACATTAATGGAATAATGGAACAACGCGATCATTAAAAACGTTATAATTCGGGGTGGTTATTTATCCCACTGAACGAATTCTCCTAAAGTCGAGATCAAGGTAAATCGATTTCTAGTAACAGAAAACGGTAGGTTAACGACTTTCATCAAAATTCTTAGAGCTGTTTTCAAAATAAAATGTACGTACATACATACAAGAATTGCTACTTTAAGGTGGACGTCAAGTAATTTTGCTTCCTATACTTCCAATGGAAAAACTTCTGTACACATTTTCTTCACAATTAATGCGTTCCCAAGGATGAAAATTTGAACATCGATTAAAATATCTTCATTTTATAACTTGCAATACTTAATATTTTCTAAAACATAACCATAATTATGCAATTCAACATTTGCTTGTCTACTGACGTCATGAAAACACAGGTCGCGCCATCTTTTTTCTGGACAATTAATGCGTTCACAAGGATGAAAATTTGAACATCGATTAAAATAGCTTCATTTCATAACTTGGAATACTTAATATTTTCTAAACCAAAACCGTAATTATGCAATCCAACATTTTTTTGCCCACTGACGTCATCAAAGTACAGGTCGCGCCATCTTTTATCTGGTTTCAACACCACCAAAGGAAAAGTTATTTATTTTTAATAAGATTATGGTTATGTTTTAGAACATATTAAGTTTTCCAAGTTATAATATGAAGTTATTTTAATCGATGTTCAAATTTTCATCCTTGGGAACACCTTAATTGTGAAGGAAATGTGTACAAAACTTTTTCCATTGGAAGTATAGGAAGCAAAATTACTTGACGTGACCACCTTAATAATATGGGATAAGGGCAATGGAAAGGATCGCAATCCTATGTCCTGACCTTTGACCACATTTCGTCCATTTTCAATAGGGTTCGTCCCCAGGTGGTCCCTACTGCATACTGAAATTTCATCGAAATTGAATCATTTTTACGCAAGTTATGACGCATAAGGGCAATGGAATGCATCCCGATCTTATGTCCTGACCTTTGACCCCCTTCACCCATTTTAAATAGGGTTCATCCCCAGGCGTTCTCCTACCGCATAGCAAACTTTCATTGAAATCGAACCATATTTACGCAAGTTATGACGCATAAGGGCAATGGAATGATCCCGCTCCTACGTCGTGACCTTTGACCCCATTAGTCCCATTTTGAATAGGGTTCTTCCCTAGGTGGTCCCCTACCACATAGTAAAGTTTCATTGAAATCGAATCATCTTTACGCAAGTTATGGCGCATAAAGGCAATGGAATGATTCCGCTCCTACGTCGTGACCTTTGACCCAATTTATACCATTTCCAATAGGGTTCGTCCCCAGGTTGTCTTCTAACACATACTAAAATTTCATCGAAATCGAACCATTTTTACGCCAGTTATTGTGCGGACGGACGGACAAAGCAGGAGCACATACGCTTCTTCAACCTACGGTTTTTTTTCTTTGATTGGAGGTTTAACGACCACCGTGAGCAACTCAATGGGCTATAAGCAGTCGCCCGCCCCTAATTTAGGGTCACTGGTTCCAGGGAAGGGAGAGAGCTAGTGCCGTAAGACAAACACAACATCCATGCCTGACCGGGATTCGAACCCAGACCCCTTACGGACGAATAATCACAGGCCAGCGCCTTAGACCACTGCGCCACCGGGGCGGCCAACCTACGGTTGGAAAGCGTAAATAAAAAATAATGGACCTCTATGTATCGAACCTCTTACGCCATGAACAAAAATAAAATGGTTCTTATGGTTTTGTTATATATCATCATCATCATCATCATTGTCAACCATTATCAATCCACCGCTGGACGAAGGTCTTCCCAAGTTTCCTCCACAACGGTCTGTCACTCCCGCATACTTTCGAATTTCATCCACCCATCTTCCATGTGGTCTTCTTCTGGGTCTTTTCCTGTCCCTTGGAATCCAATCTAAAATTTCGGCTGTCCATCGATGGTCTGTCCTTCTGGCATTATGTCCAGCCCATTGCTCGTTCGTGACAGACGTAGTGTTGGTGGCTCCAATATTTTATGCATTTTAGTGTGGAATACCTCGTCCCTCACTCACCTGTTGCGTGGCCCGGCTATCTAAAGGTACTGTGTACGTTTTGAGCTACTTTTCTAGCGTTCTCATCCTCATATTAGTTCATATTCATCCGTTTTCTTATCGTTTGCTCGTTTGTTTACGTTTGGAAGCTGCCAACATGGCGGCTTCCGGTATTTCCTTATCATCTATGGGCG
Organism: Macrothele yani; assembly: GCA_039090855.1. Lineage (NCBI taxonomy): Eukaryota > Metazoa > Arthropoda > Arachnida > Araneae > Macrothelidae > Macrothele > Macrothele yani. Next base: position 102,049,931 of record CM077028.1, read on the forward strand.
TGGCGAATGCACGTCCCGTCACACTTCCCACGTCCATGGAAATTAACATACTCTCGTCCTCAGATGTGTCTGCTCAGATGCCTTCCCAGCTTTCTAGTACTCCTGCACCGGTGCCTTCACTGGCCTTGGCTGCGCTTTCTTCTTCAGCTCCTGCATCTTCCTCGGTGCCCTCCCTGGGTACTACTGATTCAACTGCCTTGCTTCTCTTCCCTCAAAACCTTCTTCTCTTCCCTCAAACCGGCCTGTGCTTCTCTTCCCTCACAGCCTTCTGTGCCTGCCGGATCCGAACAGACTTCTCTTCCGAGGATGTCATTTGACTCTAAAGTGCAACGACGCGCTACTTCTACGTCCGATTCCTCTCAACCAGATGGTCTTTTGCAAGCAACACCTATTATTCAGGTATCCAACCACAAGGTTAAGGTAACGATAGATGAAAATTCGCAGATTGGCCGTGAGTTCCATAACCTCCTGGATAGAGGTGTGCTCTTTCATGCTTTACCAAATACTCCATTACCACGCTACATGGAAGCCCTCTCTGGACATGTGTCGTCTGTGTCCATTGCAGGAATTTCCCGTACTCCTCGGGGTATTTCGGTCCAGTTCAATCACAAGGAGGATGCTGACTTTTTTCTTGCAAACAGACTTTCGATTGGGACAAACCATCTCATCCCGTCGCCTCTTTCCAAGCGACCGGTGAACATCACGTTCTATCCTGTTCCACAGGAAGTGCCTGATACTACACTTCCTCTCCTTGTCAGTCATGTTTGTAAAATTGTTGGCAAGGTCCGTCGCCTCTCTGACGCTCCCCGCGGAACTCGATTTGCACATGCTACTGGACCTCGCCGTCAGTTATTGGTCGTCTTTCCCACCAAGAAAGCCTTGGCGGATTGCTCTACAGAAGCTACTGTTGAAATTGGCGCACGAACGTACAGTTTCAAGATTTTCACTGCTCACTATTGTACACACTGTTTAACACAGAATCACACCACTGCCTCCTGTGACCGCGTTCGACGTGGACGTTCATCAAGTTCGCATCCCACTGCTGAACACATTGGTCTTTCTACTATCCCCACTACCGGTAGTTTGCCTTACGCGAATTCATTTCTCCGTCAGACAAACATTTCCGTCACGGACAATGCTGCCTTTCCTCCTCTCCCGACCCGTAAGATTGGGCATCCACCTTCAAGATTGACAGAGTTGTCTTCGACTACAGATGTGTCTACAGCGGAGTGTTCCGATTCAGGTGTGTTGAGTGGTGGTTTGGCAGATCAGCCGTCTGGCTCTTCTCCTAGCCTCTCGGATATCGGATCTCCATTTACAACCTTGTCTACCATACCCTTGTTGCAACATCTTCCTGAAGCCTCGGCTGTTGTACCAGTCTCCACTAAGGCAGCTCAGCGTCGTGCTGCTTCTTCCGCGACGGTCGTTTCCTCGTCTCTTGACTTGGGAGGTGAGCCTGATCCACTAATGGATACATCCGCCTCAGCTTCTTCTTCGAAACGGATTGGAACTTCCAAAGGCGCTGTGAAGCAGAAGAAGTTAAAACAACTTCCTGTGCCACATTCTGAGGATTCATCTAGTGTTCCCGAGGTTTCCGGTTCCGGTGTTTCTCCACCTGATGATTCTTCAAACAGTATGCTTCTCCGCTCAGGTCCTGTCAATCCTCTCTCTGATGCTGAGGTTCTACAGACCGTTGATACGTTTCCTCCAGTTCCTCGACCACTGTCCAGAAAGCAACTTTTACGTCTTTTTCAACCTGCACGTACGATTGTTGGTTCTGAAGAATTCCTTCACTCACCTGATCTGGACCTGTATGCAGCGGTAACGCATTTCGAAGCTTATGTGTCACTTTTTAAATCTCTGTGTGACACCGATCCTCGGTATCAGCCTTTTTTGAGACGTTACACGCGCCGTCTCGCCTCCTTGAAGGAGTTCGTTGAGAAGCATATATGTGATACCTTCTATCCTTTTACCGATGACCTTTAGCTCTCTTCCTCACACCGATTACTTTTTGTTCTCTCAATGCTAGGGAATCTGCGAACCCGTTCGTAGATTCCCTGGTTTTGCAGATTTAGTGCATGTTGATTCTGATGTTTTCAATGTGTGTTTTTACTGTGATTCACAAGTAATGTATTGTAAATTTGCTTTATTTGTGTGTAAATTTGCTTTATTTGCTTTATTTAATGTATTGTAAATTTGCTTTATTTTAAATTTGCGATAATTGCGTGTTTTTGCTGTGTTTTCACAACTAATCGGTCTCGTTACTTGTGTGATCTCCTCATTATCTCATTATCATTATCTTATCTGTTGTTTCCTGAATTTGTGCCTGTTTTTTAAATTACCTATAATTGTGAGTGTTTGCTGTGTTAGTGCTTTCCTCTATTGCGGATTATTATAGTGGTACGTTTGTTACCTTTGTTATTTTTATAAAGTTGCTGAGGTACTCAATGTTGTTTTGCGCTCTAACCACCTTTCAGTTCCGTTCGGTTGATTTATCATAGCTTAGTACATTTCATGCATTTGTGCACATGTGTTATAGTGTTTAACATGCCGTTAGGCCATCCATTGTTCGTGTGCATATTCATTTCCCTTCTGTGTAACGTTGTGCTGCATCGTGGATATACTGACTTTCCGCACTGTTGTTTTCTGTACTGCAGCTTTTAATGAATCTCCTATGTCTGAATTTCGTTATAGCAATAAACTGGGTACCACTATGGTACCCACAGTTACCAATACCAATACCATTTCCATTTCAGGGATTTAACTCTGATCATGATGTCTTCCACTCTTGTCATTTTTCGGATCCACGAGTTCCTCTTCTTATCTCTCCTGGTTACAGCAAGCATGAACCTCTCCATGCTGCTTTGAGTTGTCTGCAGCCTTTGTATGTCTCTTTTAGTTAAGGTCCACGTCTCTGCACCACACGTAAGCACTGGAAGGATGCATTGATCAAACACTTTTCGTTTAAGACATAATGGCATATTGCTCTTGAAAACTATGCTGTTTCTTCCAAAAGCTCTCCAGGCAAGTTTTGTACGCCTATTAATTTCTTCATCAATGTGATCCTCACTTGATATCTGCTGTCCAAGATAAACGTACGTGTCTGTTATCTCCAGCTTTTCTCCATCAATCGATAAATCTTTATTTCTTGTAAAAGCATTGAATATCACTTTTGTCTTCTGAAAGTTCATTTTTAAATCACACTTCTTTACTCTTGTCAGCAAGTTCCTTGAAGCTCTGATGGGGTAGTTGCAAAAATGACTACGTCATCAGCAAAACGAAGGTGGGTTAGATAATCTCCATTAATCTTTATCCCTTTGTTTTCCCAGTTCAGTGATTGAAAGACATTTGCCAATGTAGCATTAAAGAGCTTCGGAGATATGGTGTCGCCTTGTCTCACTCCTTTTCCAATTTTTATGTGTGTTGTATTTTCAAATAGCCGAATCTTTGCACTTGCATTTTCATAGATGTTATTAATAATATTAATGTATGCATCTTCAATACCGCAGGATTTCAAAGCCATTGTAACTGCTGATTGTTTCACCGAATTAAGGGCTTTTTCATAATCGATAAAACCCATGCACAATGGAAGTTCATATTCCCTCGCTCTTTCAATTAGTTCTCTCAGTACGTGGATATGATCTATTGTGCTGTAGACACTCCTGAATCCAGCTTGTTCTCTCGGTTGAGCCATGTCCAGTGTTACCTTCAAGCGGTGTGAAAGAACTTTAGTGAAGATTTTATAAACCTCTGATAGGAGGCTGATAGGTCTGTAGTTCCTGAGATCTTCAATGTGACCTTTTTTATGTAGCAGGATCAGTGTAGCGTTGTTCAAATCCTCAGGTATATTCTCTTCACTAAGGCATCTAGTGAAAATTTGGGAGAGTACTAGTTTCAATTTCTGCACTTGGTTCTTGTATAATGTCCACGATAATTCAATCTGTTCCTGGAGCTTTTCCCCTTTTCATGTTCTTAATTGCATGTGAAACTTCTGCGGAAGAACTGAAGGGACTTTGGTACAGTTACCTTTCGTAATGTCTAGAGTAGATGTATCGCCTCTTTTATTTACAGTGTGTGTGTGTGTGTGTGTGCGCGCGCGCGCGTGCGTGTGTGTGCTTTCAAAAACATTAATAAACACGTCAAACAATCGAAAATTCAAAATTCAAAATCCAAAATTGAAAATCAGAAATCTCCATATGTCTGCGAAATGCAGCTTGACACAGTAGTAACTTTTTTCTTCTTCTAAAGTACAACTCGATGGGTCGCGAATTGATGAATATTTCTCTAACCCATTTTTCTTCTTCTATAGTACAACTGGATGGGTCGCGAGTTGCTGAATATTTCTCTAACTTACTCACTCTATAATAGATTTGCTGTCTCTATTCAGTTCTTTGAGTTGGACGTACTGTTGGTACCTGTTTTGTCTTAGTGCTATAGTCTTCCTGTTGAATGCAAGTTAATGCTTGCAGAGTCGATTTGTGATTCCTGGGATTTTCTTTATTGAAGGTGAGTTAATATTTTATAATTTTTTTTATCTCTTATACTGTATTAGTTTGGTTAAACAGTATTGCTTGTTTAGTCGTTGTGCAGTTCCACTGGACTACCTTGTGGGAAGTGGAGTGTTACAAGTTTATTTTACCTCTTTAATTGGCATGGTGACCTAGGGGATACTTGAGTGACTTTAGTTATTTACAGGTCTTTGCTCAGTTCGAAAGGTCACCTAGTGCACTAGTATCCCCCTGATAAGAATAGTGCACATCAGCCTTTTGGGACAGGTCGACGCACTTCCATTGTTACTTCAGTTCTCATGTTCATTTTCATTAAGTTCTCAATTAGTATGTCTCATTACGGAATGTCAATGGTTTGGAAGGAATTTTTATTTGACACTTCATTCATATACTATATATATATACATGTATATAATATATGTATATACACTTACGGACAATGAAATTTGTGAACCAAGAAGGAAGCATCGCTTGAAGTGAAATATACGGCCCGGCATGGAGGCGAACAGACGCCTGATGTTGTCTTGCTGTAGACTGGGCCACACGTGTTGGACGGTGTGTTCCAAATCCCAGATAGTGCGGCACGGCGGAAGCCGGCGTTTCAACTGGTCCCACACATGCTCGATAAGTTACATGTCCGGGGAGCGAGCAGGCCATGGAGGTGTCGGGATATGACGTATGCAGTCTTCGGCAACTAGAGCCGTGTACTGGCGGGCATTATCCTGCTGGTATAGCTCACCTGGAATCCTGGCAAGGAATGAGAGAATAGGGGGCCGTAAGATCTCGTCCACATACCGCTGGCTCTTCAATGATCCACGTACCAGTACTAGAGCTGATCGGCTATCGTAGGCAATGGCTCCCCAGACCATACTGTCTACAGTGGGGAAGCTGTGGCGTTCGATAGTAAAGTTGGGATCGTGTAGCTGACCCGGGGACCTCCACACCCGGACACGATGATCATCTGTCCCCAAAACGAAGCAGCACGCATCACTAAACACCACACGTCGCCAGTCCGTGGTGTTCCACGTCGCCAGTCTGTGGCGTTCCACGTCACTCTGGTCTGGCACCACTGCTCACGGAGCCGGCTATTATCCGGTGTTCATGGCGGCATACGTTAGGGAAGCTGAGATCACAGATTCACTTCCGCGAGGCGTCGGGATATGGTTCGTGGGCGCACAGGAGCCGCTACATCTGAATGTATAATGAACCGGGCCCCTGTGGATCCATTCGTGGCTGGTGCACGATCCGTCGATCCTCACTACCGGTGGTCCTCCTGGTCCGTCTGGAGCCTCTCCGCCATGTGGCAGTGCCGTCACGTGTCCCCTGTTTCTAACACAGTCCGACGGTATGGTCAGAACGACCCACGAGGCTGGATGTACGGCACACCGACCACCCTGCGGTTTTCAGTCCTATGATCAAGCCTCTCTCAAAGTCCGTAAGTTGCGTAAATCCACGTCTCTGGCGTCTACCCGTTATTCCTGTCACTCTGTACTCTTGCTTGCGTCGGCAGGTGCTTTTCGCTTACGTGGAGCATGGACTACACGCCGGTTTATAAGTCTGCCTGTTCATGCTTGCAGCGCCACCACAGGGTGTGCAGTCATGCGCAGTCACACCAAATGTGGAACATTTGCATACCAGCACGGACTGTAGCTATTTGGAAAGCTTCGCGGTTGTAGCATTTCGTCTCCAAGGTGAGAAAATTTCATTGTCCGTGAGTATGTATATATATCATCATCATCATCATTGTCAACCATTATCAATCCACTGCTGGACGAAGGTCTCCCCAAGTTTCCTCCACAACGGTCTGTCTTGTGCCAGTCTCCTCCATGTCACTCCCGCATATTTACGAATTTCATCCACCCATCTCCCATGTGGTCTTTTTCTGGGTCTTTTCCTGTCCCTTGGAATCCAATCTAAAATTTCGGCTGTCCATCTATGGTCTGTCCTTCTGGCAGTATGTCCAGCCCATTGCCATTTCAGGGATTTAACTCTGATCATGATGTCTTCCACTCTCGTCATTTTTCGGATCCACGAGTTCCTCTTCTTATCTCTCCTGGTTATACCAAGTATGCACCTCTCCATGCTACTTTGAGTTGTCTGCAGCCTTTGTATGTCTCTTTTAGTTAAGGTACACGTCTCTGCACCATACGTAAGCACTGGAAGGATGCATTGATCAAACACTTTTCTTTTAAGACATAATGGCATATTGCTCTTGAAAATTATGCTGTTTCTTCCAAAAGCTCTCCAGGCAAGTTTTGTACGCCGATTAATTTCTTCATCAATGTGACCCTCACTTGATATCTGCTGTCCAAGATAAACATACGTGTCTGTTATCTCCAGTTTTTCTCCATCAATCGATAAATCTTCATTTCTTGTAAAAGCATTGAACATCACTTTTGTCTTCTGAAAGTTCATTTTTAATCCCACTTCTTTACTCTTGTCAGCAAGTTCCTGGATCATACTCTGCAGCTCTGATGGGGTAGTTGCAAAAATGACTACGTCATCAGCAAAACGAAGGTGGGTTAGATAATCTCCATTAATCTTTATCCCTTTGTTTTCCCAGTTCAGTGATTGAAAGACATTTTCCAATGTGGCATTAAAGAGCTTCGGAGATATGGTGTCACCTTGTCTCACTCCCTTTCCAATTTTTATGTGTGTTGTATTTTCAAACAGCCGAATCTTTGCACTTGCATTTTCATAGATGTTATTAATAATATTAATGTATGCATCTTCAATACCGCAGGATTTCAGAGCCGTGGAAACTGCTGATGGTTTCACCGAATCAAAGGCTTTTTCATAATCGATAAAAGCCATGCACAATGGAAGTTCATATTCCCTCGCTCTTTCAATTAGTTCTCCCAGTACGTGGATATGATCTATTGTGCTGTAGCCACTCCTGAATCCAGCTTGTTCTCTCGGTTGAGCCATGTCCAGTGTTACCTTCAAGCGGTGTGAAAGAACTTTAGTGAAGATTTTATAAACCACTGATAGGAGGCTGATAGGTCTGTAGTTCCTGAGATCCTCAATGTCACCTTTTTTATGTAGCAGGATCATTGTAGCATTGTTCCAATCCTCAGGAATCTTCCCTTCATTAAGGCATCGAGTGAAAATTTGGGCGAGTACTTTTTCAATTTCTCCACTTGCTTCTTGTATGATGTCTATAGTAATTCCATCTTCTCCTGGAGCTTTCCCCCGCTTCATGTTCTTGATTGCATGAGCAACTTCTGCTGGGAGGACTGGAAGAACTCTGGTACCTTTCATGATGTCTGGAGTACATGTATCATCCCTTTCATATAATTTGGAGTAGAAATCTTTCACTCTTGTCAAAATGTCGCCTCTATTTCTTGTTATAGAACCATCTTCTTTTCTCAGAGCCATAATCTGTTTTCTTCCCTTACTGAGATGTCCCTTTGCTATCTTAAGGCTTTGGTTGTTTTCAATTGCTTTCCTCACTAGCTCACAGTTGAATTTCCTTACCTCTTCAGTGATACGTTTTCGTGTTGTCTTGCATAGCTCTATATATTCCACTTTGGAAGTCACATCTTCTTTAGTTGTCCTCATCTCTCTTCTTTTTTGCATCAACATTTTGGTTTTTCCTGATAATTTGTTCACATGGAACTTGTTCTTAGACCCAGCTAATTTTGTTGCTGTTTCCATTAGAGCTTTGGTTACTTTTCTGTTAACTTCCGAAATATCCACTTCTTCCGATGTTAGGCCTTCTAAAGCAGAGAATCTGTTCTTCAGTTCCAACTTGAAAGTATTATGGTGTTTTTTAAGGTTGGTTATGTCAATACATTTTGTTTGCCTTATGAGCTTGCCACGTTCCAGTTTAGTGTTGAGGTGCATCTTACATCTCACCAATCTATGGTCACTACCTGTGTTGAACTTGTTCAGCACACTGCAGTCTTCGATGACGAATTTTTTGTTACACATAATAAAATCAATTTCACTTGTCGTCCCAATTGATGTCTCCATGTCCATTTCCTGTGTGGCTTTTTCTTGAAAAAGGAGTTCAAGATGAAAAATCCTTCTGCCTCTGCAAACTCAACGAGAGTATTTCCACGCTGGTTTCTGTTGCCGTGACCGAATTTACCTACTGAAGTTTCATTCTGTTGCCGTTGCCCTATTTTTGCATTGAAATCTCCCATAATTATCTTCAAGTGCTGCTTACCTTTATTATTTAGATGACGAATTTCCTCATAAAGTTCTTCAATTTCTTCTTCAGGATGACTTGTGGTGGGCGCATAAGTTTGAATAATCTGAGCCTGGTATCTTCTTGATAGTTGGATAACGAGTCGTGCAGCTGTGTCAGAGGAACTTTCAACTTCTACCACTTTATCCTTCAGTTTCTTGTTTATTATAAATCCAACACCACTAGTTCTGCCAGTATCTGTCCCACGATAATATGTATATATATATATATATATATATATATATATATATATATATATATATATATATATATATATAATATATATATATATATCATCATCATCATCATTGTCAACCATTATCAATCCACTGCTGGACGAAGGTCTCCCCAAGTTTCCTCCACAACGGTCTGTCTTGTGCCAGTCTCCTCCATGTCACTCCCGCATATTTACGAATTTCATCCACCCATCTCCCATGTGGTCTTTTTCTGGGTCTTTTCCTGTCCCTTGGAATCCAATCTAAAATTTCGGCTGTCCATCTATGGTCTGTCCTTCTGGCAGTATGTCCAGCCCATTGCCATTTCAGGGATTTAACTCTGATCATGATGTCTTCCACTCTCGTCATTTTTCGGATCCACGAGTTCCTCTTCTTATCTCTCCTGGTTATACCAAGCATGCACCTCTCCATGCTTCTTTGAGTTGTCTGCAGCCTTTGTATGTCTCTTTTAGTTAAGGTCCACGTCTCTGCACCATACGTAAGCACTGGAAGGATGCATTGATCAAACACTTTTCTTTTAAGACATAATGGCATATTGCTCTTGAAAATTATGCTGTTTCTTCCAAAAGCTCTCCAGGCAAGTTTTGTACGCCGATTAATTTCTTCATCAATGTGACCCTCACTTGATATCTGCTGTCCAAGATAAACATACGTATCTGTTATCTCCAGTTTTTCTCCATCAATCGATAAATCTTCATTTCTTGTAAAAGCATTGAACATCACTTTTGTCTTCTGAAAGTTCATTTTTAATCCCACTTCTTTACTCTTGTCAGCAAGTTCCTGGATCATACTCTGCAGCTCTGATGGGGTAGTTGCAAAAATGACTACGTCATCAGCAAAACGAAGGTGGGTTAGATAATCTCCATTAATCTTTATCCCTTTGTTTTCCCAGTTCAGTGATTGAAAGATATTTTCCAATGTGGCATTAAAGAGCTTTGGAGATATGGTGTCACCTTGTCTCACTCCCTTTCCAATTTTTATGTGTGTTGTATTTTCAAACAGCCGAATCTTTGCACTTGCATTTTCATAGATGTTATTAATAATATTAATGTATGCATCTTCAATACCGCAGGATTTCAGAGCCATTGTAACTGCTGATGGTTTCACCGAATCAAAGGCTTTTTCATAATCGATAAAAGCCATGCACAATGGAAGTTCATATTCCCTCGCTCTTTCAATTAGTTCTCTCAGTACGTGGATATGATCTATTGTGCTGTAGCCACTCCTGAATCCAGCTTGTTCTCTCGGTTGAGCCATGTCCAGTGTTACCTTCAAGCGGTGTGAAAGAACTTTAGTGAAGATTTTATAAACCACTGATAGGAGGCTGATAGGTCTGTAGTTCCTGAGATCCTCAATGTCACCTTTTTTATGTAGCAGGATCATTGTAGCATTGTTCCAATCCTCAGGAATCTTCCCTTCATTAAGGCATTGAGTGAAAATTTGGGCGAGTACTGTTTCAATTTCTCCACTTGCTTCTTGTATGATGTCTATAGTAATTCCATCTTCTCCTGGAGCTTTCCCCCGCTTCATGTTCTTGATTGCATGAGCAACTTCTGCTGGGAGGACTGGAAGAACTCTGGAACTGGTACCTTTCACGATGTCTGGAGTACATGTATCATCCCTTTCATATAATTTGGAGTAGAAATCTTTCACTCTTGTCAAAATTTCGCCTCTATTTCTTGTTACAGAACCATCTTCTTTTCTCAGAGCCATAATCTGTTTTCTTCCCTTACTGAGATGTCCCTTTGCTATCTTAAGGCTTTGGTTGTTTTCAATTGCTTTTCTCACTAGCTCACAGTTGAATTTCCTTACGTCTTCAGTGATACTTTTTCGTGTTGTCTTGCATAGCTCTATATATTCCACTTTGGAAGTCACATCTTCTTCAGTTGTCCTCATCTCTCTTCTTTTTTGCATCAACATTTTGGTTTTTCCTGATAATTTGTTCACATGGAACTTGTTCTTAGACCCAGCTAATTTTGTTGCTGTTTCCATTAGAGCTTTGGTTACTTTTCTGTTAACTTCCGAAATATCCACTTCTTCCGATGTTAGGCCTTCTAAAGCAGAGAATCTGTTCTTCAGTTCCAACTTGAAAGTATTATGGTGTTTTTTAAGGTTGGTTATGTCAATACATTTTGTTTGCCTTATGAGCTTGCCACGTTCCAGTTTAGTGTTGAGGTGCATCTTACATCTCACCAATCTATGGTCACTACCTGTGTTGAACTTGTTCAGCACACTGCAGTCTTCGATGACGAATTTTTTGTTACACATAATAAAATCAATTTCACTTGTCGTCCCAATTGGATGTCTCCATGTCCATTTCCTGTGTGGCTTTTTCTTGAAAAAGGAGTTCAAGATGAAAAATCCTTCTGCCTCTGCAAACTCAACGAGAGTATTTCCACGCTGGTTTCTGTTGCCGTGACCGAATTTACCTACTGAAGTTTCATTCTGTTGCCGTTGCCCTATTTTTGCATTGAAATCTCCCATAATTATCTTCAAGTGCTGCTTACCTTTATTATTTAGATGACGAATTTCCTCATAAAATTCTTCAATTTCTTCTTCAGGATGACTTGTGGTGGGTGCATAAGTTTGAATAATCTGAGCCTGGTATCTTCTCGATAGTTGGATAACGAGTCGTGCAGCTCTGTCAGAGGAACTTTCAACTTCTACCACTTTATCCTTCAGTTTCTTGTTTATTATAAATCCAACACCACTAGTTCTGCCAGTATCTGTCCCACGATAATAGAAGAGATGTCCACTTTTCAGTTCAATGAGATCTTCTCCTTTTCTCCTTACCTCACTTAGCCCGACGATGTCCCACTTGATCCTTTGTAGTTCCTCTTCCAATTCAAGAAGCCTTGAATCAGAAGATAGGGAGCGTCCGTTATAGGTAGCCAAGGTCAGCATCAAATGGCAGCCTAGTCCGGTCCTCCGGGGATTCTTAGCACCCTCTGCCTTCATGTCGCACTGGCCGCTGCCTTGGCCAGGTACATTCCAGCTGCCGGAGACTGAGGGCCAAGATTTAAGTTGTAGAGTCATTTTGGAGGTGTTTGGCCATAACTCACCACGCTGGCCAAGCGGGTTGGTGAGTGTGGGATAGCATTTCCTCTGATCCCGATGGTATAGTTATACCGCTATTGGCGGTCGTCAGAGCCCCTTTAGTGGGAACAGGATGCACCACGAGAAGGCGGGGTTGACATTTGTCAAGGAGAGGCTGTGATGTTACGCATCACCTGACCTTACATCCCATATATATATATATATATATATATATATATATATATATATATATATATATTTATATATATATATATATATAAGTATAACAGACGTTTCGCTGTACATACACCGATCAGCCAAAACATTAAAACCACCTACCTAATGTGATGTAGATCCTCCTCTCGCCGCGAAAAGAGCTCTCACCCAATGAGGCATACAGTCATCGAGGCGTTGGTAGGCGTCTCTTGATATCTGGTACCGTCACTGCTACAGAACACCCTGCAGTTCTCGTAAGTTATGTGGTTGGTGTGATGCTCTTCGTACCCGTTTCTCCAACTCAAACCACAAATCCTCGATAAGATCCATGTCCGGCGAATTTTGGAGCCATTTCAATAAATGGAAATCCTCTTCATGTTCTTGGAACCATTCCTGAACCTTCTTTGCAGTGTGTGGTGGAGCATTGTCTTGTTGAACGACGCCAAGAATACTGTCGCCATGGAGGGGTGTTCTTGGTGAGATACGATGCTCAGGTACGTGACGACTATCAGAGTTCGCTCTGCAGGGATAATGGATTCAAGTGTTTCCCAAGAAAATACTTTTCAGACCAACACACTCCATCCAGCCGACTGGATCCGTCCCACAGTGCACCCATGTGAGAAGGCTTCCTTGGATAAACCTTGCACACGAGCTCTTCGGTCGAAATGGCGCAACAAAAAACAGGATTTGTCTGACCATGAGGCTACCATGAGATCCCCTTCCAATCTTCTGTAGTACAATGTCGATGATTATGTGCCCACTGCGAGCGTTGACGTCCGTGAATGGCTGTGAGTATAGGCACAAGAATGGGTCTGCAGCTGCGGAGATCCACACCAAAGGGCGTACGACAATTGTGTGTTCGAACAACTGGGCCCTGCACCACAACTGAAATTATGCGTAATGTCGGTCAAAGGAGCCCACCTGTTGCTGCGGACAAGACGAGATAGCCTGAGCTGATCTCTACTGTAGCATCAATGAGGCGTGACCTGCACACGTCATGTTGACGGCTCCAATTGTCTCCTCTTTCTGAACGTCTTTGATATGCATTAAGCCCTGCATAGTGTAAGCAGCCTACTGTTGTCGCTGTTTGGAAGATACTCTTTTCAAGGCGTCTTACCATTATGATCTAGCCTTTGTCGAAATCAGATAAATTATTTGCTTTTCTAAGTTGAGACGAAACGAAATACTGACTGAGAGAGCTCTGATCCAATTATTATGCGTACATATATACACTGCCTGACAGAGAAAATGCCACACCACAATGACGTAAACGCAGCGCCATGCAAATTACAGGGTGGGTAAACACGTACAAGTTATTCACGTAATTGCACTTGCAGGCCAATCGCACGAACGGCGTCGTTACGGCCGCGAGAAATGAGTGGTTCTGCTGTAACCGTGTCTGAAGAACAAAGAAGGGGTGCGAATGCCGTTGAGACGCCGTCGTACGCGATTTCTCCAAACGGATGAGTTCACGAGAGGTGTCATTGTAGGCCTTCGTTCCGCAGGATGGTCCTTGCGTCCTATTGAGGAAGGAACGCAACGTGATGCCACAACCGTCGGTCGAATTTGGACAGAGTGGTCCCAGGAAGTATCTGTGCAATGTCGTACGGGGACCGGAGCACGGAGACGGACGTCCGAGCGTACCGATCGTCGTATCCGACGTCATGCCGTAGCGGACCCACAGGCCACAACGGGCGACATTTTGAAGAGTGTACGGGAAGGCTTGGATACTCCGATATCGACGCGGACAGTGTCGCGCTGATTGGTTGCGTCAGGTTGCTGTTCAGCCATCCGTTGCGAAGGCTACCCTTAACAGCGAGCCATCGTCGTCACCGCTTGGCGTGGTGTTTCCCCACAGCTGTGTGGGGTGCCGAATGGAACAGTGTGGTGTTCAGCGACAAATCGCGGCTCTGTCTCACCACGGATGATAGCCGTTTGAGAGACTGGAGGCCACGTGGGCAGCGGGCGGATTCCTACGCCATTGTGGAGCCCCACACGGCCCGGCAATGTGGAATCATGGTGTGGGGTGCTATCAGCGCAAACAGCCGCTCACCGCTGGTACGCATTACGGGCCCATTGACGACACGCCGCTATGTTGACGAGGTTCTGCGGCCCGTGGCACTACCGTATCTGCAGGTCATCCCAAACGCCGTCTTTCAACAGCATAACGCCCGGCAGCATACCCCTCGGATCAGCCTGAATGCTTTACACGATGTGAGGATGCTTCCGTGGCCGGCACGATCCTCCGACCTCTCGCCCATCGGGCATCTGTGGAACACGATTAGACATCGGGTGAGTACCCTCCTACACCCGAAAAATTAAGAACGAATTTGGACTCTGATCAACACCATATGGTCCACGATACCCCAGGATTCTATTCGGACTCTCATTGCTTCGATACCACTTCGAATTCAACGCTGTATCGCCCGAAATGGGGGCCCCACTCCTTATTGATCATCCTGTATATTTGGCCACTGGAGCTCGTATGTGGCAATTAAATCATTTGTTCAGGACCTACTTGGCTATCTATGTGTACAGTTTGGTATGTTTTCGTGCATTCCTTCATGGTGTAGCATTTTCTCTGTCAGGCAGTGTATGTATTATTCGCGACCTTGGCACATGACGCTGATCAGCTGCACACGCGCTAATTTGCATAAAGCAGAGGCGGTTTTAATATTTTGGCTGATCAGTGTGTATGTGTATCTATATATAGTACAATGAGTAAATTTAAAACTTCAAATAACCTTAAAAATACCCAAAAACAAATTTCACGAAACTGAAAGGAAAATAGGAAGGATTGTATTGGGTTGGAAAAGCCATGACGTATTTTGGCACCCGATGGCGGTTGGGCGGTTTGAAAAGTACTAGAGGCAGCTCTGTTATCGCTATGGCATTCGACAGGTGCCAGTTCTAGCTGCAGTCTAAATGGAATAGTGAACGATTTGGTTGATTTGCGGAGATTTGACATCAAGTTGAAGATGGAAGACCAAACTGTGCATTTTCACCATATTTTACTGTTTTACTTCCGTAAAGGGAAAAACGCGCGTCAAGCTTGTGAAAAGTTGCGTAAAGTGTACGGTGATAATGCTCTACAAGAACGTCAGCGCCAGCGGTGGTTCGCAAAATTCCGTTCTGGTGATTTTGACCTCAACGATGTTCCTCGGTCCGGGAGGCCAACCGAGGTTGATGACGACCAAATCAAGGCATTGATCGATTCAAAACCACGTTGCACGACACGAGATATTGCAGACATCATTCAAGCGTTCACGACCACCTGAAGAAGCTGGGATACGTAAGCAAGCTCGATGTGTGTGTTCCTCATGAGCTAAAAGAAGCTCAATTGACGGCGCGTATAAACATGTACGATATGCTCATTAAACGTGAAGAAAACGATCGAATCCTTTTTTGAATCGGCTGATACCTGGTGACAAAAAGTGAATTGTGTACAATAATGTGCTGTGCAAACAGTCTTGGTCCCGACGTGCTGCTTCGCCTCAAACAACATCCAAAGCAGACATTCATCAGCGGAAGTTTCTGGTCTCAGTGTGGTGAGATTTTAGAGGTGTCGTTAATTTGGAGCACCTACCACGGAACCAAACAATCAATTCGAATGTGTACCGTCGGCATATGGACAGTTTGAACGAATCCATCATCCAGAAACGTCCAGAGCTCGTTCATCGTAAAGATGCTGTGTTCCATCACGACAACGCGAGACCACACACAAGTTTGGTCTACCGCCAAAAATTGTTGGAGCTTGGATGGGACGTGTTGCCACACCCAGCATACTCGCCTGACCTTGCGCCGTCAGACTTCCACTTGTTTCGCTCTCTTCAACAGTCCTTGTGTGGTATAACATTCAATTCAGATGCGGCTGTAAATCATCACCTGGTACAGTTTTTCGCCACGAAAGACAGGTCCTTCTATGAACGAGGCATTCTGCAGCTCACTGAGAGATGGCAAAAGGTCATCGAACAAAACGGGCATTATATCATTGATTGATTTGTGTTCTTTCTATCAATAACTGGCCTTTGCAAAACATGGCTAAAATACGTCATGACTTTTCCAACAACCCAATAGAACAAGCGACAGCTGTCACCTATGGCTTCATCTCGGGCCGACACAAATTGCAGCTCTCATTGTTTTACACAGACCAGAAAGTGTGGGTTTCTGCATTATTCAGTTTGCAAAGCACTAAGGAAACCTTAGCAAAGAAAAAATAAATAAGAAATAAGAAACCTTGGCAAACAGAAAAATAAACAATAAATAAGTAAAATAAAAACAAACCCATTGACTATAAAGCCAGCCAAACGTGTATCTTATCAAACCCAAAACTAAAAGAAGAAAAAAATAAAATAAAAATAAAAATACAAAATAAAAAAGAAACTAGAAAGAAACTTCTTTGCTAACTGAATAATACGTGCCCAACTCACATCACAAAAAGCTTCATACACCCCACTGCTGCACCGTAGGAGACTGATGCATGAAGACGCCATTATAATACACAAAATGGCCATACTTCGCATTGCATGAATAAACATAGCTTAATCCTTCGAAAAGGAATAAACATGAATCAAGTACTTGTACTAGGTTACTTTACATACAAAATATTGCAATAAATGAGGAGGAAAATTTGCAACGATGGCAAGTAACGTGATCACAGGGACAAAAAACAAGAACAACTGAAAAACGTGTTGCTTCTTAGAAAACAGAGGACGCTCGAAAAACACCAAAAGTACTGCAAAGAGGAACACCACTCTTCCCAAACAGCAAGAAACACCAGAAAATGTAACTACAACGCATCCTAGCAAAATATTAAAACAAAAATGAAACAAAACTCACCCTAAAGACGAAAAATAAGCCATGGTAAAACCTTAACAATTAAAGGTGCTTCAATACTTCAAAAACAATTTAGGTGCTTCAATACTTCAAAAACAATTTAGGTGCTTCAATACTTCAAAAAAAGCCTGTTGGAGGAAGAATTTTCTGATTCCAATGGCATTTTTAGTAATCTGGTTTGGTGGTAACTAGCCAAGCTCTTATGGAAAACAGCAAGAAAAATAGGTGGTACTAAGAACAAGTTTCATATGGAGAAAATATCAGAAAAAACAAAAATTCTGATGCAAAAGAGAAGGGAGATAGGGACAAATAAAGACGTCGCTTCCAGAGTGGAATATATATACATACAGCTGTGGAAGACGGTACAAAAAAGTATCACCGAAGACGTAAGGTAATTTAACTTTCTCACTAGTTGAGAAGCTAATGAGAAAAGCAATTGAAATCAACCAAAATCTGAAGAGAGCAAAGGGGCATCTCAGTAAGGGAAGAAAACAGATTGTGGCACTGAGAAAAGAAGAGGCACTGTAACAAGAAATAGAGGCGAAATGTTGACAAGAGTGAAAGATTTCTACTCAAAACTACACTATCTACCAACAAGTAATTGGACACCCCTGCCATCGACGATATCTGCGGTCCTGATACATGTCACGGCCGCCGCCGTTAAATATCGTGTGGGAAACAACAACGCAACCAGTCGCATGCAAGATGCCACGCAGTTCGGAGCTCTCTGATTTCGAGAAAGGTGTAATCGTCGGGTATCACAGAAATGGCCGATCCATACGTGACATATCCAGCAAGTTGAAGGACCCAAAATCGACAGTGGCCTACGTGATTGGCAAGTGGAAGATGAGAGGTGACTGTCGGAATGTGCCCCGACCCGGCAGACCCACAAAACTGGGAGTTAGCGACCGACGGGTGCTGGCCAGGGAAATTCGGAAGAACCGCACCAAATCGATGGGCCACATCCGCGAGGAGTTTCAACAGGCATCCGGGAGTGTTCTTTCGATGAATACCATCCGTAAGGAAGCCCATCTGCTCGGTTATCATGGACGTGCTGCCGCCCTTAAGCCTTTGATCACCAAGTCCAATAGCGCTGCACGGCTAACGTGGTGCAAAGAACGTCGACAGTGGACTGTTGAACAGTGGAAACAGGTTCTCTGGAGCGACAAATCAAAGTTCACCTTCCGCTGTTCGGGTGGCAGGGTCTGGGTTTGGCGTCTACCTGGAGAACGCCTCCTGTCGGAATGTATTGTGCCAACTGTGAAGTTCGGCGGCGGTGGAATTATGCTATGGGGGTGTTTTTTTTTTTTTTTTTTTTTTTTATTGTAGGTTTAACGACCACCGTGAGCAACTCAATGGGCTATAAGCAGTCGCCCGTCCCTAATTTAGGGTCACTGGTTCCAGGGAAGGGAGAGAGCCAGTGCCGTAAGACAAACACAACATCCATGCCTCACCGGGATTCGAACCCGGACCCCGTTCGGACGAATGATCAGAGGCCATCGCTTAGACCACTGCGCCACCGGGGCTGCGGGGGTGTTTCTCCTGGTATGGCATGGGACCCATGGTCGCAATTCCTGGTAGACTCAACGCCGTGACCTACTGCACCATTTTGGATGACCATGTGCTTCCTACGTTGTGGCAGTTTTACGGGATGGACCCATGTTACTTTCAGGATGACAATGCCACCTGCTATGTTGCGAGGTCCACCATGGCTTCGTATGGTGACAATGGGGTTAATTGAATGGACTGGCCTGCGCAGAGCCCGGACCTTAACCCTATCGAGCACCTCTGGGACGAGTTGGTGCGTCGACGTAAGGGGTGCCCCCACCGTCCAAAATCGGTGAAGAAACTGACCTGTCTTCTCCGAGCCGAGTGGAAGAAAATACTGCTAGCCGTCGCACAACGCCTGGTTGAGAGTATGTCCGGATGGTCGCAGCTGTAATCGCCGCTCGTGGAATCTCCACCAACTATTGAAGGTGAATAAACTTCGTTTTCCTTTGCTATCACAGGTATCCAATTACTTGTTGGTAGATAGTGTATATACACTGACGGGAAAAAATCCCAACCCCAAGAAGGGGTTGTGTTAGATAAACGACAGTTGGTTGGCGGTGAGAGTACATCTGTAAGATGACGTCTATGCAAATTTCGCGCTCGGCGCATACGTGTGGCGCTAGTAACGCCCCTCGGAACATGCAAATCAGGTTTGCTGTAAATACGCGCTGTAACGTTCGAGAGCGTTAGTTATCGTTGAGATTCGACGTAGTGTGTTGATATTAGTCAAGAATGCCTTTAAGAAGACGAGGAAGCCATTATCAACAGCTCACAGAGTTTGAACGAGGTCGTGTAATAGGGCTACGAGAAGGTGGATTTTCGTTCCGCAATATTGCAGAACGACTTGGCAGGAATGTAGCCAATGTGCATGATTGTTGGCAGCGGTGGTCAAGGGAAGGTGCTGCCTCAAGAAGACCGGGTTCCGGCCGGCCACGTGGCACTACTGAGAGGGAAGACCGCCGTGTACGGCGTATGGCCGTGGCGCATCATACCGCGTCTGCGGCAGCAATTCGAGCTGCAGTTGCCACCACAGTGACACAGCGAACTGTTACAAATCGGTTACTTGAAGGACAGCTCCGAGTCAGACGCCCTGTAGCGTGCATTCCACTTACTCCAAACCACTGCCGTTTGCGACGTCAGTGGTGTCAAGCTATAGCTCATTGGAGGACGGAGTGGAGATCTGTTGTGTTTTCTGATGAAAGCCGGTTCTGCCTGGGTGCCAGTGATGGCCGTGTGTTGGTTAGAAGGAGGCCAGGTGAGCGCCTGCAACCAACCTGTCTGCAGCCGAGACACACTGGACCTACACCTGGAGTTATGGTCTGGAGAGCAATTTCCTATGACAGCAGGAGCACTCTCGTGGTTATCCCACGCACCCTGACGGCACAATTGTACGTCGGTCTGGTGATTCAACCTGTTGTGCTGTCATTCCTGAACAGCATTCCTGGGGGTGTTTTCCAACAGGAAAACGCTCGGCCGCATACCGCTGTTGTAACCCAACATGCTCTACAGAGTCTCAATATGTTGCCGTGGCCAGCTAGATCACCAGATCTTTCACTAATCGAGCACGTATGGGGCATCATTGGACGACAACTCCAGCGTCACCCTCATCCAGCATTAACCGTCCCTGTATTGACCGACCAAGTGCAACAGGCATGGAACTCCATTCCACAAACTGACATCCTGCACCTGTACGACACAATGCACGTACGTTTGCGTGCTTGCATTCAACATTCTGGCGGTTACACCGTTTATTAATGTACCAGCATTTCACATTTAAAATGGCTCTTCTCGCGCTTACAATAAGCTGTGATCTTGAAACCTTAATCGATTAAATATGTTACCTATACAAATGTATTGCCGCCATTTCATTCCTCTACAGCTATTTTTTCGTGGTGTTGGGATTTTTTTTCCGTCAGTGTATATATAGCGGAACTGCGGTTACACGTTTTTAACTTTTGTACGTAATTCTGCGCTAGACCAAATGTTTTACTGTGGTTTCAATCGCTTTTCCAGTTTGGTTTTACGTAATTCGTTTGTATGTTTTTTTGCGATTATATGTTAAATTTTGCATTTCGGATTATTAAAAATACACGATTCATTGATTCTTTTATACTTAAACCGGTGTTTTACGACTTCTAATAGAATTGAGACAGCATTTTTTTTTTTTTTTTGTTGCCATGAAACAATAGATGATGTAACTAAAAATTTACTAAATAGCGTTCAGAGTTCGCTTTTTTCAAGAAATTTGAAAGAAGCAAAGATTAGTGAATATTTTATTTGGTGCTAATACTAAATCAACTAGTGGACAAACTTCTTCAAAAAGAGCAGACGTTTATAAGATCGTTTTGGATTAACTATCTGCATTTTAAAGGTAAGTTTTT
Source organism: Macrothele yani (assembly GCA_039090855.1). Taxonomy (NCBI): domain Eukaryota; kingdom Metazoa; phylum Arthropoda; class Arachnida; order Araneae; family Macrothelidae; genus Macrothele; species Macrothele yani. The sequence continues at coordinate 102,070,887 of CM077028.1, forward strand.
TTTTCCTATATTGAAAATATGAAATCGTACAGAATTTTTTACCTATAGTAGTCTTTATATTGAAATTAAAATAAGAAAATTAATGCAAAAATCGAAATAGACATCAGCTCTAAGTAACAAACAAAGTATTCACGTGTGTATGTCTTACATTATAAATTAGCGTAATCTAAAATTATGTGAGTATTTTTATTTTCCTTTTTTTTTTTTTTTTTTTTTTTAGAGTTATTCAAAACTTTATAATAGCATTCAACAGTTTGAAATTTCATTTATACGTTTTTACAGTTATATGTTTTTAAGGCCATCCCCCAGAAAAACGTATAACCGAGGTTTCATTGCATATAGGCAATGCAACAAAGTCATTTTTTCTCTTAGCAAATTTTAAATCTTTAAAAGGGTTTATGTCATACTTTTACCAGTTACAAATCCAGTTCGTTTAACGTTCAAAGCTTATTTTTGTGTAAATAATAGTTTACTCTTTGGTCATCAACTTATGCAAAACCTTTTGCCATGCAGAGAGAAGGCAAATAGGGCCTGTATGAATTTGCGATCGAAATGTCCCTCCCATATTAATTAAATAATTCTAAGTTTGCTTTTTTCAAATAATAGGAAACATTCCTCTATCCGGGCAAAGATTCACGTGTTCTGTGAAAAGTTCCAATTTAACTTCAAGTGTTCCCTTCACTTTTTCAAGGGCTAGTTCATCTGAGCCTGGAGCTATAATTTGTTTCATTGCACGTACATATTTGTAGAGAAAGGGATATTATTCTGAGTTTCCTTCAATGTCACATTTATTTCGTATTTTATTGTTTTCATTATTATATTCTCATGGACAGTCTTCCGTAAGTTACGTTGCAAAGTACGCTCATAATTTCTTCTAAATTCTTGTAAGTGGTCCCATTTTTACTGACATATCATGAACGTAAGGGTTGTTGTATTGCGTTTTTAGCTATTCTGAAGTGAACACCAAACGGGTTTTCATGACAAACTTTGTTAAATGTTCGCTTCCAGATCTATATTTTTTCACTGTTTATTATTTCCCTAAGTGTGGCATTTTCTCAGCTGTACAATTGCCTCTACGTACTCATTAAATCTTTGTCCCATAAGCCCTCTTGATGTCTTCGCTTTAATCGACGGTGCATTATCTTTGGATCGCAGTCTCCATCATCTAAAGAGGAACACTGTTTGTTTGTAACATTTTGTTTACCTTTGAGCTTTGAAAGCCTATTACAAATGTCAATTATTTTGGCTGTTGTTTGGCGTGTGCATCCGTTCAGATTGCGTGTTTTCCTGATTAACATTTTACAACAGTATTAGAGACTGGATTCTGAGTGGTATCAAATCGATATCCCCGAGAGATGTTCTGTCTCTATTTTTGGATCCTTTTAGGGCTTCTCTAATTTTGAAGCTAATACAGCTTTCTTCTCTAACACACGAAATTGTGAATATAATACAACTTTCTTCTCTAACGCAGGAAACAGTGAAAAATTCATTCATAACGGTCAGTTCTAAGGAGTTTATAAAACCATACATCAGTCTTCCTCGAACATTCACGAATCAGAGACTCAAAATTGGTCTTTTGGAATTTAATTCGTCTGGAACAATTATGCACTTCCCTTAGTATATTATTCTATATTTTCGAATTTCTGAAGAATTAACTGCAAGTTATTTTTTAATCTTTTGTTGGTTTTCGGAGTTTAACGATCAGGACGAGCAGCCTTTTGGCGCTACGGAATGTTTCCCGCGTAAAAGGACAGAGCCAAATCAATGATACCAACACACCACGCCATACGTCGTCCGGGAATTGAATTCGTTCCCACCTCAGACGAATGGTCACACGGCAGCGTCTCAGACTGTTGTTCACCGGGGTGGCTATCGAAATGCCCTACATATCCTCCTGAGATGAGAAGTAAGCTGAATGCCCCATTTCGTTCTTTTGTGGCTATAATACACTCACGGACAATGAAATTTGCGCACTTAGAAGAAAACATGCTACAACCGGGAAACTTTGAAAATAGCAAGAGTGCGTGCTGGTATGCAAATGATCCACGTTTGGTGCGATTGCGCCTGACCCCACACCCTGTGGTGGCGTTGCAAACACGAATAGGCAGCCTGCGTGTAGTCGATGCCCTATGAAAGCGACGCAAGCATGAGTACAGAGTAACAAGAATGCCGGGTTGACGCCAGAAACGTCGATTTACGCAACTTACGGACTTTGAGAGAGGCCTGATCATCGGGCTGAAAACCGCAGGGTGGTTGGCGCGCCGTATTTCCCGCCACGTGGTTCCTTCTCACCATACTGTCCGACTGTTTGGGGGAGCAGTGGACACGTGACCGCACTACCACACAGCGGAGCGGCTCCGGACAGACCAGGAGGACCACCGGGTAGAGGGGATCGACGGATCGTGAGCCAGATACGAATGGATCCCACGAGAACCCGGTCCACTATACATGCAGATATAGCGGCTCCTGTGTACCCACGAACCGTTTCCCGACTCATCGCGGAAACGAATATGCGATCCCAGGGCCTCTTACGTGTGCCGCCATTAACACCGAAAACTCGCAGGCTCTGTGTGCATTGGTGCCAGGCAAGAACAACGTGGAACGCCGCACACTGGCAACGAGTGCTATTTAGCAATTAGGTTTATTGTATCAGTATTCCTAAGAAATAATCCATTGGCTTCTGAGAGTTCTTCTCTGAAGTTGAAATATGGCTTAGATTAATCTGTCACCAAATATTTCTGTGGTGGCTATCAGTTTTTGTGAGGTCGGATATAAGCTGTAGTGCTACACCGAAGGGCCAAAACATTATGACCACCTGCCTAACATGAAGTTGTTCTCAACCTGCTGCCAAACCAGCTCTTATCTGGTGACAAATGGACGCCACAAGATTTCTAAAGGGGTCTCGTGGTATATGGTACGAACACGTTACCAGCAGATTATGTATTTCTTCTGAGTTACGTGGTTAAACCATCGCATATTAGATTTTCGGGTATCGTTCACTTCATCGAAAAGGTCACTTGACAGGAAATCACTTCTCTGAAAATCACTTGATTGAAAGGTACATTTCACCGAAAGGCCACTTGACCGAAAAGTTCATTTCACCGAAGGGCCACTTTGACCGAAAAGTTTATTTCACCGAAAGGACATTTGATCGAAAAGTTCATTTAACCGAAGGATTAATTTACCTAAAGGTTCATTATATCGAAATATCATTTTACCGAATGGTCAGTTTATCGAAAACTTAGAATTTTGGTGTTAAGGTGTGTTAGAGTGTGGAGCGAGTTTTTGAAAAATGGCAACCTAAACATTATCGGATTGTATGAAAACTACACTTTTAATTTCTATGAAACACCTCCCGATGAGTAGGTTTTTCGAAATATAACATTAATTATAAGGCCTAGATCTGTGCCATTTTGTCAAATTTTAATCTTTCAAGCTCATATTCATAAGGGTTACATAGTAAATCAAGTCAACCACAAAACATGAATTGTTTGACCGTAGGGCTAGCTAGATACAGGCCATTTTAACATATTTGAACCCTACTCATATTCATAAACATTACATAAAATGTAGAGCAATTTTTTATGTAAACCATATGAACATGAGCACGCACAGTTAAAATTTGCTAAAAAGGCCTAAGCCGAGACATAGGAACCTAAAATTGATTCTTTTTGCGTGAAAAAATGTGCAGCATCATTAACTTAACTTTTTTTTTGTAAACCTCTTGAATATGAGCACGCACGTTTACAATTTGCTAAAGAGGCCTAAACTGAGGCCTAGAGCACTAAACTTGATTCTTTTTGCCTAAAAAAATGTGCAACATTATTAATTTTAATTTTTATGTAAACCTTATGAACATGAGCACTGAACATGACTTTTATGTAAAAGTAATAAACATGATTAAAATTTGCTAAAAAGGCCTAAGCCGAGGCCTAGGGACTTAAAATCAATTATTGTTGTCTTAAAACTAATCTTTGCGTTCTCTGTGACACGGAGAAATCAAAAGTGCAATTTGAGTATGATCCCCTAACGTTTCGGTGGTCTGTCTGCCGAACTTGCACCATGCTTCAACAGATCTTGTAATGAAATCCAAAATTTTCGATAAAGTGACCCTTCAGTGAAATGACCTTTCGATGAAATTAACTTTTAGGTAAAGAGACCTTTCGGTGAAATGAACTTTTCGATAAACTGATCTTCAGGTGAAATGACCTTTCAATGAAATTAACTTTTAGGTAAAGAGACCTTTCGGTGAAATGAACTTTTCGATAAACTGATCTTTAGGTGAAATGACCTTTCAATGAAATTAACTTCTAGGTAAAGAGACCTTTCGGTGAAATGAACTTGTCGATAAACTGACCCTGTGGTGAAATGACCTTTCGATGAAATAAACTTTTAGGTAAAGAGACATTTCGGTGAAATGAACTTTTCGATAAACTGATCTTTAGGTTAAATGACCTTTCGATGAAATGAACTTTTAGGTAAAGAGACCTTTCGGTGAAATGAACTTTCTGATAAACTGACCCTTCGGTGAAATGACCTTTTCGATCAAGTGACCCTTCGGTGAAGTAAACGTCGGGCAAATGAACCAGACCCCAGCTGTTCCAAAAGAAAACACAGATTCTCGATTGGATTGATATCTGGAGGCCAGGTCAATAGCTGAATGTGTTACTCATCTTCCGCCAACCATTCTCGAACAACTGCGCAGTGTGGCATTGCGCATTACTTGCTGAAAGAAGGCACTACAGGAGAGAAATACCGTTGCCATGAAAGTATGCACCTGGTCCGCAATGATGAATGGTGATTAGGTAGGAGGAAGACATCATAGTTTCCTGCACATAAATGACTGGACAGAGGGTATTCCAGCAGAACATTGCCTAAAGCAGTACATTTACTCCATCTGCTTGTTTTCGTTCCACAGCGCATCCTGGTGTCAACACTTCCTTAGGTAAACGACGCACACGTACACGGCAGTCCAGCAGGACCGGCTGCATGATTGCGAAGCCCAGTGCAAAACGAAAATGCGGGGTCCTTTTACCAGAGAGTTCTACATCTACTAAATGGCTTGGGCGTTGGAACGTTTCTGAAAGAAAGGTGGTGTCTGGTATGGAAATCACATTTTTTTATTTTCTCATGAAGCCTAATAAAGCAGGGTGGTACTAAGGAATATTATTATTTATTCATGAGTTATAATTAGCTGTTATTATTACTCGAAAAAAATAAAAAGAGACATTTTAAAATTACGTTATGTAAATTTACATTGCCAGATCAAATTTAAGTTTATTGAATTGAAGCAACAAAATATAATTCTCGCATCTCCTCGAAATGTGTGCTGATGGCAAAAATTAATGTAATTTATCCAAAATAAAAGAAAATAGCTATCGTTTATACAAATAAGATAGGTTCACAGGAAATGTCATTTTCAATGGTTCATGGTTGGAATATTGAGATTCTAAAGACCGCGCAATACTAAATGAGTAATGCAATTTTCAGAAAATTCTTACCTTATCACTCTGTCTCTTTATTTCTAGGAAAAAAGATTCTTTTGCTGGATACGTTCTACAGTTCATTGTAATTTGTTTTAGTGGGTAGTGGGAGCTTTGTAGCTCAAATGAGGTGAGTGCGATAGCAGTCTAATTCAGTGTTTCCCAAACACCACCGGTCCGTCGCGATGTTTCCACCGGTCCGCGGAAAAGGAGTAAAACTTGACAAATGATAGAGATTTCAGGATTTGACCAGTAAAAACAGGTCTGCACAAACGTCCTTGTACATAAAAGCAACTTCGTGCGGGTCGGTTCGCGAAGCATTTTGTGAAACTTTACTGGTCTGCTGCTTGCTTGTAAGAGTCTCTGGGAACCAGTGACAGTGGTCTAGTGTCCTGATAATCCAGAATCGGCGTTATGTTGCAATTTATCGATTCGCCGTCACTCGACGTCGTCAGGTACAATCGATCTGCCAGTTCATCATCATCATCATTGTCAACCATTATCAATCCACTGCTGGACGAAGGTCTCCCCAAGTTTCTTCCACAACGGTCTGTCTTGTGCCAGTCTCATCCATGTTACTCACTCATACTTTGAATTTCATCCACCCACCTCCCATATGGTCTTCTTCTGGGTCTTTTCCTGTCCCTTGGAATCCAATCTAAAATTTCGGCTGTCCATCGATGGTCTGTCCTTCTGGCAGTATGTCCAGCCCATTGCCATTTCAGGGATTTAACTCTGATCATGATGTCTTCCACTCTTTTTTCGGAACCACGAGTTCCTCTTCTTATCTCTCCTGGTTACACCAAACATGCACCTCTCCATGCTGATTTGAGTTGTCTGCAGCCTTTGTATGTCTCTTTTAGTTAAGGTCCACGTCTCTGCACCATACGTAAGCACTGGAAGGATGCATTGATCAAACACTTTTCTTTTAAGACATAATGGCATATTGCTCTTCAAAATTATGCTGTTTCTTCCAAAAGCTCTCCAGACAAGTTTTGTACGCCGATTAATTTCTTCATCAATGTGACCCTCACTTGATATCTGCTGTCCAAGATAAACGTACGTGTCTGTTATCTCCAGCTTTACTCCATCAATCGACAAATCTTCATTTCTTGTAAAAGCATTGTACATCACTTTTGTCTTCTGAAAGTTCATTTTTAATCCCACTTCTTTACTCTTGTCAGCAAGTTCCTGTATCATACTCTGCAGCTCTGATGGGGAAGTTACAAAAATGACTATGTCATCAGCAAAACGAAGGTGAGTTAGATAAACTCCATTAATCTTTATCCCTTGTTTTCCCAGTTCAGTGATTGAAAGACATTTGCCAATGTGGCATTAAAGAACTTGGGACATATGGTGTCACCTTGTCTCACTCCTTTTCCAATTTTTATGTGTGTTGTATTTTCACATAGCCGAATCTTTGCACTTGCATTTTCATAGATGTCATTAATAATATTAATGTATGCATCTTTAATACCGCAGGATTTCAAAACCATTGTAACTCCTGATGGTTTCACCGAATCAAAGGCTTTTTCATAATCGATAAAAGCCATGCACAATGGAAGTTCATATTCCCTCGCTCTTTTAATTAGTTCTCAGAGTACGTGGATATAATCTATTGGGCTGTAGCCACTCCTGAATCCAGCTTGTTCTCTCGGTTGAGTCATGTCCAGTGTTACCTTCAAGCGGTGTGAAATAACTTTAGTGAAGATTTTATAAAATACTGATAGGAGGCTGATAGGTCTGTAGTACCTGAGATCCTCATTGTCGCTTTTTTATGTAGCAGGATCATTGTAGCGTTGTTCCAATCCTCAGGAATCTTCCCTTCATTAAGGCATCGAGTGAAAATTTGGGCGAGTACTGTTTCAGTTTCTCCACTTGCTTCTTGTATGATGCCTACAGTAATTCCATCTTCTCCTAGAGCTTTCTCCCACTTCATGTTCTTGATTGCATGTGCAACTTCTGCTGGGAGGACTGAAAAAACTGTGGTACTGGTACCTTTCACGATGTCATGTATCATCCCTTTCATATAATTTAGAGTAGAAATCTTTCACTCTTGTCAAAATTTCGCCTCTATTTCTTGTTACAGAACCATCTTCTTTTCTCAGTGCCATAATCTGTTTTCTTCCCTTAATGAGATGTCCCTTTGCTATCTTTAGGCTTTGGTTGTTTTCAATTGCTTTCCTCACTAGTTCAGAGTTGAATTTCCTTACGTCTTCAGTGATACCTTTTCGTACTGTCTTGCATAGCTCTATTTCTCCACTTTGGAAGTCACATCTTCTTTAGTTGTCCTCATCTCTCTTCTTTTTTGCATCAACATTTTGGTTTTTCCTGATAATTTGTTCACATGCAACTTGTTCTTAGACCCAGCTAATTTTGTTGCTGTTTCCATAAGAGCGTTGGTTACTTTCCTGTTAACTTCAGAAATATCCACTTCTTCCAATGTTAGCCCTTCTAAAGCAGAGAATCTGTTCTTCAGTTCCAACTTGAAGGTATTATGGTGTTTTTTAAGGTTGGCTATGTCAATACATTTTGTTTGTCTCATGAGCTTGCCACGTTCGAATTTAGTGTTGAGGTGCATCTTACATCTCACCAATCTATGGTCACTACCTGTGTTGCACTTGTTTAGCACACTGCAGTCTTCTATGACGAAATTTTTATTACACATAATAAAATCAATTTCACTTGTCATCCCATTTGGATGTCTCTATGTCCATTTCCTGTGTGGGTTTTTCTTGAAAAAGGAGTTGAAGATGAAAAACCCTTCTGCCTCTGCAAACTCTACGAGAGTATTTCCACTCTGGTTTCTGTTGCCGTGACCGAATTTACCTACTGACGTTTCATTCTGTTGCTGTTGCCCTATTTTTGCATTGAAATCTTTCATAATTATCGTCAAGTGCTGCTTACCTTTATTATTTAGATGGCGAATTTCCTCATAAAATTCTTCAATTTCTTCTTCAGGATGACTTGTGGTGGGTGCATAAGTTTGACTTATCTGAGCCTGGTATCTTCTCGAGAGTTGGATAACGAGTCGTGCAGCTCTGCTGTCAGAGGAACTTTCAACTTCTACAACTTTATCCTTCACTTTCTTGTTTATTATAAATCCAACACCACTAGTTCTGCCAGTCTCTGTCCCATGATAGTAGAAGAGATGTCCACTTTTCAGTTCAATGAGATCTTCTCCTTTTCTCCTTACCTCACTTAGCCCGACGATGTCCCACTTGATCCTTCGTAGTTCCTCTTCCAATTCAAGAAGCCCTGAATCAGAAGACAGGGAGCGTCCATTATACGTAGCCAAGGTCAGCCTCAGATGGCAGCCTAGTGCAGTCCTCCGGTAATTCTCAGCACCCTCTGCTTTCATGTCGCATTGGCCGCTGCCTTGGTCAGGTACATTCCAGCTGCCGGAGACTGAGAGCCAAGATTTAAGTTGTGGAGTCATTTTGGAGGGGTTTGGCCATTATAGTGTTATAATTAAAATTTTAGCCAGTTTCATAAAAAATTCGCAAAGATACGTTTTTCTCTTTTTTATATTGATAAACCATCTGCCTGAGATTTGCAGCCCACGCACGCGAAAAGCAGCCCGCGTGTGTTTGCGGCAGAATGCAGAGGTCTCTGTGACGTCACCGTTCGAGAGAGATCTGGGTGAATATATGTATGATGTCATTAATGCAAATTCTCTCTCGGTGATACGCGGTGAATCATCGCGATGGACCCAAGATACTTGAATTCTGTTCACTAAGGCAATAAAGTGTAATGATATAGAAATTAAAAAAATGCCATTTTTACAACGTTAAGTGTCTTTTATTTTTAATACATGAAAAAGCATAAAAAATTAAAAAACATCACACAAACGAGGGCGCGGGGCTCAGTGCACAAGTGGCACACCCATGAAGCCGGCACTGCCGTCCACGTGACTCAACATCAAATGAAATTCATCGGACCAAACGACCTTCTTCTAATCATTCAAGTTCCAGTTTTGGTGATTGCGTGCCCGTTGTAGGCGTTTTCAACAGTGAGCCGAGGTTAGCATGGGCCCTCTGAGTGGCCTGCGGCTACGCAGCCTCATTTTAAGCAAGGCTTGATGTATTGTGTGTTATGACACATTGCTCCCGTCACCAGCATTCAAGTTACCGCCGAGCTGCAGAATAATATCCATTCTATTTGCTCGTACTATAAGAGACAGCCTTCGCTCCTCTCTAATATTGATGAGCAATGGTCGGTCCACACCTTCCCGGTGGTTCGTGTTTTTTTTTTTTTTTTTTTGTTTCCTCAGACAAGGTAATAACCAGGATTGATCGTTATCACACCATAAGCCTTGCCATCTCAGGAACCCTCTCTTACCCAATAGTCTGGTCATTGCGATTTGGGATTTATCAAACTCGCTTAGTCCGATGCCTTTCCTCTCTGAAGAACAAAATTAACACTGGTAACAGGGCTCAGTATCAGGTGTTATTTATATCATTTCACAACCTTCACACGCGCCGTACTTTACCTGCAGTTGCTTCGATTTTCATAAAGATGCGCTGGTCTTAACATTTTGCCTCTTTAATGTACACTGACGGAAAAAAATCCCAACACCACGAAAAAATAGTTGTAGAGGAATGAAATGGCAGCAATACATTTGTATAGGTAACATATCTAATCGATTAAGGTTTCAAGATCACAGCTTATTGTAAGCGCGAGAAGAGCCATTTTAAATGTGAAATGCTGGTATATTAATAATCGGTGTAACCGCCAGAATGTTGAATGCAAGCACGCAAACGTTCATGCATTGTGTCGTACAGGTGCTGGATGTCAGTTTGTGGGATGGAGTTACATGCCTGTTGCACTTGATCGGTCAATACAGGGACGGTTAATGCTATTTGGAGGTGACGCTGGAGTTGTCGAATGATGTCCCATACGTGCTCGATCGGTGAAAGATCTGGTGATCTAGCAGGCCACGGCAACATGTCGACACTCTGTAGAGCATGTTGGGTTACAACAGCGGTATGCAGGCGAGCGTTATCCTGTTGAAAAACACCCCTGGAATGCTGTTCATGAATGGTAGCATAACAGGTTGAATCACCAGACCGACGTGCAACTGTGCAGTCAGGGTGCGTGGGATAACCACGAGAGTGCTCCTGCTGTCATAGGAAATTGCTCCCCAGACCATAACTCTAGGTGTAGGTCCAGTGTGTCTCGGCCGCAGACAGGTTGGTTGCAGGCGCTCACCTGGCCTCCTTCTAACCAACACACGGCCATCACTGGCACCCAGGCAGAACCGGCTTTCATCAGAAATTACAACAGATCTCCACTCCGTCCTCCAATGAGCTCTAGCTTGACACCTCTGACGTCGCAAATGGCAGTGGTTGGGAGTAAGTGGAATGCACGCTACAGGGCGTCTGGGTCGGAGCTGTCCTTCAAGTAACCGATTTGTAACAGTTTGTTGTGTCACTGTGGTGGCAACTGCAGCTTGAATTGCTGCCGCAGACACGGTACGATGCGCCACGGCCATACTCCGTACACGGCGGTCTTCCCTCTCAGTAGTGCCACGGGGCCGGCCGGAACCCGGTTTTCTTGAGGCAGTACCTTCCCTTGACCACCGCTGCCAACAATCATGCACAGTGGCTACATTCCTGCCAAGTCGTTCTGCAATATTGCGGAAAGAAAATCCACTTTCTCGTAGCCCTATTACACGACCTCGTTCAAACTCCGTGGGCTGTTGACAATGGCTTCTTCGTCTTCTGAAGGGCATTCTTGACTAATATCAACACCCTACGTCAAATCTCAACGATAACTAACGCTCATGAACGTTACATCGCGTATTTACAGCAAACCTGCTTTGCATGTTCCGAGGGGCGTTACTAGCGCCACACGTATGCGCCGAGCGCGAAATTAGCATAGACGTCGTCTTACAGATGCACTTTCACCGCCTACCAACTGTCGTTTATCTAACACAACCCCTTCTTGGTGTTGGGATTTTTTTCCGTCACTGTATTAGGTGTACAAATAAGTTTCAAAGCGTTTCATGTGTGACTTATACCGCTAATTTACATAATCGACATTCCCCCGCGTGGTTGTCATGTGACTGTAACTGATCCAGAGTATAAAATGTGACACAGAAGTTTGCCCAACTGTCAAACGCACTTGCACGTCGGTAGGTGAAAGATGATAAGTCATACTGCATTTATTCGACACTGAATTCGTTACTAATTTCATCAAGGAAAAAGTTCTGCAAAAGTATGTGCATTGATCTGTTCTGTTCTGTGGGAGAATATTGTATGGAAAAGCAAATGTGAGTTTTATTTTAGACGGTTTAAAGAAGGTGATTTTGATGTTAGCGATCGAGAACGTAGCGGCGCCCCGCAGAAGCTCACACATGCTTTTGCTGGATGAAGCGTAGCGGCGCTCCACTTCATCCAGCAAGCATTGCTGGATAAAGATTCGTCTGAAACGCAAAAAAGAACTAGCTGAACAATTGGGGGTAACCCAACAAACCATTTCTAATCGTTTACGCGCAAAGGGAAAGATTCAGAAGAAAGGAAAATGGGTGTTACATGACCTGAGCCAGAGGAACAAGTATGATCGTGTCACAAAATGTTTGAATCTGTTAAATAAACAACACATAAAGTCTTTCCTGTGGAAAATCGATACGAGTGATGAAAAGTGGATATGGTACGACAATCCCAAACGCAAAAACCACTGAATATACCCTTGTGAAGCAACGAGTTCGACACGGAAACGCAATGTTCACTCCAAGAAAATTCTGCTGTGCATCTGGTGGGATAAGGAGAGTGTGCTCTATTATGAACTATTGGAACAGGGTCAAACTGTTATTGCTGATCGCTACAAGCAACAGTCTGCGATTGAACCAGGAAATCTGTCGGAAATGCTCATTTACAACAAAAGGATTGTTAATGGGAAATTATTGCATGACAACGTGAAATTATTGCATGACAACGCAGGGATGCATGTCGCGAAATCGGTCAAGGAAACTTTATTGAAGCTTGGATGGGAAATTTTGGAGCAACCGGCGTATAGTCCCGACATATTCTCTTCAGACTATCATTTGTTCCGATCGATGCAACATGGTTTGTCTGCTGTAGGTGTCACGTCAATTCGTCGACTACGTCAATTCGTCGCGTTTACAGATTTTGGTTACATACAAAACGAATGCAGGAAAACGTACGATTTCGAACTTCTTGCTCCCTGATCAAATTTATAAAGTTTGGACACGCAGACAATATAGGAATATTACGTTTTTCTTTGGCACTAAAAATATTAGACGGTAAACGGTTTTTGGAAAGGGGCAGGGCCCGGTTGATCAGAGCCCCCCTATACAAAATTTTCGTAAAATCTACAGTTTTCAAAATTGCCTTTATTCTTCAGTAAAATAACATTTCTATGTACATGACAATGGAATTCTGCCAATAAATACAGCGGTATATACATCAGCTGGAAAGTTCCAGTGAAACGTAAAACAAAATATTGTTAAAATTATAAAAAAAATATTTCGCCACGTAGGGCGAAGGGAGAGGCAGACAATAAAGCACGAGCGATACAAACGAAAATGTTTACCTACAGTATTGTAGACAGGGCAAGACATGATTCTATACTATGCACAAATTCCAATTAAGCATTACTACCATACTAAAGATTAAACATTAGGTACTAATTCACAGAAATGCAACAGTGATGCTACATTCAAAATTTACAACATATGTACAGAAGTATTCAGTGACAAGGGGAAATAACGCTAAATGTACTCAGAAGGGCATCTTGTTGCATTAAATTATACACACAGTGACTAATATTTTAAAAAAATATTCAACATAATGAAGGGGACATTGCGTGGGCAGTAAACTGTGCAGAAGGAAGAATTATATACAACAACATAAAACCCAACATTATCGAAGAGAACATGGGAAACATATTGAGCTATCTTCAATGGCACATTAAAACAGAAAAATCACAAATAGCGAAGCACCAAAATTAATACGTAAAAACATGATTTGTTACAGTGAACGTGGGCGACAACAAAAATTACACTTATAGGTTGAGATGTAACTGCAAATTGTGGATATGGAACCACCCAGCCGATTGGGCCCAAGTGGATTGAAAAACGCTATCGGTGTTTGTTGAGGCAGCACGAGAGTGCTCCATTTGGAGGCGAGTGGTTAACCGTGCTAGGAAGCGTCTCCGAATGATAGCACTTGCCTCCTGAGGAGGTGGAATAAGAGCGGGGAAGCGTTGTTGAAGATGGAAAGCATAGACAGTGAACTTCACAAGAAGAAAAATATAACGGCACACAGGAGGCAAGTGAGTAGGTGGATGCTTTGTTTGGAGTAGCCAAGCATATGCAAGAAATGGTAACGATCGAGCACAAATTCGATCAGCAAGACGAAATGCTGTGTTTAGGACTGGCAGGAGAACGGGGCAGAATAGGTATTGATGTTGGACGTCGCTGACTTCAGGGCAAAAGGAGCACTGCGGAGAGGTGAGAAGGGTCATGCGAAACAGTACTGATGGGGCGGGGAGACGAAGGTGAAGAAATTGCCAATGGACATTGAGTTCAAGAGGGGAGGAAAGGGGGAGGTAGATGCTGTCCAGATGGCGGGGAGAAGAGAAGGAGGAGCAGAATGAACAGAAAGTGGAAGTGCGGGAGGGGAAAGAAGAAGCCAATAAAGAGAAGAGGAGGAGAGAGAAGTAACTAGAACCGGGAGCTACGAATGAGGAGAAAGAACGGTAGTGAAAGAGGAGCAGAGGGGACCGAGAAGAGACCATCAGGTGAAGCGAGGAGTGGAAAGAGGCTCCAAAGCGCTGTGCGAAGAAGAAGATATTCGTTAGCAAGAGTAATGGTTGGAGATAGAAACAGGGAAGAAAGAGGTCTCCAGGTTAGATCAGAAGTTACGAGAGAACGGACAGTTATCACACCAGAGCGGATCCAATGAGGAAAGTAAAAGTAAGGGAGGTTAGGAGGGTGAATAAGAGAAGAGAAGAAGAGAGGTTCATCTAGGAGATCAAGAGTTGAAGAAGGAAATGAACGGAGAAGAGGAAGCGAACGAAAGAGAGAAAGGCCCTCTCGCAGGACAGGAGGGAGGTGGGACGGGAGAAGAGAGTATGCATCCATCTTCAGAAACAGTAGGAAGGTGAAAGATGGGTCACGGAAAGAAGCTAGAACATTCAAGGTAGTGGTAAGGGACGGAACAGTTGAAGTGGCAAGGCGAATGAAATGAATAATGCGATGAGTTTTATAAAGGAATGCTGGATCAGGAAGCTGGATGCCACCCAAGAGGCTGGCAGATGAAGCGTGGCAGGTTTAACCCAGTGATGTGAAGACCAGATGACGGAAGTTGAGAGGCGAGTGATGGTCATCATTTGTGACACGGGCACAACCGTCGACATCCAAGAGTATTCGCATAGAAGATAAGTTGTCGACGAACAACGGCTGCTCGTTGACGGAACGATGTGAAAGGGCGGGCCTTACTCCAGTAGGCAGCAGTCCGTTGTATCCGGGGAAGAAGAGCAGTCCAGGTGGCAGATGCAGAAGCCAAGGGCAATCCGACATACGCACCGAGGATCTTCTGTGTAGTGGCTGTCCACTGCGCACCCCAAGGAGCATCAGTGCGGGCAGCCCATGCCCCGCACCATAAGCCAGTACTTTTAGTGGCATTCAGCGCTGCTCCAGATAATGCAACATACTGTTGATATACAGAATACAGGCGATCAAATTGAGATTCATCCCGGACGCAAAAGGTCACATCATCAGCATAGGCGGTGAAAATTATTCGATGATGACGAGTACCCAGCCACTGTCGGCGGTAGGACATCCAGGAGTGATCTTCGGGCTGCTAACAGGAAAGGCTCAAAAGCGAGAGCGAATAGCTGGCCGGAGAGCGGACATCCTTGCCGGATGCCTTGCTTAAACGGAATTGGAGCGGTTAGAAATGTGGCCGCTCGAACATGGAAACTAGCTCCCTGATAAAGGGCCAAGAGTGCGGAAGAAAAGGTAGGAGGAAAGCCAAATTGTGAAAGGACAACAGAGAGATAAAAATGAGAAACGTTATCAAAAGCGGACTTTTGATCCAGATTGAGGAAGGCAAGAGGTTCACAAAAAGAGCGAGCGAGGAAGTGAAGATGAAGGAGAAGAGAAACGTTAGTGGAAATAGTCCGACCAGGCACAGTGTATGTCTGGTCAGGAGAAATAACGAAAGAGAGAACAGAATTAAGGCGACGGGATAAGAGTTTTGTATAGAACTTATAGTCAGTGTTTAGGATGGAGATAGGGCGCCAGTTTCCAAGATCCAAGAGGTCACCCTTCTTAGGAAGGAGGATGGTGTGTGCCAAAGTAAAGTCGGGCGGTAACGCAGGAGAGGAAAAAGCAGACGAGAAACACGCAGACAGAAAAGGCAGAAGGCACGGTAGAAAAGCACGATAAAAGGACAGAGGAAGGCCGTCAGGTCCAGGAGCGGCATGAAGATTGAGAGTAGCGAACGCCTCGCGGAGTTCGCGAAGAGAGAAAGGAGAGAGTAAAGAAGTAGATAAAGTAGAGGGGACCTGAGGAAGAGAGGAGAGAAGAGGAGAAGCTAATGAGGATGAAGACTGCGTTACCGCACTGTACTTGGCGATGAAATACTGTCTGGTGAAAGTGCATAGCTTCGATGGGTTCGAAGTGATGGAACCATCCTGGAGGCGAAGATGACGCAAAGATGTAGCAGAACGGTGTTGAGATTCCAAGGCGGTTAAGTAATCGTGAGAATCAGCTGTAGGGGAGAGATGCAAGAAATGCATCCTGCAGGCTGCATCGGATGCGCGAGGAAGAAGCAAAGCATGGAGATCTGCCAGATAGCCGGGGTATTGCGGATCATCAAGAGAGAGCATCGACAATAGAGCACGTAGATTCGCAATTTTCATATCGCTCTCATTCCGAGAGGCATGGGAAGTAGCGCCGTACAAAAAGGACCAAGTCATGTTTGACACTGAGCCACAGTTGCATCGCGTCGGACGTAGTATCAAGAAGGGGCTGACGACTTCGGAGGAACTCACGCACAGCAACACAAAATTGTTGATCATCCAGGAGCGAGTCCGGAAAAGTCCATACTCGTTGAGTCCTTGAAGGTGAAGGCGAAACACACACCGACAGACTGACAATACTGTGGTCTGAAGCGGCGGAAGGATGATGGGCAGCAGCTGCGATCGACGGGAGAAGAGCAGTCGAAACATAAAATTTATCCAACCGTGCTGCCGTAGTGCTGCCATGGACGGAAGAGCGCCAGGTAAAAGAGATTTCCGACGGGGGTAGATGCCGGAACGCATCAACCAATTGAAAATCATCAACTAGCTGGGAAATCTGTAATACACGTTGTCTGCGGTATTCTCCAACGGTTGAATTGCGGTCAAGGGCCGGCAACAACGTACAATTGAAATCTCCGCCGATGAGAATGTATTCAGACGGTGGGATGCATGACAGCTCTGTACAGAACCACCAAATCTGGTGTACTATCTCGTGGTATTCTAACTTAGACTGTAGACGGTCTTTGGGAAAGGGGCCAAAGCCCGGGGTTAACAGCCCCCCCCTACAAAATTTCGTAAAATCTAGTTTTCAATTTAGAACCACCAAATTTGGTATACTATGTCATGGTACTCTAACTTACACGGTAGACGGTTTTCGGAACGGGTCGGAGCCCGGAGGGTTAGAGCCCCCCCTACAAAATTTTCGTAAAATCTAGAATTTTCAATGTAGAACCACCAAATTTGGTATACTATCTCATGGTACTATAACTTAGACGGTAGACGGTAGACGGTTTTTGGAACGGGTCGGGCACGGGGTCAGAGCCCCCCCCCCCAAAAAAATCGTAAAAACTACAGTTTTCAATTTAGAACCACCAAATTTCGTATACTATCTCACGAAACTCTAACTGAGACTGTAGACGGTTTTTGAAAGCGTTTGGAGCCAGGGGGTCAGAGCCCCCCCCCCCCTTCCATACAAAATTTTCGTAAAATCTATAGTTTTCAATTTAGAACGACCAAATTTGGTATACTATCTCATGGTACTCGAACTTAGACGGTAGACGATTTTTTGGATAGGTCAAGGCGAGGGGGGAAGATCCCCACTTACAACATTTTCGTAAAATCAATAGTTTACAATTTAGAACCACCAAATTTGGTAACATGAAACCCTAACTTAGACAGGAGACGGTATTTGGAACGGGTCGAGGCGCGGTGGGTCAGCGCCCCCCCCCCCCCCCCCAGTACAAAAGTTTCGTTAAATATACAGTTTTCAATTTAGAACCACCAAATTTGGTATACTATCTCATGGTATTCTAACTTAGACTGTAGCCGGGTTTTTGTAAAGGGTCGAAGCCCGGGGTTCAGAGCCCCCCCCCCCCATAAAAAATTTCGTGAAATCTACAGTTTTCAATTTAGAACCACCAAATTTGATATACTATATCATGGTACTCTAACTTAGACGCTAGATGTTTTTCAGAACGGGTCGGGGCACGGGTGGTTAGAGCCCGCCCACACACAAGATTTTCGTAAAATCTTGTTTTCAATTTAGATCCACCAAATTTCGTATACTATCTCATGGTACTCCAACTCAGACGGTAGACGGCTTTCGGAATGGGTCAAGGCCCGGGGGTAGGAGCCCCCCATACAAAATTTTCTTAAAATCTATATTTTTTCAATTCAGAACCAACAAATTTGGTGTCATGAAATTCTAACTTAGCGGGAGACGGTTTTTGGAACGGGTCGGGGCCCGGGGGTCAGAACTCCCCCGTACAAAATTTTCGTAAAATCTACAGTTTTCAATTTAGAACCACCAAATTTGGTATACTATCTCATGGTACTCTAACTTAGACGGTAGACGGTTTTTGGAACGGGTCGGGCACGGGGTCGGAGCCCCCCTCCATAAAATTTTTTCGCAAAAACTACAGTTTTCAGTTTAGAACCACCAAATTTGGTATACTAACTCACGAAATTCTCACTTAGACTGTAGACGGTTTTTGGAAGCAGTTGGAGCCAGGGGGGTCAGAGCCACCAACCTCAAAAAACATTTTTCGTAAAATCTACAGTTTTCAATTTAGGACCACTCAGTTTTCAATTTAGAACCACTAAATTTAGTATACTATCTCATGATACGCTAACTAAGACGGTAGACGGTTTTTGGAATAGGTAAAGGCGGGGGGGGGGGCGGTCAGAGCCCTCCCTCCGTACAAAATTTTCGTAAAACATACCGTTTTCAATTTAGAACCACCAAATTTGGTATACTATCTCATGGTATTTTAACTTCGACTGTAGATGGTTTTTATGAAAGGGTTCGAGCCCGGGGTTCAGAGCCCCCCCCCCCCATAAAAAATTTCGTGAAATCTACAGTTTTCAATTTAGAACCATCAAATTTGGTATACTGTATCATGGTACTCTAACTTAGACGGTTTTCAGAACGGGTTGGAGCACGGGGGTTAACCCCCGTGCTCCAACCCGAAAATGTTCCAACCCCCACAAAATGTTCCAACCCCCACAAAATGTTCGTAAAATCTATAGTTTTCAATTCAGAACCACCAAATTTGGTATATTATATCATGGTAATCTAATTTAGACGGTTTTCGGAACGGGTCGGGCACGGGGGTTACAGCCCCCACCAAATTTTCGTGAAATCCTCAGTTTTCAATTTAGAACCACCAAATTTGGTATAATATCTCATGGTAGTCTAACTTGGACGGCAGACAGTTTTTGGAACGGGACGGGCACTGGGTCAGAGCCCACCTCATAAAAAATTTCGTAAAATCTACAGTTTTCAATTTAGAACCTCCAAATTTGGCATACTATCTCATGGTACTGTAACTAAAACGGTAGACGGTTTTTTGGAACGGTTCAAGGCCCGGGGGGGGGGGGGGTAAGTGCCCCCACATACAAAATTCTTTTGACAAGTGGTCAGAAGCCAGCCCCTAGATCACTCCGCCGCCGCAGCAGCACAAGTTGAAATGTATTTTTCATACGGCCCCAAACGCTCTTATGGACATACTAGATTGAACTGGACGCAAATAAATCATTAATATCATTTGTAGCAGGATGCCAGTTATTTGCCAGGTACATATTACTATTTGTGGAATCACCAAGTTCAGCGTGTGAAAGTTAATGAATAAAAAAGATATTCCTGCAATTTTCCAGTAAACTTATTTTAAATTTTTTGATTTAGTTAATTTAGTTTTTCGAAACAAAAAAGAAACAAAAAGGAATGGGAATACTTACCTTCTAGGAGACATCTATAAAACTGCCGTACATCTGGCGTGTGCTTCTGTGAATCCTGCAACAAAGAAATGCAATGTACCTATGTGATGTCGATTGCGTACGACTTCACTTTGGCATTGATTATCTTTCTTTTACCGCTTTGAATTTTGAATATCTGGAACTCTCTATTTACATTACATTATATTTCTTCCTGATAAGCCGTTCGTTGGTAGTGAAAGCTAAACTATATTGATTTGTGTTTTTAAAACACCATTAAACGCATATTTTCGCACTTTATTGTTATATACAGTGTCTAACTTAGACCGTAGGTTGGTTAGTTGGTTGGTTTATGGTTTATAGTGCAAGGCCCTCAAAGGGCCAAAGAGCGCCTTAGAACGCAGATAGGGTATTCTTAAGAGTAAAAAACGGAACTTTTTACGAAAATTTTGTTTGGGGCTCCCTTGACCCGGGCCCCGACCCCTTCCGAAAACCGTCTCCTGTCTAAGTTAGATAACCATGAGATAGTATACCAAATTTGGTTGTTCTAAATTGAAAACTGTAGATTTTACGAAAGTTTTATGAGAAGGGAGGAGGGCTCTCACCCCCGGGTTCCAACCCGTTCCAAAAACCGTCTAGCGTCTAAGTTAGAGTTTCATGATACCAGATTTGGTGGTTCTGAATTGAAAACTGTAGTTTTTAAGAAAATGTTGTATGTGTGTGTGTGGGGGGGGGGGGGGCTCTGACCCCCGGGCCCTGACCCGTTCCAAAAACCGTCGACCGTCTAAGTTAGAGTATCATGAAATAGTATACCAAATTTTGTGGTTCTAAATTGAAAACTAGATTTTGCGATTTTTTATGAAGTGGGCCGTTTCCCCCGGGCTTCAACCCCTTCCAAAAATCGTCTAGCGTCTAAGTTAGAGTACCATGAGATACTATACCAGATCTGGTGGTTCTGAATTGAAAACTGCAGTTTTTCAGAAAATTTTGTATGTGAGGGGCTCTGACCCCCGGGCCTTGACCCGTTCCAAAAGCGGTCTACCTTCTAAGTTAGAATACCATGAGATAGTATATCAAATTTGGTAGTTCTACGTTGAAAACTGTAGTATTTACGAAATTTTTATGAGGGGAGGGGCTCTCACCCCCGGGCTCCAACTTTCCAAAACCATCTAGCGTCTAAGTTAGAGTTTCATGATACCATATTTGATGGTTCTGAATTGAAAACTGCAGATTTTACGAAAAAAAAATTATGGGGGTGGGCGCTCTGACCCCCGGGCCTTGACCCGACCCAAAAACGGTCTACCGTCTAAGTTAGAGTACCATGAGATAGTATACCAAATTTGGTGGTTCTAAATTGAAAACTGCAGGTTTTACGAATTTTTTTATGAGGGGGCTCTGACCCCCCGGGCTGCAACCCCTTCAAAAAATCGTCTAGCGTCTAAGTTAGAGTACCATGAGATAGTGTACCAGACTTGGTGGTTCTGATATGAAAACTGTAGTTTTTAAGAAAATTTTGTACGTGGGGGACTCTGACACCCTGGGCCTTGACCCGTTCCAAAAACGGTCTACTGTGTAAGTTAGAGTACCATGAGATAGTATACCAAATTTGGTGGTTCTAAATTGAAAACTGTAGATTTTACGAAAAAAATATTTATTGGGGGGGTCTGCCCCCCACAGGCCTTGATCCGTTCCAAAAACGGTCTACTGTCTAAGTTAGAGTACCATGAGAAAGTATACCAAATTTGGTGGTTCAAAAATGAAAACTGTAGATTTTACGAAATTTTTAGTGGGGGGGGGTGCTCTGACCCCCCGGGATCCAACCCCTTCCAAAAACCGTCTAGCGTCTAAGTTAGAGTTTCATGATACCAAATTTGATGGTTCTGAAATGAAAACTAGATTTCACGAAAATTTTGCATGTATGTGGGGGGTGGGGGTGGGGGACTCTGACCCCCCTCCCCCCGGGCCTAAACCCGTTCCAAAAACTGACAACCGTCTAAGTTAGGGTACCATTAGATAGGATACCTGATTTGGAGGTTCTTAATTGAAAACTGCTAACGAATATCTTCTTCTTCGCACAGCGCTTTGGAGCCTCTTTCCACTAATCGCTTCACCTGATGGTCTCTTCTCGGTCCCCTCTGCTCCTCTTTCCCTACCGTTCTTTCTCCTCATTCGTAGCTCCCCGGTTCTAGTTACTTCTCTCTCCTCCTCTTCTCTTTATTGGCTTCTTCTTTCCCCTCCCGCACTTCCACTTTCTGTTCATTCTGCTCCTCCTTCTCTTCTCCCAGCCATCTGGACAGCATCTACCTCTGCCCTTTCCTCCCTCTTGAACTCAATGTCCATTGGCAATTTCTTCACCTTCGTCTCCCCGCCCCATCAGTACTGTTTCGCATGACCCTTCTCACCTCTCCGCAGTGCTCCTTTTGCCCTGAAGTCAGCGACGTCCAACATCAATACCTATTCTGCCCCGTTCTCCTGCCAGTCCTAAACACAGCATTTCGTCTTGCTGATCGAATTTGTGCTCGATCGTTACCGTTTCTTGCATATGCTTGGCTACTCCAAACTAAGCATCCACCTACTCACTTGCCTCCTGTGTGCCGTTACATTTTTCTTCTTGTGAAGTTCACTGTCTATGCTTTCCATCTTCAACAACGCTTCCCCGCTCTTATTCCACCTCCTCAGGAGGCAAGTGCTATCATTCGGAGACGCTTCCTAGCACGGTTAACCACTCGCCTCCAAATGGAGCACTCTCGTGCTGCCTCAACAAACACCGATAGCGTTTTTCAATCCACTTGGGCCCAATCGGCTGGGTGGTTCCATATCCACAATTTGCAGTTACATCTCAACCTATAAGTGGGATTTTTGTTGTCGCCCACGTTCACTGTAACAAATCATGTTTTTACGTATTAATTTTGGTGCTTCGCTATTTGCGATTTTTCTGTTTTAATGTGCCATTGAAGATAGCTCACCATGTTTCCCATGTTCTCTTCGATGATGTTGGGTTTTATGTTGTTGTATATAATTCTTCCTTCTGCACAGTTTACTGCCCACGCAATGTCCCCTTCATTATGTTGAATATTTTTTTAAAATATTAGTCACTGTGTGTATAATACAATGTAACAAGATGCCCTTCTGAGTACATTTAGCGTTATTTCCCCTTGTCACTGAATACTTCTGTACATATGTTGTAAATTTTGAATGTAGCATCACTGTTGCATTTCTGTGAATTAGTACCTAATGTTTAATCTTTAGTATGGTAGTAATGCTTAATTGGAATTTGTGCATAGTATAGAATCATGTCTTGCCCTGTCTACAATACTGTAGGTAAACATTTTCGTTTGTATCGCTCGTGCTTTATTGTCTGCCTCTTCTTCGCCCTACGTGGCGAAATAATTTTTTTTTTATGTTTTTAACAATATTTTGTTTTACGTTTCACTGGAACTTTCCAGCTGATGTATATACCGCTGTATTTATTGGCAGAATTCCATTGTCATGTACATAGAAATGTTATTTTACTGAAGAATAAAGGCAATTTTGAAATGTAGGCCGCCCCGGTGGCGCAGTGGTCTCAGGCGTTGGCCTATGATCATTCGTCCGAAGGGATCCCGGTGAGGCATGGATGTTGTGTTTGTCTTACGGCACTGGCTCTCTCCCTTCCCTGGAACCAGTGACCCTAAATTAGGGACGGGCGACTGCTTATAGCCCATTGAGTTGCTCACGGTGGTCGTTAAACCTCCAATCAAGAAAAAAAAAAAAAAAAAAAGAAAACTGTAGATTTTACGAAAATTTTTTATATGGGGTGCTCTGACCAACCGGGCCCTGCCCCGTTCCAAAAACCGTCTACCGTCTAATATTTTTAGTGCTAAAGAAAAGGCGTAATATTCCTATCCTGTCTGAGTGTCCAAACTTTATAAATTTGATCAGGGAGCAAGACGTTCGAAATCGTACGTTTTCCTGCATTCGTTTTGTATGTAACCAAAATCTGTAAACGCGACGAATTGACGTAGTCGACGAATTTGTCCGCGACGAATTGACGCAGGCGACGAATGGATGCGCGATGAATTGTCGTAGTCGACGAATTGACGCGCGACGAATCGTCGCAATCGACGAATTGACGCAGTCGACGAATTGACGCACGCGACGAATTGACGTATAACCTCTGCTGTACGGTTACGGACATGTGACGAAGTGCAAAAATGGGTTGACGACTTTATCGCGTCACATGACGAAGTATTCTTCATGGCTGGAATCCGTCAGCTGCCCGACCGATGGCGGAAGGTGATAGATAATGACGGCGCATATTTTGATTCGTAAAGGTATCGTTGTTTTCTCTCAAATTACATGTTACGTTGTCTTAAAACGCTTTAAAACTTATTCGTACACCGAATATACCTTTTCTTGTTTGTGCTTGAAAATATTTCACTTTCGGTTGTGTTTACAACAATCATTTCAACATGTGCCTCATATACAAAACTTTCCGTTTTCTGTGATGCTTCAACAATCATTCCAATACGTACGTCAATATCTCTCTTAAAAAATCTTCCCTATCATCTCGTAAAGATACTGAAAGGGCATTTGCAAAGAGCAATTATTTTACAGGCTTATTTTTTATATCGAAGTTATATACACTGGCGGAAAGTGAAAAAAGAACACCAAGAAGGAGACGTCTGATACCAATGAAATTTCTACAGCATAATAACGGAATACAGAGGATAACGTGATCAAAACATTATGGCAAAATACAGCTGTATTTGCTGGTAAACTGAAAAATAACATTTCCATGTAATCAGCGAACAGACGTGTTCGATGGGCGACATATCGGGAGAACAGGTGGGTCACGGCAGCATTGACACCTGGTGGGCCGCGAAGAATTGTTGTACCATGCGTGCCACGTGCGGGCGCGCATTGTCATGTTGAAACGTGGCCGCTGGCAGGTCCTGCAGGTAAGGGAGAACTACAGGCTCCAAAACGTCGGAGATGTAGTGGTGGCTGTTGAGTGTATCTGCGATGCGTACCAGAGGTGTGCGGGTGTCATATCCCACTGCGCCCCAAACCATAACGCCAGGCGACGGGCCGGTATGGCGATGTATAATGCAGGCGTCATACAGTCTCTGGCCACGGTGCCACAACATGCGGATCCGACCATCGTGGTGTTGCAGGCAGAAGCGGGATTCGTCGGAGAAGACAACTTCGTGCCATTCCGTAGTCCAGGTGCGGCGTTCAACGGCCCACTGCCGCCGCACTTGCCGGTGGTGTAACGTCAATGGTATTCGGAGAAATGGGCGCCGTGCGACAAGTCCCCGCTCCTGCAGACGACGTCAAACGGTCCGTTCTGACAAGGTTGTTGCGCAACACACCCTAATACCTGCGCTAACTTTCGTGATGTGGCGGTGCGAGCCGTCAATGCCCGCCGCACAACATGCCGGTCTTCTCGTTCGGTGGTGCGCCGCGGAGGCAGCAATCGCTCACGTCGGTTCGTCCGTCCCTCCTGCACCCACCGAATCCATAGTCGCCTCACTGTGGTTGCATGTCGTCCCACACGAGCGCCGATGTCTCAGTACGATAAACCGCTGTCGCGATAAGCCACTATTCGTCCTCTGTCGAACTCCGAAACGTGCTGGAATGACTGCCGTATTCTGCGACGATGCATCAGGAAGCTTCCCACGCAAAGGTCCGGCAGCACAACACACTTCCACTACTTACACCCCGCCTTCTGTGCACCTTTCTTATAGTACTACTCGGTGGCGTGCCGGGCGTACATGATTTGCACATGCCATGCAATACTAATCGTTTGCATGTTCTCTTGCGGGCGATGCATGCTGCGAATTTCTGGCCAATCGGATGCTTTCTTCTTGGTGTTGCATTTTGGGTGGCCAGCAGTGTATATCTTTCCTTTTTCAAAGTCAGTTCTCTCCCGCTGCGACATTTTCACTCAACCTCACAGTGAGATATGATCGCGGTCAGCTGCAGGCTTGTATTTATACCGTTTACAGCTGTACCGTGCATCTTAACAATGCAGAGGGTCCGTTTATTTGCTTTTGAAGGGGTGTCCGGTGACTTTTGTCAATATAGTATATATATGACAGCAACGGATTTAAATCAAATTTTTCCTAGTGGTTGCAGTGGCGGCTCGTCTATAGGAGCACATCTACGAAGGCCGTCTAGAAAACACAAGGCTATGATATTAGACAAATGGGTTTCCTCCGTTTGTGACGTCACTCTCATGTTACACGACCCTATACGTCCGTGTCGTGTTTGATATCACCAATCCGAAGCCTTGTCTTCCGCATGACGTCATTAAAAGAGAGAACTCATCTCTCTGATATCATGGCATTGTATTTTCTAAACGGCCTTGGCTCTACCTGCCATTTTTCAGGAAATTTTATTAGATTAACGAAATATTTTACGATTAAAAAACTCTGTGAATGTGAAGATTGCGTTGAAAACATATTGAATCAATATGTTATTGTGAGTTCCGGAAAACACTGTTACGGCAGTGAAAGTATCTTGCGTTCCTTTACAGTTAAACGTTCAGGGTTTTTTTTTTTTTTTAATGATTAGAGGTTTAACGACCACCGTGAGCAGCTCAATGGGCTATAAGCAGTCGCCCGTCCCTAATTTAGGGTCACTGGTTCCAGGGAAGGTTCAAGGTTTTGCATCCACAGCTTATGTACAACCTTGAGTTCTGTTTCCTGTGAGCACAATCTCCTGCTGCTCTTTGATTGAAGGTCTAACGACCACCCTGAGCAACGCACTGGGCTATAAGCAGTCGCCTGTCCCTAATTTAGGGTCACTGGCTCCAAGGAAGGGAGAGAGCCAGTGCCGTAAGACAAACACAACATCCATGCCTGACCGGGTTTCGAACACCGACCCCTTCTCGGACGAACTGTCATAAGCTAGCGGTTAGACCACTGCGCCACCGCGGCGGCAGGCTCCAGGGTATTAGACCACGCGCAGTTAGCACTCTGTTGGAAGCTAGCTTGCGTTTATTAGAAGCAAATGGGAGCCAACTTTCGCGGTGCCCAGTCTCGCTTTTCTACCGGGGAAAAACGTAATCACTCTCTGTGTTGTATCTTGCGTTGGTTAGGGAATTAATTTAGTGCCATTCTTCTGTTTCATCAGTGAAACAGTGTCAGTGATAATTTTATATCCTTATAAAAATTAATGAAATGTGAAAAGCTAAATGTTTATCTTCTTAGTCATGAGTACTGCTGATTATTTATTGAAACATCAATTCTTCCCACATGGGTTTCTACGCCAATCTTGCATTCATCATTTCTTCTCGAAATGGGTAGACCTACGCCAAATCTTAAATCACAGCAAAAATTTAAACATAAAAATACTGAGGAAATCTGGAATTCAGTTCCGAAACACACACTGAGTGATCACTGAAATATGACCATCCCAATCAAAAATGTATGCGGCCCGTTGACTGAGTGATTTCCGAGAGGGCGCGATTAGATGACCGATGTAGCATATATAAGGTGTAAGTGGAGCAGTAGGGAGTAAAATACGGAGCGTGGTGGTTAAACGGAAGGATTTATCGGACTTTGGGAAAGGACAGATGGTGAGAGATCGGAGAGGGGGTGCCTCGATTTCCCGAAAGACTGAATTGGTTTGTTGTTCGTGAGCCGCCGTAGTTATATTGTATCAGGACTGGCGTGGAAACGGTCAAACAACGACCTGGAGGTAAAACCGCATAGGACAGCGAAAGGCTGGTGTGAAAGATGAGCTCCGGGTCTGACGACTTTTCCAGGTCAACAAACGCAGCACTGTTCAAAAGTTAACTGCCCAATACAACAGAGTTCAACCCGGAACAATATCTGTCATAAGCATTATTCGTACGCTTCCATATATGACCTATAACTGCAGACGACCCCGACAACATCCGCTCCCAACCACGGTTCGTAGTCGCAAGAGGCTCACCTTTTTTAGCACGTCTTTTTTAATAAAAAGATCGTGCTTATGTAACCGGTCTGCCCGTCCGTCCGTCTGTGCCCACGATATCACTGCAACTATTAGTCCGATTTGAAAAATTATTTTTGCATTGGGAAGCTTGAAACATGCGAATGATGATCCTTTATTTCGTTTTTTTTTTTTACGATGTAAAATTTCGCCGCTAGAGGGCGCAAATGCAGATGATGTCGAATTCAAAAATACGTTTTATTCCACATATTTGCTTCTAAACATCCGGTTGAAAAATATCTTTTATCTTTCGATTCCATTTATGTTGAAGAGTATTTTCGATATAGTTACTCTTTCAAATTACGCAAAGATTTTCCGCTAGGGGGCGTAAAAGTAAATTACATTTTCTTCGATAATTCTTCTTCTAAAACTCCGATTTGAAATTTTTTTCTTCAGCGGATACACCTCCTAATGGAAAATCTTTTGCATATAATTTCAAATTTTTGGTAAAGAATACTTTGGCCTATACCTCCTGATGGAAAATCTTTTGCATATAATTTCAAATTTTTGGTAAAGAATACTTTCGCCACCAGGGGGCGTAAGTGTTAATTTTTGCTTCTGATGTATTTGCCTTATATAAAATCTGAGCTTCTAAAATATCGATTGAAAAAATTATTTCGTGGACTGATGCCACTCACATAGATAAAACTTTTTGGAATATTTTCTTCTTAAAATATTCCAGAGTTTCTCCGCTAGGGGGCGTAGATATATATCTTATTTTTGTCAATATCTGTACTTCTAGGAGTCTAATTTGAAAAATTTCTTCTTTGTTGGATATAAATCATATAATTTCAAAATTTTCAAGTAATTCATAGACTTTCCGTTAGGGGGCGTAGAGGTAAATTGCGTTTCCCGCTATATCTTTGCTTCTAAATATCCGATTTGAAAAATTCTTTCTGCACCGGGTACAGCTCCTGATGGGCCGTCCCGGTGGCGCAGTGGTCTAAGCGATGGCCTCTGATCATTCGTCCGAACGGGGTCCGGGTTCGAATCCCGGTGAGGCATGGATGTTGTGTTTGTCTTACGGCACTGATTCTCTCCCTTCCCTGGAACCAGTGACCCTAAATTAGGGACGGACGACTGCTTATAGCCCATTGAGTTGCTCACGGTATCCTTTGCACATAATTTCAAATTTTGTAAAAAAAACGGTTTTTCCACCAGGTGGCGTAAGTCTTAATTTCCGCTTCTGATGTATTTGCAGCAAAATATGAGCTTCTAAAATCTCGACTGAAAAAAAAGTCGTTTGTTGACCGATACTACTCATGTCGACAAACCTTTTAGGAACATGTTCTTCTTCTTTTTTTTTTTTTTTTTTTTTTTGATTGGAGGTTTAACGACCACCGTGAGCAACTCAATGGGCTATAAGCAGTCGCCCGTCCCTAATTTAGGGTCACTGGTTCCAGGGAAGGGAGAGAGCCAGTGCCGTAAGACAAACACAACATCCATGCCTCACCGGGATTCGAACCCGGACCCCAGACGGACGAATGATCAGAGGCCAGCGCTTTAGACCACTGCGCCACCGGGACGGCTATGTTCTTCTTGAAATAATACATAGTTTCTACGCCATAGGGCGTAGACGTATACCTTATTTTTGTCAATATCTCTACTTGTAGGAGTCCGGTTTGAAAAATTCCTTCTTTGTTAGATAGTGTTTCCGATGCGAAATGTTTTCCCTATAAATTCAAAATTTTCAAGTAAATCATAGACTTTTCGCTAGTGGGCAAAAAGCTAAATTGCGTTTTCTGCGTTATTTCTAAGCTTCGAAAACTCCGATTTGAAAAATTCTTCCTGCATCGCATACAAGACCTGATGGTAAATATTTTTCACATAATTTCTAATGTTTGATAATGAATGGTTTGGCCACCAGGGGTCTTAAGTGTTAATTTCTGCTTCTGGTGTATTTGTAGCAAAATCTGTGCTCGTGAAAACTCGACTAAATTTTTTTTTTCTTAGACCGATACCGCTCATATGAAAAAAACCTTTTGAAAATAGTTTCTTCCTAAAATAATGCATGGTTTTCCCACACGAGGACGTAAAGTCATCTCATTTTTGTCGATATCTCTGTTTCTAAGAGTCCGATTTGAAAAGTTATTTCCGTGTTAGACAGCCTTTCCGGTGAGAAATGTTTCTCATATAAATTCATGTTTTTCTTAACGCACAAGTCTGCAACCAGAGGGCGTAAGCTCACGATTCCGTTTACAGCAATATCTGAGGGATTAAAAACCCTATTGAAAAACTTCTTTCTTCCGTCAGATATTATTGTTTTCCATACCGGCTCCATTGACTTTGAATAGCTTTGATAAATTTAATTTGCGTCAGAACGGATTCAAAAGACGTGCTTATTACACCCGAAAATTCGGTGTCATCTTTCTTTTTCTTCTTATTATTATAGTGCGTCGCATAAATATAGAGGCAGAACAAATTCTCGAGTAAAAAAGAAACAACAACGAGCTGAAATGTACACCTCATATTTATAGCAAAAATAGCATAGGACACGCAGCTGCACAATAGTTTGACGGAAACATAACAATTCCAACGCCAAGTACAAGAGTAAAACAGAAATACGCTGTCTCAAAAATATAAAGACTTACTAGTTATGAGCACCTCCGGTACGCAGAGTGGAGCCGTTGTTCCGAATAACACTGAAAACCCGATTGGGCATGCTGTCCACCAAGTGATGTAAGTGTTCTGGTCGGAGTGCGTACCAGCTTCGTTCAATCTGTCTTTCAATGCCACCACACTTGAGAACTGCCGTCCATTCGCATACACATCCCCAACTAGGACATCCCAGAGGTTATCGATAGGGTTCAGATCTGAACTCAGTGCTGGCCAAGTGCAGTACTCCGTCAACTAGATGTAAAGACTCTCCTGAGGCTTCGACGTCCTCTCTCACTTATTTTCTTTGGGCTGCCGATACGTTTTAGTGCTTCAGGCACGCCATGTGTCTTCCACTTATTGAATACATCTAAAACAGTTAACTTGGGTATGTTTAAATGTTTCTTGGTTTCTCTTATGGACAACTCACTAATATAACACCCAACAATCTTTCCTTTCTCAAAGTCAGTTCTCTCCCGCCGCTACATTTTCGCTCAACCTCACAGTGCGATATGATCGCGGTCAGCTGCAGGATTGTTTATATACCGTTTGCAGTTGTACCGCGCATCTTAGCAACGCAGAGGATCCGTTCATTTGCTTTTGCAGGGGTGTCCGGTGACTTTTGTCAATATAGTGTATGGTGCTATGGGAATAATCGACGGGAAAGATCGTGAGGACGAAGCATCATCTCCAACAGGATGCAAGATTAAAAGCGCGGCATCGCTTAAGGGCCTTGTCGTTGAATACCACTCAAACGAGGAGAACAGCATGCAGAAAAGACACACATTCTCGGAGTTATTTTCTTAATAATAAAAATAGCTGATTCAGTTGGACCATCAGGGAGTGTTCAATAAACTCAATAATGCACGATAATTATATTATCATTGTCTTCATTTCGCTTAGTGTGGGATGAATTTTGTGTTTCACTTTAGAGAATGCCATACAAAACTCTTTCTGCAATCAGACAGAAATTGTATGGTTATTACTCGTATTAATATCATCGGTTTTTTTTTTCTTTTTTTTTTTTGCAGCCCCGGTGGCGCAGTGGTCTAAGGCGTTGGCCTCTGATCATTCGTCCGTAAGGGGTCCGGGTTCGAATCCCGGTCAGGCATGGATGTTGTGTTTGTCTTACGGCACTGGCTCTCTCTCTTCCCTGGAACCAGTGACCCTAAATTAGGGACGGGGACTGCTTATAGCCCATTGTGTTGCTCATGGTGGTCGTTAAACCTACAATAAAAAAAAAAAAAATCGTTTTTTTTTATTTTCTGCTACCTTCCGTCCTTTCCGTATTTTATCGTCAGCCGGAAATCGGCCCCTCAAGATGCTACGCCCTAGTGCAACTGCATCCTCTCTCCCAATGGCAGCTACGCCACTGATATGAGTCATGTTTCTATCCCGGTAATTGTTCCATCAGAATAACATAAATTTGTTTGCGTCAATGTGAACGTAAAATTCGTAAAATGGTTGTTAAGTCGATTCGGAGTACAAGTAGAAAGTAAGTTTTTCAGCTCAACTCTAAATTCAAGTTGAATTTTTCTTGTTAAGTGAAGGACAACGATGTAAACATATGGTGCTTCAAGCTTCTAATGCATAATTCATTTGTACTGTAATACAGTGTAGCCTTTTCCCGCCGTTTTCCTAAGGGGAGACGCAAGTAGTAAAGGAGACAATAGTTTTTATATTATTTTTGATCTTAACGTTCATTCAGTACAGGTTTTCTATGAATACACATTATTCGACATCAATGGCGGCTGGTGACTATATGCTACTATACGGTGCAAATTAATTGGGATAAGTTATTTTATTCTCAGAATTGTAATGTGATTGCCAGTTGATGTCGGAAACCCACGTAAACCGGTTTTATCAGCTGTGAGGTGGTGTGACTGTTAGAACTTGATAGTAAGAATGTGGTTTGACCGGTTTTAAACAGGAAATAGGCACTTCAGCTTCAGTTGTAAGCTTTCGTGTGTGACAGGCGGATGTTAGTTTTTACTCTCTGTGAGTAGGTGTTGCTTTCGTGTATTGAAAAATGGATATTTCCCCAAGGAAGCGTGCAAAAATAATTGCTCTGAAGGATCACACTACTATGACAGTTAGATATATCGCTTCTGCAGTTGGTGTAGGCAAATCAAGTGTATCAAGACTACTTACGCGATACAATGCATCTGGATCATCGTTTCCAAAAAGGAGAGGTAAATGTGGAAGAAAACGAAAAAAACTCCACGAACCGATAAATATCTAATCAGTAATAGTAAAATGAATAATAAAAAAAAACAAAAAAAAAACAAGCACTGACCTTCAAAGAGATTTATTGGCTAGTGGTTGTGATGCTAGTGATTCAACTGCATGCCGTAGGCTTCTGGAAGTTGGCCGGAAGGCAAGAAGACCAACGAAAAAACAATATTTTAATGCGAAAATGAAGATAAAACATTTAGCATGGGCCAAAAAAATATAAATCATGGACTGCTGACGACTGGAAAAAGGTAATTTTTAGTGATGAAACTCATTTATTTGTGCAGGGTTACCAAGCAAATGTCGTTAGATGAAGCAACTGTGAACCCTTAAGACCTGAGCATGTGAAACAAACTGTAAAACACTCTCTGAAACAGATGTTTTTGGGGTTTTTTCAAATCAAATGGCACTGGAAGCTTAGTTCCTGTTCAAGGTATGATGAATTCAGCCAAGTACGTAGAAATATTACAACGTAGGATTGTTTCATTCTTGCAAACTTTTGACGGGACATTTCAACATGAATTAGCCCCATGTCACAATTCGAAATTGGTCAAGAATTTCATGCTGGAAAATTAAATTCATTTGCTTGATTGGCCTGGAAATTCACCAGATTTAAATCCCATAGAAAACTTGAGGAATATTTTGAAGAGACGTTTAGGTAAAATGGACTGTACAACCAAAGAACGCATTTCGATTCGTATTAAAACAATATGAATTGTAATTCAAAATATTTTAACAGAAAGTACATGCATATGATTTGTATAAAATCTTATTTTTAACCGGGCACTATCCAAAGAAAGCTCTTGTTCGCCAATCGGGTTTTTGTACTGCTTGTCGGTCACGCGCCTTCGCCACAACCCTTTAAGTCTTCTCAGGCAATCAACAAGTAACTTCAGGGTGCTCAAGTTGTCTAAGCACGGTAGCCAGCAGCAAACTTTTTGTGTAATTCGTGTGCATGTACCGTGTTGTATTTGTTTCTTCGTTGCACCTGTCCTTAATACTTATTCTTCACTGATGTGTCTGCTTTTGCTGCCTGTACCTTCATTGAGTTGCGCACCGTGTATTTGTTCTCTAGGAGCAATACGAGAGGTATTGCCCTGCGATACTTTGTTCTTTCTGTTTTTTCTTGCTGCATTGTGTTGTATCTTTTAATTTATACCTTATTTCTGTCTTGCATTTTCCCATTCTTTGACGTCATGTATTTTTTGCTCGTCCCATGTCGTTGTTTTTTGGACCGATGCAATACTGCACGGCTTGCTGTTTGTATTTTGTGTATCCTTGTGTTTCACTTGGGGAGTTTGCCCAAGTTTCCACTATGTTCTGTAATACTTATCATGTTTTTGTCACATATCGTGTGGCTTCCTGGATTGTGGGAACTTCTGTACCTTTATCGTAGTATATGAATTTGTTGTGTTTTACATGTTCCCTTCTTTTTGTGCACTGCGTTGTACAGCCATGTTCTTGTAAATATATTTACCTGTTGTTTTGTGCTCTGCTTTCACTGTGCACGTCATCACATGCTTTATTAATTAATCATTACTTTTGCTTGTGCATCATCTTCCTCAAGCATATATTGTTCCTTATTATCGATTTTAACATTTTGTCATCCTTAGTTGACAGCCGTATCATATTCACCTGTAATATTTCATCAGTATCGCTCATTGTTTTGTTGTTTATTTTGCCATATGTGGTACGCCTGTATTCCCTATGTTTTTGCCAATAAAGTATATTTTGAAAAATAAAGTCAATGAAATATTAAAATATTAAAAGGTACTCACACGCATTACAAGAAAGAGGTCAATGGTAGTACTTACAAATACGTTTATTTTGCTTGCATGGTTTGTACTCCACACTCACATATGGTTTGTTGGCGTACTCAATACAGTATCAGTGATCTAACGTCCAATCACAGTATAACAGCACGTCAATCATCAATATCCAATCATAGTACATATAACAGCACGTCTCTCATCAATGGTATCAATCCCCCGTAAATAACCGCTGCATTGCCTTTTTTACGCTTTCCAACCGTAGGTTGAAGAAACGTATATGCTCCAGCTTTTCCCGTCTGTCTGTCTGTCCATTCGTCCGCACCATAACTCGCGTAAAAATGGTTCGTTTTCAATGTAATTTTAATATGTGACAGGAGGCAACCTGGGAAGGAACCCTATTGAAAATGGGCGAAAAGGGGTCAAAGGTCAGGACATAGGAGGGGATCCATTTCATCGCGTTTAGGCGTCATAACTTACGGAAAAATGCTTCGTCATGTTGTTTCGGAGATGCACTGAACCGGTTATGTTGAATGTAATGAAATGGGGTCAAAGGTCAGGGCACAGGAGCGAGATTTATTCCACAGCCGTTATCCTCATAACTTGACTAAAAATGCTTCGTTTGCGACAAAACTGTCGTTGGACGTGCCCTCTCAAGCTCTTCACATTTTGCTCAGTTTGTTCGGTAAAAGTGCCTGTTGCTCCCAACTTTTGTGCTCCAATCATGCATAAGGGTATGTGCTATCTTTCTCACACCTTTCTTAGCCGAACTGTGCATATTTACTTGATTTTAATACTAATATTACCTGCTGACCACGCCCTTCTGCGTTCTGAAAGGTGCGCCCTGTGTACACGTTCCAGTGCCTTCTGTTCCTTTCTTGTGCATCTCGCTCAAGTAATAAGCTGTCAGCAATCTTCCCAGCTACGTTTCCGCTCCGGTAAGTGAATATTATAGCGATATTCCTTCATATTTCATCTTGGTGGGTTTGTTTACCACTGGCCATCGTGACTCGCCTTGACTGTCTTCTATTATCCAACAGCGTTCTTATATGCTTGTATTCCTGAGCTTATCTACCCATCTCCCGGTTACGTCATCTTCCATTAGTGGTCCACCGGTGACGTCGTCTTCCATTAGCGGTCCTCCGGTGACGTCGTCTTCCATTAGTGGTCCTCCGGTGACGTCATGGTCTCACAGTTGTGACATCTCTCTTGCAGCTTTATTTATGTCGTCATTGTTTGTCGCTCAGCCTTCGTTCACGTGTTCGTTGTGCCTTCCCCATTTGTCTTCCTAGCAATTGTGCAGTCTACCACCGCTCATGGCTTGTGCAATATCAACAGAATATCTTCAACGACTGACGCCTCCACCAGAAGTTCTGCTTCAAGATAAACTTCAGCAATCTTTGTCGGCCCCCACTACCACACATTCAACCCTTTTGTCGTCATGCCCGGATTTCCTTGTTTCTCGTCAGGATCCAATTCTTGCTCTTCATCTTCCTGAATCTTCGCCCCGAGGTAAGTCTCTACTAGCCTCTTTAGCTTTAGGGGTGAAATATGTTGCCCTCTCCAATACAAAACTTACTGTGTACACATCAGCTCTGCATGAACTTGTTCCTCCAGATGCCATTACACATGCTGCGCGTAAACCTTGCTCTGTGCTTTCTTATTTTTCCTCTCTCGCTCATGTTGCACGAGTTATGTCTTCTCCCATCTTTGTTCGTGATCAAAGTCTGTTCGCCATTCCTCTCGCACAGTGCCCTATCCTTGTAAGCATGTCTCCTGTTCCACCGGAAATTTCTGATGATGTCCTCCTTGGTTTTCTTTCTCGTTGTGGACTTGTTATTGGTCCAATTCGTACCTTACCTGCCGCATTGGACGAGCAAGGAGCTCGTCCTTATCTTAGTTTCCGACGACAGGCTCTCGTCGTGTTTCCGGACGAAGCTTCGATTATTTCCTGTCCTACCACATTCCAAGTAGTCTGTGGTAGACATATTCGTGCTGTGAATGTTTACACTGCTCTTCATTGTTTCATATGTAAATCACCTACTCATCTGCGTGCTTCTTGCCTGGCTAAAAACGCTGCATTATCACCTACACCTCTTGGCTCTTCTGCTCTCACTACGTCATTTGCCAAGCCTATTCAGTATGCACATTTATTGTCTTATTCCACTGCCTGTACTTTACCCTCTGTACCAGGTGGGTTGTTCCATCCTCCTGTGTCACATTCTCCACTCTCTGTGGCCTTGGACTTCAGCACTTCGACAAGTTCTTCCTTATTTTCATCATACCCAGCTTCTTTCCCTCGACCGCTGCTTTCCAGTTCGGGTTCACATATTCCTTCTGTGAATACTGTTCCTCTGGCCTTCCCATCTTCCACCACTGTGTTTCCCCAAGACTCTTCAGCTCTTTCTCAGTTCAACAGTTTGCCGTCTCTACCTGTTCCTTTCATTGCACCTCTCCAGGACTATTCCAGTTTGTTGCCTCACCGTTTTGCACCAGGATTTTTCTACAACGCCTGCTTCATCTTCAGCTGCTACAATCTCCACTGTGGCCCTTGTGGACTCCCCGGCGTTTCTCCTGCAATTACCCCTGGACTCGTCCCACTCTGGTGAGAGCACATCGGTGGTCTCCCCTCCGCCGAGTACGGAACCCATCACCATCGGCCTGGACTTGGCTTCGGCCGTTGTTCCTTCTCACTGCTCTTCCGACCAGTCGTTACCGGCCTCTGGTTCTTCACCCATTATCTCCGCATCACTTGACGACACACTAGCACGTTCATCATTGCCCGGCTTGTCTTCTTGCGTCGCCGGTTCTTTGAAACATTCTTCAACTGCTTCTTCTGTTTCCTCGGACACTTCTTCAGCTACGGACTCAGGTTCTGATCCTACAGAGTACTCGGATACTTATCTGCCTCCAAACTACTCCGCACATCTTTCTGCTTCCGAGTGTCAACTTCTTTGTGCTAAGCACCCCCATGAGACTGCTCCGGCTGATATCAAGAAAGCTCTCCATTATCTCACCTTAATTAAGATCCCTGTACCATTTCGTGAGAATTGTAGCTCTCGAATCACTTATAACAAAGTTCTAGGCTCCTAGTGTTCTGCCAGATCGTACTTCAACCTCTCATACACGGCAGATAGGGACTTGTCGATGGCTTGGCGATTTGATCATCTGCGTCCGTCCTCCAAGCCCTCTGTCACGCCTTCGTCGACTGCATGTGCTGCTCCGTCCGTGCCTATTTCC
This sequence comes from Macrothele yani, assembly GCA_039090855.1. Lineage (NCBI taxonomy): Eukaryota > Metazoa > Arthropoda > Arachnida > Araneae > Macrothelidae > Macrothele > Macrothele yani. The sequence goes on from CM077028.1 coordinate 102,108,373, forward strand.
GTTTCCATTCAACCGTCTCCGCGTCCCATTGTTGCACCCCCTCCGTCCTCTGTTGTTCTACAATCTTCATCTCCGCTCAGCCCTCTATTTCGGCGCCCTTAACAGGGGCCATTCCAAAGAAACGTGCACGTCGCTCCTCTCAGCGCACGCGGAAACGTCGTGCCCAAATCAAAGTTTCTTCGGCGGTTCCTGTTTGTGTCTGGACCATGTTCTCCACTTCCACCACGGCCATTTCCATAAGACGTTGCCAATGATGATGACTTCATTGACGCCTTCACTCTTTGGGAAGAACTACATTCGTCCGACCTTTATTATTAGTCTGACTTTGCTAGTGCCTAGGCGTTCTATGTACTATCGTTCTGGTTTTCGGATTTGTCCTACACCCATCATTTGAACTTTACATGTATTATTCATCGTGTTTAGTATCTTGTTGTATTGTGTTGCTCCTGTTCTACGAGTATCTCCTGCGTGCCCACGTTGTATTGTATCTTCCTTATCTTATGCATACTTCATTTTCTTCCTGTTATAGTGTTATAATCCCATGCTATGGCCTGTCGCTCACTCTGTTCTTGTTGTATTTTGCTGCCCCTGTTCTATGAGTGCGGCCTGTGTGCCCATGTTCTCATGTTTCCCCTTACTCTGTGCATACTCCATGTTATACTTGTGTATCGCCCGGTTTTGGATGTTCTATATTGGTTTCTCGAATTTGCTCATCCTTCTTCGTTTATTATAGTGACATCACCTGTAGTATGTATGTGCCCGAATTATGTATACTCTTGTTGTTCGCCCTGCATTCATATGTACCATTTAGTGTATAATTCCTCGTGCTTTCCTATTGTTTTCTTGTTCTCCCTCGTTTCTTGAGAGTGGCCTGCGAGCCCACGCGTACGTTCATTATGTATGTTTCTTTTCCCATGAATGCTCACGCAATTGCCTGTGACTCCTCCGTGCTATTGCCTTGATATTAGCTCCTCTTTTCAGCCCTGGTGTTATTGTATACACTCAGTATTTTATAATACAAGTGCCCACGATTTCTACTTCGTTATCTTTAGTTCTCCCCATGTATGCCCTATGTTTATGGCCTGTGATTTTGTCCGAGTGTCATATGTCCTTTGCTCATGTTTTTATGACCTATTTTATTGTATATTCCTAGTTGTACAATAAAGCGATTCTGAAAGACAAAACTTTAGTATGTTGTTTCGTAGATATACTGAACCAGTTCTGTTTAATATCGTCGAAATGGGGTCAAGGGTCAGGGCATGTGAGCGAGATTTATTCCACAGCAATTATCCTTATAACTTGACTAAAAATGCTTCTATTGCGAAAAACCTTTATGATGTTGTTCCGAAAGAATACTGAACCGGTTCTGTTGAATATCATCGAAATTAGGTCAAAGGTCAGGGCACAGGGGCGAGATTTATTCCACAACCATTATCCTCATAACTTGAGTAATGATTTCTGGTGTATTGGAAAGCGTATTATAATCAATGCATTGCATGATTTTACTAACTTGTTATCTATCGTCCTTATCCGACCACACATACGTCACACTTGTTCCGACCTCAGTGTGTTGCCAACATCGTTCTCGTTTTACATAATGTTAAGGGTTGGAAATGTCTAAGAGAACGAACTCAAGTTTTCATGGGAAAAGCAACTCAAAAGGAAATTTAAAACAGAATATACGTTACATGATCTCAAGAAATTTGGGCTATCAATTAGTTACATTATTTTTGTGCGCTTCTATTTTTATTATGTGTAGGGAAATTTTCGCAATCTTTTAATTTCTTGAATGGCGACTGCAAAATTCAGTAAATTTTTTGTTGAAACGGTCATTTTCTTCAAGAACTTCAGAAGTGAACATTGAAGTAAAATATTTAAGATTCTAAGTAAACGTAAAAGTAAATCCTAAGAAAAAGCTTTGAGATTCGTGATTTTTATGGAGGGCTTGAAAATGAAGTTTGATCTCAGTGCAATTATTTGTACTTTTTGCATTTCATAAACCGTTTATAATATAATATACGAAGTAATTTAGTTAATTCATATATAAATAATTCATATTGACTATCTTCAAAAGTGCATTGAAAATCACACATAATAAGATTACAAGGTTAATTGTACATTGAAAAAAGGCACCACAAAATATTTCCCATTGAAAATACGGAAATAAATAAAAACATATTTTTGAAAAAAAAACTTAAGTAAATAAATAATTGTTTTAGATGATCCACAGCTGAAATGTTTTCTCTGCAATTGAAGTTTTCGCAGATTAATAAATCCGTTTGTTCTATAAAATATTAGGCTCAATATTTGATCGAATATATGGTTATAAATTTAACCACTAGCACTTAAAAGCCTATGAATGTAATTAAAGCATCTGGAGTTGCGTTTTTTTTTACGGTGGATGGCGATTGGCGAGGCCAAGCCCGTGGAATCCCAATTCCGACGTCTTTCCTAGAAAAGGGAAGGAAGGGGGAGTAAGTCGTAGTACGCGCATTTCAGCGGTACAAGACGCCACTGTTCGATGTTATTAATATATGAATGCTTAATCATTTCGTTTTAATGACTTTTAAGGCCATATTTCTGCATTTCCAGATAAATTTAACGTATTTTCTTTTATTTTCATCCTCTAGTGTTCACACTTGGACCCTCGGATAAGTGTTTTGTTTGCAGTAATGAAACGAAAGCTGTCTTCCTCGTTGTTTCATTATTCACATATGTTACGGCCGAAGGTAAGTGCATCTCTTCAGTTGTTCACATCGTGCTGTAAACCTAAGAATATCAGATATTATTTACAGTGGTATAACTCAATATTTTGTGTCCCGGGGCAACAGTTTGAACTTAAGCCTCTACAGCAGAGGTTCTTAAACATTTTTTGCTTGATCATCCTTTACACCAAACGTCATAATGTCATTCCTTCCTTTCCAATATTGTCTCATTCAAAAGGTGCATTACAAATAATACGCACATATATAACTAGCTTTACTACCCGGCTTTGGCCGGGACTTAGGCTTATTAATTTCATATCCCCTTATATGTCACTGAAAAAATCGGGAAAAAAATTGATGCTCGCAAGAAAGGAAAAAGCGGATTTCACAAATTCGGTCATTACAAATTATTTATTCATAGTGTGATTATTTCAGCACTTGGCCTACACAACATTTTTGGTTTCTTCCTCATCGGCGACAATATATAATTTTATTGAATCCTTTTCTCTTGACATTCCAACATGCAGCTGTAGAATCAAACGGACCAAAAGCGTTACGAATTATTTCACACGCATCCAGGAGACACAGCATTGGAACACTGACTGAACAAAATTCGTCAACAATTTGTTATCGACGATAAAATGCAACACGTGCTTTCGTTTCAGACGTCTTCGAGGGGCGAATATCTGGGATAAAAAAGCTAAAAAACGTATCTTTGCGAATATTTCATGAAACTGGCTGAATTTTTAATGAACACCATTAATCGTTAATAGGAACATGGCCTCCAAATTTCGCCTGAATCGGTAAATAACTTTTTAAATTATCCGTCAAAATTTTATTAACCGTTTCTGCGTATACATTTCTGTTTACCGATGAATTAAAAATTCCATGCCTATTTTAAAAAGTTTTGACCGGATTCTGGTGAAATTTTGAAGGACTCCACTTATTACCAATTCATGGTATTGACAAAAATTTCAGCCCGTTTCAGTAAGATTTCGCAAAGTTCGTTTTTGCAATTTTTTATGCACAGTTCTCAAAAAAGAGACACCTGTGGATGAATGGCAATCACGTGCTTTCAGATTTGGAACAGATAACGATGACGTAGCAAACGTAGCTGACTTTATTGATTACCGTATTAATTAATTCATAACTCGCGAACGGAACAACTTAGAGATCTTAAATTAGTTGCGTTAACCTAGAAATTACAGTATTAATAAGCTATGCAAATTTCACGACGACGCAGTTCGGCGTTCTAGAATGTTTGCTGCTTCAGACAAACAATTGTTTTTTGTGCTATATACAGTATAAGGGATGTAAGGTCAGGTGCCGTTGTGGAGGAAACTTGGGGAGACCTTCGTCCAGCAGTGGATTGATAATGGTTGACAATGATGATGATGATGATGATGATACAGTATAAGATAATGAAAGTCTGTTCTCTTTTCTATATCGGTACATTTTTGTATACAAAACAAACAAATATTATGGGACGTGATACCTTCTGCAAGTAATGTAGGTTTGGCATCGACTAGTCATATTGAGAGGTGTGACCTCAAAGTAAAAGATCCCAACAAGTGTCAAGGCAAATTTTTCATAGGTAAATGAAAGTCGTCTTGAGGTCTCGAAAAGCTTTGGAAGAGGGCTATAGGGGAGAAGTACACCTACCTAGGGTAAACTTAAGTAAATCTTAAGTATACCTTCCACGAATATTCAATGGGACTAAATTAGTAAGGAAATGAAGCCAGCTCCATTATCTGTGTGCCATATTCCTTAAGATCGACTACGTTAGCGTTGTGGAGAAGTGCTTTCTTGTCCATTAGTATTCATTCTATTGCAACTACACAGGCATAAGACTTCACATTGTTAACCTAGTGGACGCATCCCGACAAATTTTGCAGTCAGAGACATCTCAGCTTTATGTACGTACCTCCCCACTTACAGCGCACCTTCCTGTGCAACTGTTCTTTGCCTTTATGCAAATATTTCGTTATGTCCTAATATCTTTGATAATATAGTGTATACAGAGAGAAAAAAGAATGTAACACGAAGACAGAGAGGGAGAGAGAGAAGGGGGTAACTGACTAACTAACTAAAACTTCAAGGGGAAACTGAAAGGGATGATATAGAGAGAAATACGGAAATATTCGGTTCTGTGTCCACAAATGGTGGGCAGATGATTCTAGAAGAAGGGATAAGTCAATGCAAAGTACTAAAGGAATGATATTGAGAAAAACAACGTTATTTCACGATTATTTTATTTTTTCGTGTCGATCAAGGTTTCGCTGACCTCTGTCTCAGCTTTTTTGGGACAAATGGCACATAAATATTCAAATCGCATGTGACATAATCAACTGTGTTTGCAGTTATGGGTTATGGTTTACTTTTTTATTACCTCTACTTCAGCCAGCCTGAAGTAGAGCAAACAATGAGATTAGTAGAAACTTGCACCAAACGAAACAGTTTCGCTTTCCGTGGAACGTTTTATGTGCAAACAGAAGCTCTAGCCATATGTAGCTCACATTGTTATAAATTTAATAGTAGGTTGCAGCAAAAAATGGTGCTACACCAACTGCACCACTTTCTGAGAAATGGTATACCATTGGGTGATGTGCAAACAAAACCCAACAACATGGTGCAACTTTACACCACGTTATGGTATAAGGTTGCATTACACTACCTTGGAAGTTTTCAACATGTTGTTGTTTGCACCAGATAATGGTGTATCATTTCTCAGAAAGTGGTGCAGCTGGTGTAGCACCACTTTTTGGTGCAACCTACCACCAAATTTTTAACAGTGCACTGCCACCTATTTCATGCAAATCTATATGCGTCAGTTTGAAGAAAAACTTTTCCAGCTCGTGAAATTCGATCTATAAATACGATATGTAGATGATACTTTCGTTCTATGAAAAGAAAAAAATTCTGAATTTATAAATTCCATTTATCATCACAGTCAATTCAGCAATGAGACTGAAAACAACAATTACCTACTATTCTTTGACATCCTGGTTTCACGCTCAAATAGATCTCTGGTAAGTACAATTTATCGTAAGCCTTTCGCTGTTTCCTCAACTCCATATGCCAAGTCAAATCATCCTTGGCAAAACTCAGCACCATTTACAGTTATGTGTATCGTGCCATACATATACACTGTGGTGCCAAAAAAAAAAAAAAACTTGGAAGGGCACTAACATTTCCAGTACATGCCACCACACCCATGCGGTAAATGGTATCGTCTTCAAAGTGCGTGTATATAGAAGCAGATATCTCCGCAAGCTCAGGCAGTAGCATTCGTAGTTTACATGGAAGCTTATCAAGAGGATTTAAGCGATTTCGAACGTGGTATGATAGTCGGCGCCCAGTAGATGAGTCATTCTATCTCTGAAATTACCACGAAATTTGGATTTACACGGTCAACAATTGCAAGGGCACTTGGACTGCACAACCTCAGGGGGAAATCCAGATTGCGAGACAGGTGTGGCCGTAGAAAAGCCCTTAACTATCGTGGACAGCTTTGAAACGCATCGTAACTTCCACCCGGAGTACAACATTGCCGCAAATCACAGCGCAATTCAATTCTGTTGCCAGTAGTAGCATCAGCGTTCAAACAGTGCAACGCTCTCTCTGATCTATAGGGTTCCGTAGCCGACGGTCCACCCGGGTGCTATAGCTGTCCCGACGACACAAGGCTGTGTGTGCACCTCGCCTAGGTTCGGGAACACCGCCATTGAACGCAAGATGACTGGAAACGTGTAACTTGGTCCGACGAATAGCGGTACCAACTGTTTCGGACAGATGACCTACTCTGGCTGTGGCAACAACCTCACGAGGCGATGGTTTCCACATGCCTACAAGGGACAGCGCAGGCCGGTGGTGGCTCTGTGATACCGTGGGTGCTTTCAGACTGGCACGCATTAGGATCCCTCATGTGTCTGGAGACCGCTTTGACCGGTGCAGGCTACGTAGCCATCCTTGGGGATCATTTGCACCTCTTCATATCATGCAACCACTCCGAATGGTGTGACCTCTTTCAACACGACAATGCGCCACCGCACACGTCCACAGTCGCCCTATTATGGCTGCAGGAACGTTCCACGGAGTCTAGCATCCTGACTTGGCCACTCGTTCCCCGGATTTAAACGCCATCGAACACATTTGGGATGGTGTTCAACGTTCGGTCAATGCCAGGAATCCTCCACCAGCGAATATTACGGAATTGTTGGACGCTCTTCAGGAAATATGGTGTGTACTGTCTCCACAGTATTACAAGGAACTTATAGAGTCCATACCTCGTAGCGTTGCTGCCATTATCCAATCGCGATGAGGAGCAAAGCGGTATTAGAGAGGTATCCCAGTTTTTTTTTTTTTTTTTTTGGTAGTTTAGTGTATGTTTGCACGAAGACTGTTTGAAAAAAGAACTTGATTTTCTTACGGCTGTCTTTGAATGAGTGTAACAGAAATTATGTCCTATATCTGTAATGCAAATTATTTTGTACACATTTTCTCGAAAACTATTACTTTGTAGAGTTTGAAAGTTTGAGCACAAATAAAAACGACCCGTAGCTAATACGTGCCGCAGTTATTTTTCAGAAAAATTTGTTAGAATTTTTTTTAACTTCAATTTATCTGACTCGAAAATATTCCAATTTGGCGCTACATGGCCCCAGAAGTCAGATTGGCAGTGTTTCTGTGTGGAAGAAACGAAATTGCTCATTTCTGTCTGATTTTTTTAATTATCTAGGCCAAATAGAAATCAAAGAATGAGCACTGAAGTGAGACTGAAATCTTGTCTTCAATAGATCACCTTAAATTCTACTGTACGTTCATTTTTTGAAGAGAAAATTTGTATATTACCAGAAAACACTTGAATTTGAGACAGAAACTACGCCTACCTACTAAGTTCCACCCCCAAACAATGTCATTGGTTAAAACGTAACAGCGCGCATTTTGTCTTTTTATTTTGGAGCCAACAAGAGACAGCTTCCATTCTGAATATGGTAAGGTCTTCAGTCATTCGCTGACGCCAACTTCTGGGACAATCCCTCAAGACGTAAAAGCCACGCCCAAGGAGTGATATTTTGCGCCATCTATCGCTGAAGATGAAGCCAAACACTCATTCAAAGACAGCCTGAAACATGTTGCAGCTCAGAGAGGATACAGCCCTTCCATTGTAGACAAGGCTCTATCAAAATTCCAGAAACCGAAGCCTATTTTCACGTTTACTCTTATTGTCCATCTATTAGGAGATACTTTTTCCATTTTCACGTGATTTTGCCTTGCCTATAATGGAAGAAAATTTTTAAAATCCCCAAAACTTTTCATTTTAAAGTCATTTTTAAACCCATAAGAAATGAACTTTTTTGGATCACAGGATCATGTTGAAGACAATAGTTCGTGAGGAATTTATCAAATCCTATGTGAATGTTGCGTTTCTTATTTAGGAGATACCCGTACTGCCTTGCTTTATCGATTGAAGAAGCACAAGACCTACATTCGGAACTATGACCCAAAGAAGTCATCGACGGCAAAACACTGTTATGAAAATGACCATAGATTTATTTTAGAAGAAGCGAAACTAATCGACAGGCCGTGTTCAACCACCAAATACGATATAATCTTTTTTTATTGTAGGTTTAACGACCACCGTGAGCAACACAATGGGCTATTAGCAGTTGCCCGTATCTAATTTAGGGCCACTGGTTCCGGGAAAGGAGAGAGCCAGTGCCGTAAGACAAACACAACATCCATGCCTCACCGGGGTTCGAACCCGTACCCCTTTCGGACGAATGATCAGAAACTATCATTTAGACCACTGCGCCACCGGGGCGGCCATGACATTTCGGAAGCTTCGCATATACAGGGTGCCTTAAAAGTTACTTTGCCGGTTGAACGGGCTCCAGGGATGGCTGTAATGGATGGATGGAATGGAAATTCATAATATAGATGTTAAGCAACATGCGCTCGATATGCGCGAAGGAAACATCCTGCAAGCTGTCATGATTAAGGTTGCGCTTACCGACTTTCGTAGCATTTGAATGGCAACACCCCAATATTTTAATGTCACTGTAAGGCCGCCCCGGTGGCGCAGTGGTCTAAGCGATTGCCTCTGATCGTTCGTCCGAAAGGGGTCCGGGTTCGAATCCCGGTGAGGCATGGATGTTGTGTTTGTCTTACGGCACTGGCTCTCTCCCTTCCCTGGAGCCAGTGACCCAAAATTAGGGACGGGCGACTGCTTATAGCCCATTGAGTTGCTCACGGTGGTCATTAAACCTGCAATAAAAAAAATGTCACTGTAACAAGCACCATGAAAAATGATAGAGTTGAAAAGTTATCACTAGATTGAAATGTGAAGGAGATGTCGTCAAATGAAGGACGGCATGCAGAGTACAAAATCAGCACCGCATGCAAAGTACAAAATCAGCACGGCATATAGCACAGTTTTACCTATGGATAACATAGAAACGCCTGTTCAAATGTGAGGAGAAACAAACTAAAGAGAAAGGCAAAGAAATAACACAAACCGTTTCGATGTTTTATTGACAATTACAAATGCTCAGTATGTCCGCCACCAGCGACAATGACACATTGCATACGGCTAACGACAGACATTACAGCAGCATGTAGCATATTCGGTGACGGGTCCGAAATGGTGCTTTGTATGGCTTCTTTCATTTCACTTAGTGTAAGAGGTTAGTCTTTGTACACCTTGGACTTCAGATAACCCCAGAACCAGAAATCCGTCGGAGTTAAATCAGGAGAACGTGCCGGCCATGGGAAAGGAAAGTGACGAGATATTGCTACGCCCCTGGTCGCCAGACTATTGAATAAAAATAGCTTTAAGAATTTAGATGTCAGGCTTTGGGTGACGACATGGAGGTAAACATTAGAATTTCAGATACATATTTGTGAGGTCTTTATCGCCGAAATCTTATGTATTGGTGAAAATAATTTAGCCAATTAAAACCAAGAAATTCTTCTTATATTATTCATGCAAATTCACGACTGACACGAGACAACAGACATTTAATCAATTAAAATAAAACAGATAATGATAAAGACATCTATTAACAGAGGACAAAGGAGGTGCTTCAAATAGACTCGCCCTTTTCGGAATGGCTACTAGACTGAATTTATCATTAAAGTTCAATGATTATTCGTTGGTACATTCTGTCCGGCTTTAAACAGATCTCAGCCGATAAAAGTCTATTCGCTGACCGGAGCCAATTTATTCACAACTGGCATGCATAAATAAATACAGTACTTACAGCTTTTCCACGTGTATCCGTGTTTGATGCACTCACTTTTATATTTTATACACTCAGTTATCTTTCTCTGCATCGCATCTGCGTGACGGCACGCCCACTTCGAAGTGCGCACTATATCCGACGGAGAGGGGAGTCGAACCCTGTCTCCCACTTAATCTCGTGCACTCTTTTCTACGTTCACTTATATGAAGCCACGCACGCATCTATGTGCACCAATGTCGAGGTCGAACGTGGTCGCTGACGCGATAGCAGGATACGTCCGTCTGTCCCAAGGTGATTCGCCTTACATCACCGATCGTGCACCTCAGCCACTCGGGGCTGCAATTCCATCACTTCGTGTGACCTCCGGGATGCTGCTTGCTTTCTTGGTAGAAAATTACATCCAGGACTTACGTGCAATCTAGCACCAGGAAAAGAGGCATATTCCCCCTCCTATTTCCTGGAGGTAATGTCAATCGCCCCGCCGCACTCGCACTTCACTTAGCTGGCCGACTTCTTCGGACAGAAGCTTTTCTTCCGCCGCAGACACCAAGCTCCCTGAGTTTAGCACCTTTTACGAATTTGTATCAGACTGCTCTTTTTCGGTCGTTCACATTTCGCCAACCAATTCCTTGCTGTGTCGTTAGGGGTCAGTTTTAACTCTCTCGTCAATTTTATTGCTTCCTATAAAAGCATTCGGCACGATGAAGATGTTAAGAAATGCATGTCTGAGCATTCGGAATATGTGGTGGGTCAGCTCACTGATAAGTAGGTAAACACATAACTTAATAGCAGTTGTTTGTCCTGCTAAGGTTTGGATTAGGGAACGCCATAAGTTTTCCTATCTGGAGACACTCTAACGGTTTCTCCAAAGATCGCAGCATCTCACACTTACACGGGCCACCCAACTTGATCGTTGCGCGCCTAGGGAGCGACGCGTTGCGTTCCCCACACCAGATGATCCTTGTTTCGCTTAAGATTTTTTCCCTCCAAGAAAAGGAGTTCTGATCTTTTTTTCTCTTTCGTAATGGGGGAAACCACTAGCTGTAAATTTTCCCCCAAAAAATAAATGCTGTACCTGCCACTTGTACAACCAGCTAATCGAATTAATTACCGCACCCCAAAGTCGTAAAAATATGATTCGTTCAAAGAAGTGCTGTTGCAAGACGTGGTTTACGCTAGTGGTTACATGTGGGGTAGCACCCTCTTACATCCAAATAATATTCTCCAATGCATTCCGTTGTTGCAGATGCGGAATGGCATAGTTTGTCAGCAATGCGGCATAGCGAACACCTCTTACAGTGCACGGCGTAGTCCTCGATGGGTAACTTCCTCAAAAAGATAAGGCCGCAAAACAAAATCGCTGGTCACTCCACAGCTCCACACCATATGGTCACTTTCTGTTCTTTAACGGGAACGGAGATAGCCTCATGTGGATTAGTGACGGACCAGTGCACACAGTTCTTTGAGTTCACTCGCCCTCTTAAGGTAAAATGTCTTTCAGCAAATGAAGCATCGTACCGTATTAAAAATTCATTTGTCAGAATGGTGTTCACGGTCTCCGTCCTGTAATATGTATACGCGATGAAACTGATACGGGAACATATGAAGGACTGATCGGGAAGCTTCATCACGGTAATCTTGGGTACTCGTCACACCTCTTGCGCTTGCTCCTGAATCTTTATGGATGGCGTGGTGGATTTCAGCTACAGTTTCCACAGGAGTTGCAGGTCGTACAGATCGAGATCTGTTACACGTGCATCCTGTATTTTCAAACTTACAGATCAAGTAAAGGTAAAGATTATCTAACTAAAAAGAAATTAAGGCTCAGCGAGACATAACTAGCGCCGCCATATCTTAAAAGTTAAAATGCAGTGCACTGAAGCCAATATACAGGCTGATGCCGGAGCAGACTGCGCATGCGTATTTCTGTTGACTTTAATTCTTTGGGTAAAGAACAGTCAGCCGAGCTACTCACAGCACGTGATTGTTATCTTCTCGTTAGCATAATCACTTCGCAAATCGGATATGTTAGTTTTGTTACGCCAATCGGGTTAGTTAAGGCATTGTTTGTTCTTCTGTTTTTCAGAAACATTTTCAGTAATGGCAAATACTAGGGAATGTCTGCATTTTGTACGGATCCTTAGGCCTAACTATAATATTTGCTAAAATTTAATTTAAATAGTAATACTAATGTTATTGCATATTTTTCTCACCAAAATAAGGGATGGGCGGAATATCAGAAAACAGCAACAACAACAAAAAACTGCTCTAAGCAAATAGTCATCAGCTCGAAGGAAACCATCGTGGATCAAAGAAAAGCTTCAATGCCGTAGTCCCTCTAACGTGTTTTGCTCCTGAATGTTAACTTTCCAGCAGAGCATATTACCTCTTAAGATTTGGTGGCGCTGTTGTCACCTGTTTTACGTTACCTCTATGAGAGTTGGCGTTCTTCACGCGTTATATATTCTTTGGTAAAGGACAGCTTGAGTAGATCACGGACCTCGGCGTAAATAATGATTCCTGCGGAAGACATGTAACGCAACTGCAGCATTGCAACCATTCAGGTAATAACAGTTCACGAGTTCACCCAGTAGCTTTTCTGAGAGCGGCATATCGAGTGTTTCCGGTTGTCGGCATCACGCTGCATTTAAACTGGGTTTCAAGTGACATCATCTCATTTGTTTATCGCTGCCTATTAACATCATCTCATGTGTTCATCCGACCGCAGAGCCGTTTGTCGTCGTAATTCTGTACATCTCATGCCGTCCTTCATTTGACGATATCTCGTTCACTTTTCGGTCTAGTGATACCATTTCAACGCCATTTACCGTTTTCTATGGCGCTTTTTACAGTGACGTTAAAAAAATTGGGTGTTGTCATTCAAACCCTCCAAAACTCGGTAACCGTGACAGCTTACACAATTTTCCTTCGCGCATCGCGAGCGCGTGCTGCATAACACCTGCAGAGGTGCCAACCGCTAGCAGAACGTATCAGTAATCAATAGGGGATTTTTCAGTAATGGAACACAAACTTTCAGTAATATTTTCAGTAATGTAACACGCCATTTTTTTTTCAAAGTTAAGGACAATATTATTGTATTACTGTGTAACCTGTAATACTTGTACGATGTGCCAACCTTCCGAGGAGCCAATCAGTAATCACTATACGAAGACTCATCGTTAACGTGCGGAAAGGGTATTTCATGAGAAATTAATGCAAGAAATGTGTAATAACCTTATATGTTTACACTATCCTGACAAAAAATTATGAAATTAAATTATCAATATTGTACTTACCTCATGGCATTGCTGACATAAAGACTCCCTTGTTGCTTGTTTAGCAGTGGTATATTCTTTCTCAGAAAACTTCTTTTTATAACATGGCTCACCTGAGTAAAATGCTTTACCTTTTTTGTACAAGAAGGGCACTTAATGTTTTGGTGCTCATTGTTGGGTGGAAGTATGTGAGGTTTCTCCTCACTATACTGAATATTCTCTCAGTAGAGGAATTGCTGTGAGGGATAGTCAATATTGCCAACATTAGTTTAGGCAATGCAGAACACTTGGGAAGGCCAGATGAATCCTTCATCTTAGATTTTTCATCCCATGCCACATCTGCTCTAGGATATCCAGCTTCATCAATATCATAGTCTGGGAACATAGCATGAAACAAGGGACCAGCATGATCAGAGCTGGCTATAGATAGGTTATGCTCCACAACGAATGTAGTAAACAGCAATTCAGCATTTATCTCGCTATTTTCATTATTTTTTGCAAAAACATTATCCAAAGGCTTTGATTGAGTCTTTAATTTTACATAATCCTCATGTTTTTTTTACTGGATATGCCTTCAGCAATCATCTCGTCCTGCATGGGTTACTGAAAACTACATGGGCTATTCATTACTCACATATTAGAAAGCGCGCAAGGTAACCTTTATTTCAGCATTTGTAAGATTTCTCCATTTCTTAGCTCGAGATGGGAGAGAGATTTGGATGTTCCTGGAGAAACCTCTTTGGATACTTATTTGTTTTAGAAGCGATAAGTCCTAGGATGTAATTGGTAAAAAACAAGTCAAAATATGCGATAGGTGCCGCATTAGTTGTAGGAGCAAGTTTGGGCCCCAGCATTTCATAATATAATCAAAAGGATGCTGAGGTTGTTCACGACTTCCCTCTATTACATCCTCCCATTCACTTTCAGAACTTTCATGATCTGAAGATTCACTATCAAGATCTTCACTTTCTGAAGAAGATATTGTGTGTGTGACACGGTGGCTAGTTTTCTGGCTTGATGTTGCTTGGCCAATACCACTCTCAGATGATTCAAAATCATCACTATCACTTGGCAAACTTTCACTCTCACTACAACAAGCCACTTCAAATAACCTCACAAAAAAATTCAGGCTGTATGAAGAAGCACATCTGCTAGTCTGAGGAACAAGCTGTTAATAAAGTCATCCTCTGCTAACACGAGTTTGGAAAAAGAGGGGTATTCGTAATTCACGGAGTTTTGCGATTGTGTCTGTTTGTTTGGAAAAGAGAAATGAATAATGTGAAGAACTTCTAGTAATAAAATACCGCACTTCGTTCTCCCGCGCGGCGAAAGTCCGCAAGAAATATACACTCCGTCATCGCGGGACCACGCGTTACGACGAGTTGCGCGTTATTGCACTTCGAACGGGGCTTGAAAGAGATTTCCGACAGTCATCATCATCATCATCATCATCATCATTGTCAACCATTATCAATCCACTGCTGGACGAAGGTCTCCCCAAGTTTCCTCCACAACGGTCTGTCTTGTGCCAGTCTCCTCCATGTCACCCCTGCATACTTTCGAATTTCATCCACCCATCTCCCATGTGGTCTTCTTCTGGGTCTTTTCCTGTCCCGTGGAATATAATCTAAATTTTCGGCTGTCCATCGATGATCTGTCCTTCTGGCAGTATGTCCAGCCCATTGCCATTTCAGGGATTTAACTCTGATCATGATGTCTTCCACTCTTGTCATTTTTCGAATCCACGAGTTCCTCTTCTTATCTCTCCTGGTTACACCAAGGATGCACCTCTCCATGCTTCTTTGAGTTGTCTGCAGCCTTTGTATGTCTCTTTTAGTTAAGGTCCACGTCTCTGCACCATACGTAAGCACTGGAAGGATGCATTGATCAAACACTTTTCTTTTAAGACATAATGGCATATTGCTCTTGAAAATTATGCTGTTTCTTCCAAAAGCTCTCCAGGCAAGTTTTGTACGCCGATTAATTTCTTCATCAATGTGCCCTCACTTGATATCTGCTTTCCAAGATAAACGTACGTGTCTGTTATCTCCAGCTTTTCTCCATCAATCGATAAATCTCCATTTCTTGTAAAAGCATTGAACATCACTTTTGTCTTCTGAAAGTTCATTTTTAATCCCACTTCTTTACTCTTGTCAGCAAGTTCCTGGATCATACTCTGCAGCTCTGATGGGGTAGTTGCAAAAATGACTACGTCATCAGCAAAACGAAGGTGGGTTAGATAATCTCCATTAATCTTTATCCCCGTGTTTTCCCAGCTCAGCGACTGAAAAACACCCTCCAAAGTGGCATTAAAGAGCTTCGAAAATATGGTGTCACCTTGTCTCACTCCCTTTCCAATTTTTACGTGTGTTGTATTTTCAAACAGCCTAATCTTTGCACTTGCATTTTCATAGATGTTATTAATAATATTAATGTATGCATCTTCAATACCGCAGGTTTTCAGAGCCATTGTAACTGCTGATGGTTTCACCGAATCAAAGGCTTTTTCATAATCGATAAAAGCCATGCACAATGGAAGTTCATATTCCCTCGCTCTTTCAATTAGTTCTCTCAGCACGTGGATATGATCTATTGTGCTGTAGCCACTTCTGAATCCAGCTTGTTCTCTCGGTTGAGCCATGTCCAGTGTTACCTTCAAGCGGTGTGAAAGAACTTTAGTGAAGATTTTATAAACTACTGATAGGAGGCTGATAGGTCTGTAGTTTCCGAGATCCTCAATGTCACCTTTCTTATGTAGCAGGATCATTGTAGCGGTGTTCCAATCCTCAGGAATCTTTCCTTTATTAAGGCATCGAGTGAAAATTTGGGCGAGTACTGTTTCGATTTCTCCACTTGCTTCTTGTATGATGTCTACAGTAATTCCATCTTCTCCTGGAGCTTTTCCCCGCTTCATGTTCTTGATTGCATGTGCAACTTCTGCTGGGAGGACTGGAGGAACTCTGGTACTGGTATCTTTCATGATGTCTGGAGTGCATATTCATCCCTTTCATATAATTTGGAGTAGAAATCTTTCACTCTTGTCAAAATTTCGCCTCTATTTCTTGTTACAGAACCATCTTCTTTTCTCAGTGCCATAATCTGGTTTTTTCCCTTACTGAGATGTCTCTTTGCTATCTTTAGGCTTTGGTTGTTTTCAATTGCTTTCCTCACTAGTTCACAGTTGAATTTCCTTACGTCTTCAGTGATACTTTTTCTTACTGTCTTGCATAGCTCTATATATTCCACTTTGGAAGTCACATCTTCTTTAGTTGTCCTCATCTCTCTTCTTTTTTGCATCAACATTTTGGTTTTTCCTGATAATTTGTTCACATGCAACTTGTTCTTAGACCCAGCTAATTTTGTTGCTGTTTCCATAAGAGCTTTGGTTACTTATCTGTTAACTTCAGAGATGTCCACTTCTTCCGATGTTATCCCTTCTAAAGCAGAGAACCTGTTCTTCAGTTCTAACTTGAAGGTATTATGGTGTTTTTTAAGGTTGGTTATGTCAATAGATTTTGTTTGTCTTATGAGCTTGCCACGTTCAAGTTTAGTGTTGAGGTGCATCTTACATCTCACCAATCTATGGTCACTACCTGTGTTGAACTTGTTTAGCACACTGCAGTCTTCTATGACGAATTTTTTGTTACACATAATAAAATCAATTTCACTTGTCGTCCCATTTGGATGTCTCCATGTCCATTTCCTGTGTGGCTTTTTCTTGAAGAAGGAGTTCAAGATGAAAAACCCTTCTGCCTCTGCAAACTCTACGAGAGTATTTCCACGCTGGTTTCTGTTGTCATGACCGAATTTACCTACTGAAGTTTCATTCTGTTGCCGTTGCCCTATTTTTGCATTGGAATCTCCCATAATTATTTTCAAGTGCTGCTTACCTTTATTATTTAGATGACAAATTTCCTCATAAAATTCTTCAATTTCTTCTTCAGGATGACTTGTGGTGGGTGCATAAGTTTGAATAATCTGAGCCTGGTATCTTTTCGAGAGTTGGATAACAAGTCGTGCAGCTCTGTCAGAGGAACTTTCAACTTCTACAACTTTATCCTTCAGTTTCTTGTTTATTATAAATCCAACACCACTAGTTCTGCCAGTATCTGTCCCATGATAGTAGAAGAGATGTCCACTTTTCAGTTCGATGAGATCTTCTCCTTTTCTCCTTACCTCACTTAGCCCCACGATGTCCCACTTGATCCTTTGTAGTTCCTCTTCCAATTCAAGAAGCCTTGAATCAGAAGATAGGGAGCGTCCATTGTAAGTAGCCAAGGTCAGCATCAGATGGAAGCCTAGTCCGGTCCTCCGGGGATTCTTAGCACCCTCTGCCTTCATGTCGCACTGGCCGCTGCCTTGGCCAGGTACATTCCAGCTGCCGGAGACTGAGGGCCAAGATTTAAGTTGTGGAATCATTTTGGAGGGGTTTGGCCATAACTCACCACGCTGGCCAAGCGGGGTGGTGAGTGTGGGATAGAATTTCCTCTAATCCCGATGGTATAGTTATACCGCTATGGGCGGTCGTCAGAGCCCCTTTAGTGGGAACAGGATGCACCACGAGAAGGCGGAGTTGACATTTGTCAAGGAGAGGCTGTGATGTTACGCATCACCTGACCTTACATCCCTTCCGACAGTACAACGCCTTATAATTCACTAACAATCCAAGTGAACAGCCCTGCCTCAACTGCAGTAGGAAAAGTTTTGGCTAAAGTAGCCTTTCCCCCGTCACACGGAGAAATTGCGCGGGGAAGCCGATAGCAAGTGCAAACTCCTTTCACGATACGATACTTACGACATATTACCATTCTTTCGACAATATCGTTGTTTGACGATATGATTCATGGAGATTCCATTTCAAAACGATATGATTGATAAATGACGTGATCATCGACACCTATATCTGTCGTCTGATTCCAGAAATACGCGGATCAAAATCAAAGGCCGACGAATCGGCCGCATCGCACTAAAGGGTTAACAAAAAAGGATACAAAATTGAGATTCTCTAAGATACACTGAAATCCGTAATTCTTCCAACCTGTCCGTATTTCCGTAATCTGACAGTCGAAACCGTAATAATTACGGACAATCCTTAATAGTTGGCACTTCTGCATCTGGATCCTGAATTTCCATTCCATCCGTCCGTTACAGCCATCCCTGGAGACTGTTCAATCGGCAAAGTAAATTTTAGGGCACCCTGTATATGCAAAGCTTCAAAAATATCAAGTTTGATGGTTGAATACGGCCTGTTAGTTAGTTTCGCTTCTTCAAAAATAAATCGATGGCCATTTCATAATAGTGTTTTGCCATCGATGACTTCTGTGGGTCATATTTTCGAATGTAGGTCTTGTGCTCCTTCAATCGATACAGCAAGGCAGTACGGGGTCTCACCTATATATGAAACGCAACATTCCCATAGGATGTGATAAATTTCCCACGAGCTATTGTCTTCAACATGATCCGGTGATAAAAAAAAATTCTTTTTTTTGGGGGGTTTAAAAATGACTTTAAAATGGAGAGTTTTGGGGATTTAGAAATCTTTCTTCCATTATAGGCAAGGCAAATTCACGGGAAAACGGAACAATGGAAAAATTATCTCGTAATGGACGGACAATAGGAGTTAACTCGAAAATAGGCTTCGGTTTCTGGAATTTTGTTGGCCACCTGTATATTAAAATTCTTCGTAATTTGTCAACGACGTGGGATCCACACCATTTCTATCAAGCCCGTGGAAGCAACTAACAAAAAGCTTATGGTC
Source organism: Macrothele yani (assembly GCA_039090855.1). NCBI lineage: Eukaryota > Metazoa > Arthropoda > Arachnida > Araneae > Macrothelidae > Macrothele > Macrothele yani. The sequence continues at coordinate 102,127,355 of CM077028.1, forward strand.
GTAAACACCGTTGATGATGTGACATGCGATTTTAATATTTACGTTACATTCGTCACGAAGAAGCTGAGCACAGCCCGGAGAAACCTTGGTAGACACAAGAAAATAAAATAAATATGAAGTGACGTTGTTTTTCTTAGTATTATGACAATCACAATGCTTGCAATCTGCACTTTGTAAAACTGGAGAAACGTTCAACGAGGTGAAAAGAGACGAGGAGCTCAGGATTAACAGAAACTATGGTGAACACCGAATGAAACAGCAGAGAAGAGACATGGGAGTAATATGAATAAATATGAAGGGAGGAGAGAGAGAGGTAAAGAAGAGCGAGGGAGTTAAGAAGAACACAGATGCAAAAAATAAAAACAAATATGAAATGCAGACACATGTTTGTGACGTACTACACAGGTGACGGCAAGTGGCTGTGATAAGCCCTTGCCGGCGTAACTCAATTGGATAATCATTCGACTCCGGATCAGAAAGATGTGGATTTGGGTCTCGCCACCGGCAAATATGGTTCACATTAGCACCCGAACGTAACAAAGGAATCTGCAGACCGTTCGGTTCTCCGAAAAATGTGTGATGTTCTTTCCACACATTGTCTAGAATTAGTGCGAAATCCTTCTTCTACAGAGAGTTACTTCAAGCATGGTTTGCGGCGGACCTGAAACCTGCGATTTTGTGCCCCGCCTTTTTCAAGGGGTGGATATGTGTAACGCACTACAGAGGTGACGCACATGTCTAGTTGGCAAGTAGCAGTGATAGGTCCTTATCGGTGTAGCTTATTTCGAAAAAATCATTCGGCTCCGAAGCAGAAGGATGTGGTTTCGAGTTCTGTCACCAGAAAATTCGGTTTCATATGTTAAAACGATCCCGACAAAGATAAGAGAAAACAAGGGGTTTTCTTCTATTTTTTGTTTCGGGCTTGAGCAATTCTAAGGGCTGTAAGCAATCGCTCATCCCCATTTTTGGGCCACTGGTTTAAGGGAAGCGAGAAAAAAAGCGTGCCGTAATTCAAGCACACCATCGATGTTTCCTCCGGAACTCGAGCCCGGGCCGACTCGAACAAATGGTCAGAAGCCAGCGCCTTAGACAATTCGGTCACTGGGGCAGCAACACAGGGATAAGCTAATTACAAGAAACGAGTGCAAGACAACATAGCGAAGAGAATAAAAGGCGAAGATGAACAGAGAATTGAAGTTAATGAGATAAACGGATGATTAGAAGAAAGTACAGGGTGTGTCTAAAGTCTTTCCCTGATTACGGTAAATCGTATAAAATGAACCACTCTCGTTAGGCACATACGGTTTTCCAATACAGCTTACCTGAAATCCAGAGTTTTTTTCCGGGTCATCAGTATACCTCAACGTGGGTTCCTTTTGTTACACGGAGGACATCTAGTCGGTACTCTATCTCTTTCCATGTCTGGTGCGATATGTCATCTGTGATGGTCGCAAACGCTTCAGTTATTATTCCCTTCAAAGTGTTAATACCTACACCTGGTGTTGCATAAAGTTGATGATTAATGTATCTCCATAAAAAGAAGTCAAGGGGCGTAATCTCTGGGGATCTTGGTGGCTAGGGTATGGGACCATCTCTGCCTATCCATCTAATAGGGAATTTCTCATCTAAGAATTGAAGGACAGGTACACCCTAGTTCTATGGCGTCCCGTCCTGCTGGAACATTACACATGGCTACAGCTCTTCCAATTGAGGTGCAATATACAGCTGCATGATGTCTCCATAAAAAGAAGTCAAGGGGCGTAATGAATGAGGATCTTGGTGGCCAGGGTATGGGACCATCTCTGCCTAGCCATCTGCTAGGGAATTTCTTATCTAAGAATTGACGGACAGGTACACCCCAGTTCTAGGGCGCCCCATCGTGCTGTAACATTACACATGGCTACAGCTCTTCCAATTGAGATGCAACATACAGCTGCATCATGTCTCCATAAAAAGAAGTCAAGGGGCGTAATGTCTGCGGGTCTTGGTGGCCAGGGTATGGCACCATCTCTGCCTATCCATCTGTTAGGGAATTTTTCATCTAAGAACTGACGGACAGGTACACCCCAGTTCTAGAGCGCACCGTCCTGCTGGAACATTACACATGGCTACAGCTCTTCCAATTGAGGTGCAACATACAGCTGCATCATGTCGAGGTAAATAGCCGATGTAATGGGGGCTCAATAGAAATGAACGGTCCAATTACTTTGTTGTGCATTAATCTGCACCAAACATTGAGTTTAGGGCTATCCCTCTGTTTCTTAAAACCAACAGGTGGGTTCTCTGAACCCCAGATACGGGCATTATACGTATTCACTTTACCTGAGGTATGAAAAGTTGATTCGTCTTAAAAACAATTCCGATTCAGGTAATCACTATCTTCGTCTATTCGTTTAAGAATATCCATAGCGAATGCCACACGTCTGGGCCCATCATTAGGTTCCAAGGCTTGAACAATTTGCAATTTGTATGCAAATAAAAACGAAGCCGCTTTCTCAAAATGCGATGCATTGTCTTCATAGGTATTCCCATTTCACTAGAGGCATGACGAATTGATTTCTTCGGGTTTCGTAGGAATGCATCACGCACGACGTCGACAGTTTTCTCACTAATGGGAGGTCTTCCACTGCTTGCACGGTCACCGACGCTGCCAGTCTATTTAAACTTTTGATACCAGTTTCTAATGCTCTTCACATCAGGCGGAGCTCTATCATACTCACGCCTAAACTTCCGCTGCACTGAAATTGCAGATTTGGTTTCATGAAACCTGAGAACACAATTAGCCTTCTCCTGCATAGACGCCATTTCGCCGACTGACACTTTCAACAACAAACTACGCTGCAGACTTGCAGCGCCACCTATTTTTCCAAAAGTACAATGAACAAAACACTTGAGCAATGCAACAAACCGCGTACGTCTGACTAGCTTGGTTCATTTTATACGATTTATCGTAATCAGGGAAGGACTTTAGACACACCCTGCATTTCTAGTAATTCCCATACATGTATTTAATAACAAATATCTCTAAATAATAATAACGACCTGTTAGTAGCAGAAATGAGGAAAAGGCTTTGTCCTTATGTGTTAGTTTTAATACGCCATCTCGGTTCTTTTACTTTCGTTTCAGTCAGGATCGTCCCTACACTTTTTTTTACGAACAGATGATTGATGCGCATAACTGTCTTTTTGCATTTAAAAATTATTTATATGCAGTTCGCCTTAAAGGCTAGAAAAAATAAATCTTTTGAATTCACCATCAGCATCCAAGGCAAGGTCTTTGGAATATTTCAAGATTCTCACTTCAGTAGCAGCTTAGAATTTGGAAAATAATGATTGCTACAAAAATTGATTGGTTTTAAATCCCTCCATTATTAATTACTCGTGTTTTAATTTCTTCGCTCGAAAGATTTAATGCCTAATACATTGCTCAGAAAACACCAATACTTCTTAGATAGCAATTTTTAAGTAGAATTTCAAAATGTCGACATAAAGAGAAAATTACTTTTAAGCTTTAGCAAATCTACAGGGAAAGCAATCATTTCTTCAAAGTTTTGAAGCATCGGTATATTTACCTAATTTATCATGGAATTTGATATTCCCCTACCTTTAATCAAAATCATTAAAACTAATAGTAATTAATCAAGTACCTTGATAAAATAATGTGAAGTTTTCTCATCAATTTATCTGTTGGAAGAGAAATGCTTTCCAACAAGAAACGTTGAGATTGTTTCTTTTCCTTTTTACCGTCAGTATCTAATTCAAGCACAATACCAGAAGCATAAGTTATTGTTATGTCTAAGCGGAACACCTTGTGCACGATCCTACTTTAAAGAGTATCTTCCTACCTTCACATCACACCACACCTCTTTGCATTGGGCGTGGTTTTTTGTTTACCTCTGACACACCGTTAGTCGTTGCAAAAATGTGTGACGAAATTCCGAGGAGCCGACGTGTGATTCAGAAAAAAACAACAACGGAGAGGTGACAAAATTTGCATAAGAACAGAAACCTAAGGTTGATTGATAGATATATGTCACAATCCTTACACGCACCGACTCCTTGCGTGCATATTCATCAATAAGGTGTTAGGACATTTTTATGTGTTTACACATCACCACACTGAAAATTTTGTTCAAATTCCTTCTTCCCCATTTGCTATTCACGTCCTACGTTTTCTGCTTAACTTTTCACAAGCAGCGGGCATATCTTGGTACTACGTTTTCAGAACTGAAGGAACGTACTCATGCGCTGCACTGAAAACAAATTTTCCAAACTTTCTAGAAGATAATGTGTCGCAATCTAGATATGTCAAGTTTTTATGCATAATGTTGATCTGCGAATTTTTTAACGATATATATACTACAGCTTTAATAGTTTTTATAATTTGGGAAGTCTTTCGTTTTTATTAAAATTGGCCGAGAAATGACAATATATTAGGTGCACAAATAAGTTTTAAAGCGTTTCTGTAACACGTATACCGCTAATTTACATATCCGTTATTCCCCCGCGTTGTTGTCATGTGACCGTAACTGGTCCAGGGTATAAAATCTGACGCAGAAGTTTGCCCAACGGAACGGTCACACGCACTTGCACACCGGTAGGTGAAAGATGGCAAGCGATACCGCATTTATTCGACACTGCATTCGTTACGAATTTCATCAAGGAAAAAGTGCTGCAAAAGCATGCGTATCGATCTGTTCTGTTCTGGGGGGGGGTATTGTATCGAAAAGCACGTGTGAGGTTTAGTTTAGACGATTTAAAGCAGGTGATTTTGATGTTAGCGATGGAGAACGTAGCGGCGTCCCGCAGAAAGTTTCACATGAGGAACTGCAAGCATTGCTGGATGACGTTTCGTCTCCAACGCAAAACGAACTAGCTGAACAACTGGGGGTAACTCAACAAACCATTTCCAATCGTTTACGCGCAATGGAAAAGTTTCAGAAGGAAGAGAAATGGGTGCCACATGACCTGAGCTAGAGGAACAAGGATGAGCGTCTCACGAAATGTTTGAATCTGTTGAATAAACAACACAGTATAATGAATTCAACTTCTTCTACTAAGCTTCTTCTAATGCTTGTTGTTTGTTAATTATATCATGAATAAAATTTCCTGCTAGTAGTGTAGTAATAATGATAATGAACAAGCTTTTAACTGCCGCCCCGGTGGCGCAGTGGTCTAAGGCGCTGGCCTCTGATCATTCGTCCGTAAGGGGTCCGGGTTCGAATCCCGGTTAGGAGTGGATGTTGTGTTTGTCTTCCGGCGCTGGCTCTCTCCCTTCCCTGGAGCGAGTGACCCTAAATTAGGGACGGTCGGCTGCTTATAGCTCATTGAGTTGCTCACGGTGGTCGTTAAACCTCCAATCAAAAAAAAAAAAAAAAAAAGCTTTTAACTGCTAGTAATGTTGTAGTAGTAATTAAGATGAATAAAGTCTTATGCTGGTTGTTAATAATAACAACTAATGAAATAAACCTAACAGCCAGACAGAAGTGTGACAGTACTATGAACTGAGAAAAACGTACTTACTTAAAAAGCTTTTATTCAGAGAAAATCCTGGTATCCTCCAACATACCCGAACTAGTCACATTAATCGTACCACAATAATGAAGAAAAAAACCTAATCACATAGAACGAAGCTCTTGGCACAAAATAACGTAGCTCTACTCACATAAACGAAGCTCTCCCTACGCACATCAACAAAAAGCTCTCTGGCACATAAACAACAGCTCTCCCTACGCACATCAACAAAAAGCTCTCTCGCACATAAACAACAGCTCTCCCTACGCACATTAACAAAAAGCTCTCCTCGGTATCGTTGAACGCGCCTATTTATACTGGCTACCACCACGTCATGACTTACACTCATTGCCAGATCTCATTCAGCGGGAGAAATAACATCTCGTTCAGTAAGAAGATAATTTACATAGTAAAATAAAATAACCAGAGATAGTAAAAATCAAAAGGAAAGTGAATCTAGAGTATACGTTACAACAGAAAGTCTTTTCTGTGGAAAATCGTTACGAATAATGAAAAGTGGATATTGTACGACAATCCCAAACGAAAAAACCACTGAGTAGACCCCGGTGAAGCAACGACTTCAACACCGAAACGCAATATTCACTCCAAGAAAATTCTGCTGTGCATCTGGTGGGATATGAAGGGTGTGCTCTCTTATGAACTATTGGAACAGGATCAAACTGTTATTGCTGACCTCTACAAGCTACAATTGCTGCGATTGAACCAGAAAGTATGTCGGAAACGTCCATTCACAGGCAAAGAATTGCGTCCCGTAAAATTATTGCATAACTACGCTAGGTCGCATGTCGCGAAATCGGTCAACGAAACGTTATTGACGCTTGGCAGGGAAGCCTTGGAGCATCCCAGCGTATAGTCCCTATTGCCGCCTTTCAGACAATCATTTGTTTCGATCGATGCAACATGGTTTGTTTGCTGTACAGTTCCGGACATGTGATGAAGTGCAAAATGGGTTGACGACTTCATCGCGTCTAATGACGAAGTATTCTTCATGGTTGGAATCCGCCAGTTGCCCGACCGATGGCGGAAGGTGATAGATAATGACGGCGCATATTTTGAATCGTAAAGGTATTGTTGTTTCCTCTCAAATTACATGTTGCGTTGTCTTAAAACGCTTTAAAATTTATTTGTGCACCTAATACATAAATGGATGGATAAATATGAAAGTCATGATCTGGCTGCTATAATGGTCATGCTAGAATTTCACAATAACGATATGCAACGTGTAACGTATACTCTATATTCACTTTCCTTTTGATTTTACTATCTCTGGTTATTTTATTTTACTATGTAAATTATCTTCCTACTGAACGAAATATTATTTCACCCGCTGAATGAGATCTGGCAATGAGTGTAAGTCATGACGTGGTGGTAGCTCGTATATAGGCGCGTTCATCGAGACCGGTGTGTGTTGTTGTGTTGAGGTTGAGAGGTTTGAGGTTGTGTTGGAGTTGTGTTGGTTGTGTGCGTACTATAAGAAGGAAAGGTTATTCATTATTATGTACAAGATATATGAGTGCCTTAGTTGACCAAGATTCTCGGAAATAAACAGTTGTTCAGTAAGTTCAGTCTTTCTCAATTCTTAGTAGTTGTCAGACCTCTGTCTGGCTGTTAGGTTTATGACTTTGATTACTTAATATAAATAACCAGCGTTGAGACTTTGTTTAAGTTCATAATTAACGAGTAACAACACCCTTTTGGGAATTCGTTATTTTGAAGCTTAGAGCATTATTCATTCATAATAATTAGCTTAGCAAAAAGATTATAAAGCTAATTCATTATAATTGGCGCCCGAACTTTTCTCGAACACGAGATCCTGACTATTATCCATGGCTTCCTTACCTGAGACAACTGCAAATTTCCACCTTCCGGCAAGTCTCGAGGGTAATGGTGTTGGTTTGGACAATTTGTACGAAGCCTGTGGCTCTGACTTGGATATGAATGATCTACACATACCCACGCATTCTTCACCATCTCGTAATGCACCAGCTTCTTATTACTCTGAGTCGCGGGTCGTACCTGCGGGAATTCAATCCTCTCAGCGCAGCAGAATGCTTGCTCATTTCGTGCCGCATGCAGGAACAATTTATTTCAATGGTTTGGAGGGGTCTTTAAAGTTCCTCGAAGATCTGGAAGATCATTTTGATTTATATAATATTCCTGACGACTGCAAGGTCCAAATTGCCGGGACTTGCTTGAGGGATACCGCCAAGACCTGGTATCGGCAGTGGCGAGGGTCGAACCCGGATTCTCATTATGAGAATTTCCGTGCAGAATTCTTGGAGGTCTTTCCTTTCGGCCTCAGTCGAGCTAGCCTTGCTCAACAGCTGTTTTCACGTCAACAAGGTCCCAATGATAGCCCTGTTGCATTTGCGTTGGAAACTACACGCCTATATAATCTATGGGATCCACATGCCAGTCATGTTGACATATTGGATACCCTCGTACAGCAGCTCGACCCATTCTTACAAGATTTTCTTGAGGTTCGACACCCTACCACTATTCATGAATGCCTTCGCCTCATACGCACGTATGAAGAGCGACATGGCAAACATGCTTCAACTCACCATGCTCGGGCACCCCGCGAGGCTTATTCCGAAAACCCTCAGCGGCATAATAGACAAAACTTTCAGCGCGAGCATACACAAGTGCCCACCCAAGCTTCATACGTTCCACCACACAGAAGAGTGGCGAACCAACAGCGAGTTTCTGAGCAAGCTTCGGGATATCGTCATAATGCACAGTATGCTCGACCCCGTTTCACTCAGCAGCATTCGAACGTTCTCATGCCCAGGGCAATAATAATTTTTCTGCCCGTGCTGAGGGCAGACGTAACGAATATGAAACTGTCAACAGACACGCGGAGTTCCCGACGCAGGGTTCACCGCAATTTTCCTTATCGTGAAAATTTTCCCGATACCCGGCAGGGTCGAGGTTTCCGACCACATGATACCACCACCAGAATTCCTTTAAACTTCCACAGGAAGTAGACGAAGGGTTGGTCCTGCTTCCTGATACCAAACATTCTGACCCTAAAACAGTATTAGTGACTGTTCAAACTCCTCAGTTGCCTGATGTATTCTTGACACTTGAAGACGTTATTGTCGAGACAAAGTTCGACACTGGGTCTGAGATATCAGCCCTAAATACAAAGTTTTGCAATGACGTTTTTTCTGCAATACACGTTCAGCCTGCAACGCAGTATTTGCGAGGTGCCAATAATGAAATCTTCAGTATCGCAGGAACTGTCACATTATCTTTAGGGCTGGGAAAAGCTCGGTTTACACATTCTTTCCTGCTTATAGACGAGCTACCCGTGAAATGTCTCATGGGTATGGACTTTATTAACAAGTTTCAAATAACTTTGAATTTTGTACAACATGTGATTTCCTTTCCGGAACCTGTCGAAATGATTCCGACGGTTCCTGTAGATATTACGAGTTTATTGTTGAGTGACCAATTGAATGAGGGGCAACGAGACCAGCTTTCTCTCCTTTTACAGGAAAGCCCTGGTTTATTTTCGGATCAACCTGGTTTCACACAGGTGGTTTATCATGTTATTGACACTGATGGTTCAAAACCCATTGCGACGAAACCTTACCCTTGTGCTCCACATAAAAAACAGGAAATGCAACGTCAAATTGCGGAAATGATTAAGCAGGGCATAATCAGGGAATCAACAAGCGCCTGGGCTGCTCCTGCCTTCTTGGTTCCAAAGAAACAACCAAATGAATTTCGTTCCGTGACAGATTTTCGCAAACTCAACCAAGTCACAAAAACGATCAATTATCCCCTACCTGTCATGTCACATATTCTAAATGACTTGTCGTCAACCAAATGGATGTCAACTTTAGATTTGGCGAGTGGATATTGGCAGGTGGCAGTACATCCGGACTCTGTCGATAAAACAGGCTTTGTGACTCCTTTTGGGGCCTATGAATATTTACGTATGCCTTTTGGTTTAGCTTCTGCACCTGCTACTTTCCAAAAGCTTATGGACACGGTTCTCAGACCTGTCCTGGGTCCCCATGTGCATGTCTATTTGGATGACATTATTATCACATCAGAGACTTTTGACGAGCACCTTTCTCTGCTCCAACAGGTGTTCCAACTTATATACAATGCTGGCTTGACGTTAAAACCTAGTAAATGCCAGATAGCGAGGGACGAGATTGTATATCTGGGGTTGAAAATTACTCCCCACGGTTTATTCACTGATAATGAAAAAATTAGGCCTATTGTTGACTTTCCTCGGCCTAAAACAGCAAAAGAACTATCCCGCTTTCTGGGAATGACCGGTTGGTATCAACAGTTCGTCCCCGCTTATGCTACAATATGTGAGCCATTGTATGCTTTAAAGCGTAAATACAAGAAGTTTATTTGGACACCTGAAGCTAACGCTGCATTCGAAACACTGAAGTCTGCATTGACTCAGCCTCCGGTGTTGGCTTTCCCGGATCATACTAAAGAATTTGATATTTATACTGATGCATCCGGAGTTGGTCTTGGTTGCGCTTTGTCACAAGCTGGGCATCCAATAGCTTTTGCGTCTCGTACTTTAGCCAAAGCTGAACGCAATTATTCAGCTACGGAACGTGAATGTCTTGCTGTTGTGTATGCACTGAATAAATTTCAATGTTATCTTAACGAATTGACAGTTAACATAATTACGGATCATTCTGTCCTTCAGTATTTGAATTCTGCTAAGCACCTATCTCAAAGACTTATGAAGTGGGCTCTGAAGTTACAAGAGAGCAATATCAAAATTTCGTATCAGCCAGGTAATAAGAATCAATTACCGGACGCATTATCTCGCGTTCCGATTAGTGGGGTCCCCACCGAAACTACTCCTGGATGTCAGCCTTTACTTCTGATAGCTGATATCACATCCAGAGAGCAGATAATGGCAGAATTAATAAATGATCCAGATTTTGGGGATATTTACAATTTTTTGCTTGCGGGTTCGCCCCTACCAAGTGATCCTTCTCTGGCTGGAAGGTCACAACATTTTGAAGTAATAGAGGGTCTTCTTTATTATACAAAATCTCGGACTACTAGGGCAGAGTTTCGCCCATGTATTCCGCGAACCCTTAGAATAGCTCTTTTAAATGAATTTCATGACAAACCTCTTGCAGGCCATTTAGGTATTCGCAAGACCCGTAGTAAATTGCGGGATGTTGCCTATTGGCCTGGAATGTACCAAAGTGTGCTCGCATACGTTCAATCATGTCACTTGTGTCAGATTAATAATTATCGTAATGTAAGACCGGCCGGTCACTTGAAATCTAGTTCAAGTTCTCATGTGTTTGATATTATTTCCATAGATTTATTGGGGCCTTATCCATTATCTGTTAAAAATAAAGCTCGTTATGTTTTAGTACTAACTGATAATTTTTCTAAATGGGTTGAAGTTTTTCCCATTAAAGCCGCTACGGCTGAGATTATTTGTAATGTCTTAGTTAATGAAGTATTTTCTAGATATGGTGCACCTAATAAAGTAGTTTCGGATAATGGTCCTCAATTTATTTCTGACATTTTTGAAAGAATGTGTGCGAGACTACACATTAAACATAAATTCATTTCCCCATATCATCCCCAGAGTAATCCTGCGGAACGTGTTAACCGAACGTTAGTGAAAATGATTGCGACTTTTGTAATGGATCACCATGAAAGATGGGATGACCATTTAGAACTTTTTGCGTTCGCCCTCCGCTCGTCTGTCCACGAGTCTACTAAAATTACTCCTGCAGAACTTTTTCTGGGTCGCAAAATTAAAACCCCTTTTGAAAATTTAACGGGGATTATCGACGAATTAAACCAGCGACCAACTCCGCAATCAGTACACATTATGGCAGAAAAAGCTCGTGTTGCAATGCTAGGAGCACAAGCGGCTCAAGCACGATATTATAATTCTAGGCGTAGGGAACCAGATCTTGTCGTTGGAGATCTCACTCTCGTGGAAACGCACTTCCAGTCTTCTGTTTCGCATACTTTAGTGAAGAAATTTGCACCCAGCTACGAAGGTCCATATCGGGTGGCAAATGTCTTTGAAAATAATATTGTTCTGGAGAAACCGAACAACAATTTTAAATATGTACATGTTGATCAATGTCGCAAGTATCACGAACGGAATATCGATTTCATTACCAATCCTACTCAACCTTCTGTTCCACAGACTCAAGAATCTATATCTCATGTTCAACCGCCGGAAATTGTGGACGAACCACCGAACAGTTTTGAAGAATCACCAGTGATTTTTCCTTCACCCTCCCCCCTCCGGACGAGTTTCTACACACGCAACCTGATTCTCCCATGAGACCAAGGCTCGAATCGAGTTCGTCGAATACTAGTATCGTTCCTTTCCTCCAACCATTGCCAAGACTATTGCTGCGCCGTTTCCGGCTAACTCTGCACCAACGCGGGATACTTCTTCTTTGAATACCTCATCGGAAAGTATTCCTATAGGCAAATCTAAACATCGCCCTGCACGACCGCTGAATTACAGCAGCGACTCAGAGGCGTCGGACATTTCTGATTTATCAGTTATAAATCCAACATTTCATATTCCACACCGTCCAGCACCACCAAAAGCTGGGCGCAAACGTGACTTGTCTCCCCAATCTGCTTCGCCGCAACAGCGACGAAGGCAGAAATCTTTGCATCCACCCGGGTTTCGCCCCTGGAACCTCCGTTCAGGGCAAACAGGGCCGATGCCTGCTACTACTATCATGCCCCGTGGGCGTAAACGAAAGCAAGCAATGTGGCCGGAGACACGTCCGTCCAAAAAGATACTGGAAGGACACAACGGGCCCCAGCACCAAGGGACTTCATATCCAAAGCCTGGGGGAGCCCGTTCCTATCAGCCGCAGCAGGGATTTCCGGACCGCCAGACTTCTGACGTTCCTGACCGTTCTTCTCCGCAGCAGGGATTTCCGGACCGCCAGACTTCTGATGTTCCTGACCGTTCTTCTCAGCCGCAGGGATTTCCAGACCGCCAGACTCCTGACCGACAGCAGACCGATGTTCCAGTTCCATTACCGTCCCGGAAGAGATCCAAGCCACCTGATTTCACCAGTCCCATTAGGTCTGGAAAACGTTATCGCACTAGAATTTTTTATGCGTCCTCGAGATAAGTAAGTTCTCGTGGACAGGTTCTTTTCTCAGTTTGTTGTTTTTCCTGCACGACCAGTTGGCGTGTCAGAATTTCTTTTTTTTTCGTGTGGGCCTATGCATTCTTTTTTGTGTATATATGTGTTTTTTTTTTTTTTATATTTCTTCTATGTCCATCTACTAATCCACTTTTTTTTTGTATATATCTATGTGCTTAGGGGTAAAATAATAAAATTGTTACTGTTAGGCAGCTCCAGGTAAATTTCGCTGCTGATACAGTTGTTATGTATTTCAACGAATGAGGCGAACGTAATTTGAAATGAAAATAATAAAATTGTTACTGTTAGGCAGCTTCAGGCAATCTTCGCTGCTGATACAGTTGTTCTGTATTTCAACGAATGAGGCGCACGTAATTTGAAATTAAAAAAGTGATTCCTGCTAGGCAGAATAAAAGGAAAGTATGCCGATGCAGGTTTGGTTTGTTCTACACTACAAATTTCACAGTCGAATACAGATTCGTAAATTGTCATGCCAAGTTGATAATGTAAATACGGCTACCACCAAACAACAAATTAAAAAAAAAGATCGAGAAACGTCAATCATCGAAATGTAAGACTTACACTCCAAAATTGATAGGTTTTTCGGACATAAAAAACGGAAAAAAAAAAATTAAGGGGAGATGATGTAACGTATACTCTATATTCACTTTCCTTTTGATTTTACTATCTCTGGTTATTTTATTTTACTATGTAAATTATCTTCCTACTGAACGAAATATTATTTCACCCGCTGAATGAGATCTGGCAATGAGTGTAAGTCATGACGTGGTGGTAGCTCGTATATAGGCGCGTTCATCGAGACCGGTGTGTTGTTGTGTTGAGGTTGAGAGGTTTGAGGTTGTGTTGGAGTTGTGTTGGTTGTGTGCGTACTATAAGAGGAAAGTTTATTCATTATTATGTACAAGATATATGAGTGCCATAGTTGACCAAGATTCTCGGAAATAAACAGTTGTTCAGTAAGTTCAGTCTTTCTCAATTCTTAGTAGTTGTCAGACCTCTGTCTGGCTGTTAGGTTTATGACTTTGATTACTTAATATAAATAACCAGCGTTGAGACTTTGTTTAAGTTCATAATTAACGAGTAACAACACCCTTTTGGGAATTCGTTATTTTGAAGCTTAGAGCATTATTCATTCATAATAATTAGCTTAGCAAAAAGATTATAAAGCTAATTCATTATAAACGAGACTGCAACAGAGCAGAGAAAGTGAACAGAATAAGCTATTGTGAAAAAGTCTTCAATTGTCTACTTTGAGCATTGTGAAAGATCCTGCACTTGTTTACTTTGACTATCAAAATCAGACGCACCAATTGATGTTTATACGGTGGTGTATATTTACGAGTTAAAACTTAAAAGAAAAAAGTATGCATGAGGCTAATTACCTTAAAAACTCAGCAGTTTTACTTAAAAATTATTATTTCATATCTTTGTTTTGACGTGCTTTGTGATGGTAGCCTGAATTCTGTTTTCACTAGAATTTTGTTCAGAATAGAAAATCAACGTTCTGTCCTGTTTAGATTAGACATATGGCGATTCGATCCAGTTTTATTTTATCATTGCTACTTAGTAATACCTTACATTTCCGGGCAAGAATTATTCCCGTTTATTTCATATAATCGTATTCTTATATGTCCTAAATTATTGTCGCATTCTATCAGTTAAAAAATTCCTACACATGACGTTAAACAACAAACAAACAAAAATGAGAGCTGCATTCAACAATGAATATTTTAATAATTTGTTAAATTATTAAAATATTCATTGTTGAATGTAATTTGTTTAGTAACACAATTGATGAAATGACGAACGTCGAAACATCCCTTTCCCCCTCCCCCCATTGACAATTGGTATTTGTACACATAAACTAAAATCATCCAAGATTTGCAGTAAAACTAGCAAGCGTCACGAATCTTCTTTACTAAAGAATGATAGGTTATCATCGTGAAATGCTGTGTGCAAAAGATTTTCAATTGAAAGAATTAATTTCTTTCAATCAGAAAATATGAAATACTTTTCTCTTATGAAGGTCTGTTGCTTATACTCTAATTTAATTTTCCTTTTTTTTCGGTTCCTGTTATATTATGTAAATTTGGTTCATCCTTTTAAGCAGTTTCTGAACTTAACGCTACATTTTTCTCACTCGCTGAGTTTTGGTTTGGCAACCTGACGCTAGGTCAAAGGGTGGGTGAGATATACAAAAGTCATCAGACACCTAGAAGAGAAGCACAACATAGCATTTATCCACATATATTAGTACGGTGTCGGTCAACCTTTGGCCTTAATGCATGCACTAATCCATCGAGACATGCTTTTTCGACAAGGTTTTGGAACACAGCGTTAGGTATGCACTTCCATTCAGTAAATAATGCTGCTGCTAACTGTTGCTTAGTAGTAGGCCTTAGTTCCAAACTTCTTATGCGGCGCTCTAATTCATCCCATAGGTGATCTATGAGATTAAGATCAGGGCTCTGTGCTGGCCAGTCCACACATGATATGGAATTATCGTCAAACCACGCCGGAACAGTCCTTCCTTTATGGCTCGGTGCATTATCCTGCTGGTACCAACAAGGCTCGGTTCCATAGTATTGCCACAGAGTTGTTAGGGCATAATTGCAAGGCTCGGTTCCATAGTATTGCCACAGAGTTGTTAGGGCAGAATATCGAGGTAGACGTGCTGGTTAACAGGTTTGTCCACGATACCCAATGGGCAGGAACCATACCACGAAAAACACCCCCACACAAGTAAACTGCCAGCTCCAAACTTGACCGTAGAAACAGTGCATTGTGGTAAATAGCGTTCCCCCGGCTGCCGCCATACCCAACCACCGCCATACCCACCCACCGCCATCAGACTGATGGATCGTGTATCTGGATTTATCAGTCCGTAGGACCCGTTTTCATTGATCTACGGTTCACGGTCAATGTTCTTTGCACTATGCTAAACGACGAGCAGCATTCCGAGAGGAGATGAAATGCTTATGAGCAGCTGCACGACCACGGTAACCCATGGAATGAAGTTCTTTGCAAATGTTACATGTACATACTGAGGTTTCAGCATTGTTACTCACCTGTACACTGAGGTCTTGTGCAGTACTCCATCGATTAGCTGTAACGACTCTCCTGAGGCTTCGACGTCCTCTATCACTGATTTTCTTTGGTCTGCCGGTACGTTTTACGGCTTCAGGCACGCCATATGTCTTCCACTTATTCAGTACATCCAAAGCAGTTGACTTGTATGTCTTTTCTTTCAAAATTACAATCTTTCCTTTCTCAAAGTCAGTTATCTCCCGCCGCGACATTTTCACTCAACCTCACAGTGGGATATGATCGCTATCAGCTGCAGGTTTGTTTTTATACCGTTTGTATACCAACGCAACGGATCCGTTCATTTGCTTTTGAAGGGGTGTGCAGTGACTTTTGTCACTGGACACCCCAGTGACAAAAGTCACTGGGGGGGGGGGTGATGTTTAGGATTGCATCAGGGCTCTCGTTAGAAGTCGGCTAGAGCGTGAGATCTTCGTGTGCAATTTGATTAATTATTCCACGTTGAATATCACACTTGTTTGATTGCTGAAGTGAAATTGTTATGGAGTTAATGGGACTCGGATATTATTTGGTGTTTCGATATTAAATTATTTAGCTATTGAAGCAATCATTGATAAAGTACGATTAAAGGGATTTCGACAGTGGATGTTGTGCTGACGTTCGTGCTTAAAGTGGATCCAATAAGCAGTTAATACCTTTAAGTACAAGACTTGTTACTCTGCCCGGCCGTTAGAGCCATTAGGTGTTTGATTAAGTGCTGTGTTTGTTAAGTAAGCTATCCGGAACACGACTTAACTTTACGGAAAGTTTCGGTACGAAGAGTATTTCATCATCATCATCATCATCATTGTCAACCATTATCAATCCACTGCTGGACGAAGGTCTCCCCAAGTTTCCTCCACAACGGTCTGTCTTGTGCCAGTCTCCTCCATGTCACTCCCGCATATTTACGAATTAGCCAAGGTCAGCATCAAATGGCAGCCTAGTCCGGTCCTCCGGGGATTCTTAGCACCCTCTGCCTTCATGTCGCACTGGCCGCTGCCTTGGCCAGGTACATTCCAGCTGCCGGAGACTGAGGGCCAAGATTTAAGTTGTAGAGTCATTTTGGAGGTGTTTGGCCATAACTCACCACGCTGGCCAAGCGGGTTGGTGAGTGTGGGATAGCATTTCCTCTGATCCCGATGGTATAGTTATACCGCTATTTGCGGTCGTCAGAGCCCCTTTAGTGGGAACAGGATGCACCACGAGAAGGCGGGGTTGACATTTGTCAAGGAGAGGCTGTGATGTTACGCATCACCTGACCTTACATCCCGAAGAGTATTTACATTGAAGTAATTCTAGTGTTTTGATGTAACATGGATAATCAACTGATATCTTCAATAATATAACACTAAAAAATTCCCGGTATGTGGATTATTTAATTTCATACGAAAATAATTGAAGTAACTTTGAATTTGTTATTTAATTTCTGTAACTTTCCATTTAACAAAACTAAAGTTTACGGTATGCTGAGATAACAGTTCATTTGGTACCCTTGGCCTAGGCATATTAATTTCTAACTCCAACACTTAAGGTGGCACGTGAGCACGGTGTGCAGTATAAATCCCAGGTAAATCGAGGTCCAGAATGGGCACAACAAGTGATCTGAGCAACTTTTATTGTAACGCGGATCGGCGTATGGCTTAGTACAGTGTTTCTCAAACTTTGGTCCCTCATGGACCACTTTACGCATTTCTTTAATTATCTCGCGTACCACCAAGCGGGGGAAGAGGTGAGTTGAATGTTGGTAACTTCCCTGGGAGAAATTTGAAATTGAAAAAATATATTCTCTGTGAAACTAAGGTTACCAACCCTTGTTTAATAATATTAGGACCTACTGGACACCCTCATCGACCGGTAAGTGATGACGTAACCCCCCCCCCTGCTCGAAAGAAATACACAAAATAAGTATCCCTCGATTTATGTAATTTATGGGCGAGCTATAGATATGAGCTCCGGCATGATTTATCCCTGTTAATTAATTTAATAACAGTTCATTTGGTACACTTGGCCTAGTCATATTAATTTCTAACTCCAACATTTAACGTGGCACGTGAGCACGGTGTGCGGTGTAAATATGAGTTAAATCGAGGTCCAGAATGGGCACAACAAGTGATCTGAGCAACTTTTATTGTGACGTGGATCGGCGTATGGCTTAGTGCAGTGTTTCTCAAACTTTGATCCCTCATGGACCACTTTAAGCATTTCTTTAATTATCGCGGACCACCAAGCGGGGGAGGGTGGGGGTGAGTGGAGTCTCGGTAACTTCCCTAGGAGAAATTTGAAATTGAAAAATATGTTCTCTGTGAAACTAAGGTTACCAACCCTGGTTAATAATATTAGGACCTACTGGACACCTTCATCGACCGATGAAAGGTGACGTAACCCCCCCCCCTGCTGGAAAGAAAGACACAACCAAAGTATCCCTCGATTTATGTAATTTATGGGCGAGCTATAGATATGAGCTCCAGCATGATTTATCTCTGTTAATTAATTTTAGTTTCTTTTGGTAAATTTTCAGATTTTTTTTTTTTTTTTTTTTACTTGAAGTACTGCCGTCCCCAAATAGAGCCGGTAAGCAGTTGCCACCGGCGTTAGGTAGAAAACCGCCAAGAATTTCGACCAGGTTCTTAAAATACCAGTCGGTTGCCAAACCTGTCTGAAACAAAGTAATTCTTAGAGTGCCTATATTTGATAAAGAAAGGAAAAAAGAGTTTGGTGAGTTATGATTTTTATTTTGTCAGTTGTGTAACGAAAAAGTGATCATTCGCTTAGTTAAATAATTTTGGCAATGTAATCACTGCATGGGCTGTTTGGAGGGGGGGTTCAAACCCTCCTCGAAACGTCAAAAGGTAAGATTTATAACAGGTAATATTTACGAGAAATTACGTAAACCTTCTCTGAATATCACTACCCCCACCCTCACCCCCAACCTAAATTCTATCTACACCCATGAGGCACGGCAAAAAATTTCTCCGTACAATTCAAGTTACATCTTACGCAAAATGTTATATGGACAATTATACTTTGATTTTCTCTTTTGATTTTAACACTTTTCTGAAATTCCACTTATAAAGATTCAGTAATTAATAACAAAAATAATAACTAAGCATCTGTGAGAGAGATGCTGCTGCTTGCGGTCTTTTACCAAGCTATCTATATTTGGTTGGATAACTGATAGTTTGAGTAGTAGAGTAGCTTCCACATCTAATCTATTTATTTTCTTGTTCTTAATTTCAACTAAATTCGAAAATCCAAACTCACAGTTGTAAGTCGTCGGGAATGGAAGATATTTAATGCTCTATCTGACAGCTCTGAATATTCGTGTTGAGCATGCGCTCGAAATTTAAGAGGAGGGATTTTCACATTCTTCATTAATTTTTCTTCTGAAATTTCCTGCGGACCACACTTTGAGAAACACTGGCTTAGTGGTCAACTTTCGTGAAGGTCTCTGGTCGAATCCAGGTGGTGAGAAATGTTCATATGAATATCCGCCTTGCCTCGGACGAGCACGTTAAGCCGAAGGGCACCAGGTCCTGACCCCCCCCCCCCCAGTTATAAATTAAGGGCGTCTGTTCCTCTCCGTTCACCCTCTCCCTGTTCACTCCACCCCTGAACTCATTCGGGTGTACTTTGACGTCGTGAGACGTCAGTAGCTTCCGCGACGTAAGCTAGTGGTTATACCTACTGTTCTCTCTACATATGTACCTACCATCTCTTCGTTGCGACGCTAGACTCCACCTACCTACTTACGGTAATTTACTGGCTTGGGATCTTTAGCCCCCTCTGTAGAAGGAAGTCCTACGTGACTGATTGTTGAGTCATTCGTGGAGCTCACTGTTTGACGGGCAGAGTATCGTCATTCATAACCCAGTCACATCATTAAATGAGATAAGCTTAAACGTGGCGTGATGGTTAGCATCCGGCACGACGTTTAGAACATCTCCCAAGAGGCTGTGCTATTGGGCCTTCCCACACAACCGTAGTAAGGGTTTACGGTGAATGGTGCGTGATGCAAACAACTTCCAGCAATAGGATATCCAATACACAAAAACAGGTCGTGGATCACAGAGGTCAAAGGAGACTGGTGTGACGCACCTGCCAGCAGGACGCACACGACATAAAGGCAGATAGCAGTCAGAACGAACGTTCGCGTTGCTCAATTGGCAGAGCGACTTATTCCGGAATGAGGGGACCCGGGTTCGAGCCCCGCGTGGACAAAAATGACGAAGAAATTCACTTCGTTGTAATAGCGCCCGAACTTTCCGGATGACCAGGCCGTTCAAAATCTCTCAATGGTGTGATGTTCCTTCCACACCGCGAGATACGAAAAATCAGAGAATCCCTTCTCCAGCGCTTCAAAAAATAAATGTGCGTGACGTTGCATTCCACACACCAGATTGACTGGGAGTTCTGAAGTGCACGTTCTACAGCGGATGGCTGCCTGCGACGATTCATGGTCACGGCTGACCCGTGGGCCATGCCCCCAGCCTTCTTTCGGGGGGGGGGAGATGTGACGTGCCTGCCAGCAGGACGCACACGACATAAAGGCAGATAGCAGTCAGAACGATCGTCCGTGTAGCTCAATTGGTAGAATGACTTATTCCGGAATGAGGGAACCCGGGTTCGAGCCCCGGCGTGGACTAAAAATGACGGAGAAATTTACTTAGTTATACTGGCGATAATCGTACAAGCTAACAGGCGGGCCACAACCCGTCACATCACGCAGAATTGAACATTGGTGGGCCAAGAGTCATCTCCGAATGGACTAGGTATCAGACGTTTTGTTTGTTTGGGGGTTTAACGACTGCAGTGAGCAAATCACACATACATATCACTAAGATGTTCTCTGATATTCGGAGATTAGTCCCAAAAAGAAATACAAACTACCAGATAATTTTTACTTACTATTGCAGTATCAAACTTCTCCATTTACAGCGATCTTGACATACAACTCGTGCTTCACTAATATCCATTACACGCCGTACACAAGATCTTCTATACTTCATACTCATGATCTTTCTCTCATGCAGATACTCCTGAATCTGATGCTCCCAGGAGTTCCTTGGTCTTCCTCTGACTTTCCTTCCTGCTACTTGGGCTGAAAAGATTTTCTTAGTAGGCATCTCCTCACTCATTCTTTCAACATGGCCAAACCACCGAAGCATATTAGTCTCCACCTTGCTAACAATATTTTGCTTCACATCACACAATTGCAACACATCTTCATTCCTCATACAATCAGAATGTGTCTTGCCACAAACCCCCACCCAGTAAGTAACGTATTTCTCCAGCACACAAACTTTCAAAATGTTTTATTCTAAGCGAAAGTTACAGGGAATGAAGGCGGTAGGCGCCTTTACAATGCCTAAATTCATAATAACAGGAGTCAGATATATACAAAGTGTGCGCAATTTACATTATGCCAGGGGTATATACAATGCAAGTGAAATAGATGAGCGGACGACAAGACATAATTACCGTAGTATGTGTACAACAAGTGCGCTATTTACAGTATGAAGGTGTATATATACAGCTATAACGAAGTAAATTTCTCCTTCATTTTTATCCGCGCCGGGGTTCGAACCCGGGTCCACTCATTCCGGAATAAGTTGCTCTACCAATTAAGCTACGCGGACATTGATTCTAATTGCTATCTGCCTTTATGTCGTGTGCGTCCTTCTGGCAGGTACGTCACATCTCCTGGTACGTTACACAGCGAGTGCGCAAGTTACAGTATGAAAGGGGAATATATAATACAATGCTAGTGAGATAGATGAGCGATGATACAATATAAGTGCAACAGTGCAGGGTGTGATAATGGAAAATATATAGGTGAGACTGAATAAACGTACAATTTAGGCAAAGTATATTCAGATGTGTGGGAAGCCATATAGGAACAGGGAACGAACTATGTGCAGCAAGTGAGATAAGATATACATAGAATGCAATGAAAATATAAATACAAATGGCGCAGAACATAATGATGCAATTGAAAATGCGTACTATATACAAGACGTGTACAAAAAGTGCGTGACTGAGATACGCATGATACAGACAGTAAAGAATGAACTTGTATGTATGCTCCGAAAAGGAGCATACACAGTACCAAGGAATGTGTATATGTACATAATGAACAGCGAAATATATACAGGATGTGTATATACAATTTATATGAGCAATATGACGAACGAATGAGCAGAAGATAATGACGAAATCAAAACATTGAATATACAGGTACAATGTGAGGCATACAGAAGAAATTACTAAAAAGAACACTTATTCAGAAGAAGGCACCACAAAGTGCACGTGAATACACTACAAACACTGACAGTAAAAAGATAAACTAGAGATGGAAATATGAAGAATATACAGAAGATATAAGCCTGACAAGCTTAGAGAGATACTGTCCGGATCCGGTGAGCCAGTCCACGGTTCATCAGAAAGATCAAAGCGTAGAAGATCCCGACTTGCAGGGTGGAAGTGAAAGCAGAAGATGTAGGTCTGCAGAAGGCCCGGAAAACCAGCGGTGTAATGGTGACCATACACTCAGGAACTGCTGGCTCTGGTCAGTGGCCCGGGCAACGGTAAACGCCAATCGGAGCCGTGAGGTCAGCCGGTTGCGGAATTGCGCACAGAGGGTATCTCCTGCTCGAAGGAGCGTAGGCGCATTAGAGGTATGACGGAGTTGCAGATAGAAGCAGTAAATCACATGCTTTGCGAGTACAAAGATGTATACGCATGGCTCAGATAAAGGCACCGGTGGAGAATAAGAAACTAGCAACGTACTGTACGAAGAAAAAGGCAGCTCTTTGGCACAGAGACACTTGGCAACGGTAAAGGCTCGGTGTAGTAAAGGAAGGATCGCCGGGCAGTACTGGTAGCTGTGTAGAACATCAGCATGCTCAGAACAGAAGATGCAGGTGGGTGCGGCTGCCAGCGTCATCCGAAATAACGTGGCCGGCACTGGCAGGCGGCGGTGAAGGAAGAGCCAGTGAATATTCCTTTCATCTGGTGTCGAGATGGGTGAAGCTGTGGCCGACCACACACTCGGAAGAGCGGCGGAAGGCACTCCTGAAATGAGCTGGGGTAGGGGTGGCGATGGATCCTGAAGGAGAAAGCGAAAGAGAGTACGGACAGTAAAACTGGAGATCGGAAGAAATGAGCCACGAACATGAAGAAAAAAAGGAAGGGGAAAAGAAGCAGATGAAACGAGAAAGAGTCCAGCCGGAGAAGCGAGAGCAGGAAAAAGAGTAACGATCGAAGAGCCGAGAGAATCGTAGAGTGCAAGAGAGGCAGAGGTGCGTGGAAGGAAAGAAGAGAGGTCGGAAAAGGGTTTCCATGTTAGGTCGGAGGAAAGTATGTCTCCGACGGATACGATCCCAGCGGGGAGCCAGGAAAGGTCAGGGAAATACGGTGCGTTAGGAAGATGGAGGATGGAGGAGTAGAAGAGGGGTTAAGCTAGAAGTTCTGGGGTGGAAGCGGGTGAGGCACGGAGTAGTGGCAGAGAGCGAAGAAAGGAAAGCGCCTCCGAACAAACGGGGGAATGACGAGAGCGGTGGAGAGAAAAGAAAGTTGTGAATTTGAAGCGGGGGTTCCGGGGAGAAATCATAATGTCTCGGAGAAGAGAGGCTGTGGAATTTTGGTTCACAGAGTAGACGCAGAAGGAATACTATCCGGTGTGCTTTGTAGAACTGGCGAGCATCCAGAAGCGCAATACCACCGGTGGAGATCGGACGACTTAGAGTTGAGACTTGTATCGAAAGATGAGCTGACCAGATCATAGTAGAGATGATCCGTGTGACTTCAGCAAGATAGTAAGCTGGCATGCGAGCAGCTGCCCACACATGAAGACAAGGAGACAGAAGATATGTACGAGCAAGGCGTGCCCGGGTGAGGTAAGAAGCGCTGAACTGAGCTTTCCGCCAGAAGGCAGCCGATCGAGCAAGGCGATTACGAAGAGCAGCCCACGTGTTGTTTCGGGCAGCTATGGGAGCCCTCAGGTGTACACGAGGAAATTTCTGAGAAGAGGCAGTCCAGGAAGCGCCCCATGGGGAGTCCGTCCTGGACTCCCAGGCACCGCACCACAGGCCGGCACTCTTGGTAGTGTTGAGCATCGTTGACGAGCAAGAAAAGTAGAGTGCATATACATGAGCGAGGGTATCAAATTGCGACTCCATCCGGACGCAGAAAGTCGCGTCGTTGGCGTAGGCGGAGTAGGTTATAAAGAAGTGCCTGGTGCTTGCCGTGGGAGGAGGAAGAGTCACAAGAAATGCACGATGTACTGTGCGTAGGAAAGGCTCGAACGCCAGAGCAAATAATTGCCCAGAAAGTGGGCACCCCTGTCGTACTCCACGGTGGAAAGAAATGGGTGCTGTCAGAAAGGCGGCTGTCTTGACCTGAAAGATGGCGTCGCGATAGAGAGCAAGAATAGTGATAACGAAGACAGAAGGAAATCCAAAAGCGTGTAAAGTAGTTGAGAGAAATGAATGGGAGATATTATCAAAAGCTGCATGTTGGTCTAAATTTAGTAGGGCAAGAGATTCAGAATAAGTCCGGACAAGATACAGAAGATCACGAAGGAGGTGAAGGATAGTAGCGATGGAACGACCAGGTACCGTGTAGGACTAGTCGGAAGAGAGAAGATACGGAAGAACTTGATTTAGGCGGCAAGATAGAATTTTAGTGAACAGTTTGTAATCAAGATTTATTAGTGAAATCGGACGCCAATTCCCCAGGTCAAGGAGGTCACCCTTCTTAGGGAAAAGTACCATGTGAGCAACAGTGAAGCCCCTCGGAAGGGAGATAGGCAGAAGAGTAAGCAGCGAGAAGGAAAGGGCGGAGAGAAGGTAAAAAGATAAGATAAAATGATAGAAGAAGGCCGTCAGGACCAGGGACGGCTCGAGGATTGAGAGAGGAAAGTACAGTCCTGATTTCAGATGGAGAGATAGTCTGTAGAAGAGAAGCGGAAAGGTGAGAGGGGACTTGAAGGAGAGAAGAACGTAAAGTATTAGATGCCGAAGCAGAAGGTGGAGGGCTATCACTGTATTTGTCGGAGAAGTATTGACGAACATGGGAGCAAAGCACATCTGGGTCCGAAGCCACATGACCGTCAGGCAGACGCAGCACCTGGAGTCGATGAGAAGAACGGCGCTGATCCTCTAACGAAGAGAAGAACTCAAAAGAGCAGTCTTCGGGAGACAAGTGCTGGAGACGAAGTCGTAAAGTGGTCTGCCGGTCTCGAGGTTCCAGAAGAGCACGGAGGTCTGCCAAATATGCTGGATAGAGGGGGGATTGGCTCCAAGCTGGGCGAGAACTTATCGGAGATTGCGTTCTTCCATTGTGCGCAGATTGGCGACTGTGGACGAGTGGCTCTTGAGAAAGTGGAGCAGATGTGACTTGACATTCAGCCAGTAACTCAGTGCACAGGATACAGTGGACAGTCCAGGGTGATCAGAGTGAAGGAGATTCCGGACGTTAGAACACAAGGCCTGGTCTTCCAGGAGAGAGGTATCTAATGTCCAGGAGTGAAACTCTTAGCGTTGACGGAAAGAAGAAGTGAAGGTGGCCACAACTGCACAATGGTCAGAAGAGGCGGAGGGTAGATGATGACGAGGTGACAGCTGAGGACATCCACGTATGGGAGACCGTTGTAGGATAAATTTGACGAAAGACGTCCCGAAGATCAAACTCCGTGTTGAGGGAGTGCAATTACTCCACAAGACGCAAGCGAGTTTCCTTATGAATTGGAGCGCGATCAAGATCAGGGTTAAGCGTGCAATTAAAATCGCCGCCGATCAACACGTGATCCGACGGCAACGTTGACTGAAGAGCCAAACGGAGCGCCAGAAAAAGTAGGGTGTGATGTTGAAGAGTGCACGGGACGTAGAATTTGAAAACGGCATAACGACGCTCGTCCAGAACAAAGGTGAGGCGCTGTAACAAGTCACGGCACATATGCTGCACCGACACTGAAGATAGAACTTGACGGAACTGAGTGCGGATACCTATGGCCAGACCGCCGATTGCAGAGTGTCGGAAAGCGTGGTGGAGCTGATAGTTCCACGTACGCCAGCGATTGAAGGGCGTTGTTTACAGGCAATTCGTCTCTTGGAGCAGAAGAATGTCTGCTGTGAGGGGATGGAGATCCTCACAAGCAAGCGAGTTCGCCAGAGGGGACCCAAACCCTCTACAGTTCAGTGTCGTTATCTTGAGCGGAAATGTCCGCCGGCGGTTCAAGGAGCTTGTCAGCGGCTCGTTGGAGCCGAGAGAGACGATCGCAGACTTTCTTGAGACATCCTATTTCGCCGAACGATGTGGATGGTAAGTCTTGGAGGTGAGATCGAACAACGACCACTTGCGTCATAGTTGCTGCCAGCTCCGTGAGATAGGATTGGATAAAATCATAAGACATGGTTTTACTACGAGGACTGATGAGATAGGAGTATAACTCCGCACCAGAAATTAGTGTCTGTGGTAGTGAGGAATCTTCCAGTTGCTGTATGAAATCCTCTAGAGTAAGTGGGACCAGTGTGCTGTCGTCAGAGTCGGAGATGGCGATGCTAGAAGCGTCAGGTGGGAGTGAACGACTTTCCGAGCGATCACGTCCTCCTTGAAAGGGGGAGATGTGCGTGTCTTCTTATTGCGACGTTGAGTAGTCCGACGACGCTTCAAGCGTACCCTCTGTTGCTCGGGACCAAAGGCTGGAGGGTCTGGCCTGTGAAGGCATCTGGCGCAACGACCCCATTATCGGGCTCTGAAGGGTGCTGTGGAGTAATTTTAGAAAGTAGAGGAGAGTTCAGCGGGTCTCCGGTCGAAGAATTCTCCTGCTGTGGGCATGTCTGGAGAGTAGAAGCTGAGTTGGAAGTGGAAGGTTGCGACGAGGTCACGCGTTGACCAACGGCTTTATGGATACTTTCGCAATAACTCTACTGCCGCTGGTGAGAGACGCCAGATGAAGATGCCGGGGGCCCAGTTGATCGTTGAGTAGGCTGTAACGAAGATTTGGAGGCAGTAACTGCACGATGAGGGCATAGCGCACTAGGGTGACCAGTGTTCTTACATACCGAACAAAGGGTGCCCACTGTTATGTCAATGCGCCTAATATGAGTGTCACAGCGTACACTGAGTACCGGTGGAACACGTAACATGGCTTCCTCCGAGGGAAATATCACACGTACGTTACGGCGAAATCCTAAGAGATAACGGTCCTCAGGGACTTCCGGAAAGGAGGAGTACGAGATTACCGATCCGACAGTACGTCCGTAATTCTGAGCGACGGAGAGCAATAGGTCGTCGGATACTTCCGGAGGAACAGGGGTGGCTGACTGTAGTGGGTGCTTGTGTGAGTGGGGTCGCAAGGAGATGGCGATCGTTAATGGAAATGCCTTCGGTCAGAACTCGAAGGGCGACGGCAGGAGTCGCAAGATAAGCCATGACTTGGCTGATTCTTCTACCCACGTGTGCATTAGCCTCTCTTGGAACAATTTGTCGAAGAGCAGCGCTGTACGCCGTCAGCTTGGTATTGGGGAGGCTCGGAAAAATACACCCAGTCCGATTTTGTCAAGAAAAAGCTGACCTTGAGGGCAAGTAGTCGGAACATCCACGTAGATCTGGTCTGTACCATACGTCATCTGATAAGGGCACTTTGAAGAAGGGGACTGGTGAGAAGAAGAAGAAGTTGACGCACCTGAGGTGACGGCAGCATACGACACACCTGGCGCGCGTTGTGATAACGCGGAAGTGTGACGTCCATTGCGTCATCAGAAAGTACAGGGGAAGGCAATGGTTCACCACTCTTCGTCAGATGGGAAGGAGATAGCTCCATGGGCAAGGCAACTTTGTCACGATGCGGAGAGGAGGGGCTTATCATAAGGAAGTCCTCCATTGGTGGATTGCTGCTGAGCAGCTGATAGGGATAAAGAGTCACTTCCGGAAGTGAGGATAGAAGCTCCGCTACCCCCGGAAGCCGCAATTTGCAATGGCGATAAGATTACGAGCTTTAGCCAACTCGACCAAAGCAGGAAAATGAGGAATACAACACAGAAAGGGCACTTACCGACCTGGTAAATGGATCAGAAGTATGACGACACCTTCACACTCGCCGCACACACAAAAGTAGGAGCTGTAGACTCGCAAATTATCACAAACGGAACAAAATACGAGCACGAAGTAAACAACGACTGTCGTCCAGCACGCAAACGACTTCTATGTTTCTTCTGTAGTACTGGCCTAGTCATACGTCAGAGTAGGAACAAATACACTTTTATACACAGCCGTGCGAGACTCTCTTGACAACCTATCATTCCTGTGAAAATTTCCCAAACAGCCATGACTTTCAATGAAAAATTCACTCGCCTACTAATTTCACCATCCAATTTGTTCTCTCTGTGAAACATGCTTCCCAAATACACAAACTCACTCACCTGGTCAATCACTGTGTCGTTTAGACTTATATTACATTCAGTTCCACCAGTTCCTCTCTCAAAAACCCTAACTTTGGTTTTTCCCTTATTTATACTCAATTTGAATTTCATGCAAACTTCGTACAACTAGGACAACATACTCTGTAACTCACTTTTGCTCTCTGCCAACAGGACAGTGTCATCAGCATACAGCAATCTCCACACACAGATATCACCAAGACATAAACCAGTATCCTCTATTTTTTCATCCCGCATGCACGCATCCATAAATATATAAAACAGCCATGGTGACATTACACAACTTTGTGTTTGACTCCTGCACCAGTAAAGAACCATTTTGATAAAACACCATTCACTCGTACACAAGCTCTACTGCCAGCATACATGGCTTTTACACTATTACGTAGATTCTCAGTAACACCATATTCAATCAATACCTTCCACAGAAGTGTCCTATTTACTTGGTCGTAAGCTTTCTCCAGAAGAACGGCAAATCGATGGGCTATAAGCAGCCGCCCTTCTCTAATTTACGGCCACCTGCTGCAGAGAATTGAGAGAGAGAGAGAGAGAGAGAGAGAGAGAGAGAGAGAGAGAGAGAGAGAGAGAGAGAGAGAGAGAGAGAGAGAAAATGCTGTGAGACAAACACAACCTCACCGGGATTCAAACCCGGACCCATCTCGGACGGATAGCCGGAAGCCAGCACTTAGACCACTGCCCCACCGGGGCGGCGGATCAGACTTTGTCGCCCATAGGCTACAGCAGCCGGCAATTGCCATTTCCCTTTGATCCCCTCTGATCCCCCAACAGTTTTCGTTCACAGGGTCGTTGATAACGGGAAGTTTTTTGAGTGTGGCACCAATCATGATCAACCCTTGTTTGTGCGTAAAAAACCCAGAAGAACGGCCGAAAAGTTGAAGCAAAATAGGGACCATTTCCCAGTACGAACATTGATAACAACAGCATCGTTGTCATCGTACAAAGGCAGAAAAGATTTTACGGTGGATTTACGGGTGTGATAAAAAAGTATTCAGACAGGTTGTAAGTTCGGAATCACGCGGTACAGTGATTTGGCACTAGTTGACCTTGGAATTACTGCGCATGTTCAGTGAGTCACGTTCACCCTGCTCGTCCTGTGTTCTTACAGTAGTGCTTTGTTCTTCGTGTGCGAAGCTGTTCGTCGCATTTGCCATGTCGGAAAAAATTGTTCCACGAATTTGCATCAGATTTTCTCAAAAACCTCGCGAAAATTGCAAAAATACATACTTAAAATTGCAAAACGCCTACGTGGAGGATTGTACTAAGTCATGCATACGTTAATGAGTGTTATAAACGTTTAAAAGATGATCTTTAAAGTGTTGAGAGTGATGAACCCTCTGGGAGGCCCGCAACGAGCAAAAGTGAAAACAGTGTTGAAACCATGATCACAGCTGTGCGGAAAAATCGCAGAATCACTAATCTTGAGTTATCTGAAGACTTCAATATAAGTTCCGGTTCAGTTCAGTCGATTATTAAGAACGATTTCGGTATGAGGTGCGACTAAGCCAAATCGGCATGAGGCGCGTCTCAGCGAAATTTGTGCCAAACATTTCTCTCAGCTGAGTGAAAAACAAGCTCATATTTCAGCTGCTAGTGACCAGCATTATAGTGCGACGAAAACAACAAAACATTTTTAAAAGCTATAATAACAGGTGATGAATCGTGGGTTTGTGGGTATGACCCCGAAAGTAAGGCCCCTTCTTTACAGTGGAAGACCCCTAACTCCCCCAGAGCGCCCCCCCGCCAAAAAAATAAAACACATCAGAGTCGCAGCAATGTCAAGACGTTGCTGTGTGGTTTTTTTCAATCATGAGATAATTGTGCACCACAAATGCGCTCCATGAGGCCAGGCAATTAACAAGACGTACTGCAGTCAAATTTTGTGGGGTTTGAGGGACGCAGTTTGTCGCAAAAGACCGGCATTGCATGAGAGTGGGGGTAGCAACCCCACCACGACAACGCTCCTAACCATGTATCGCAACTTGTGCAGCTATTTCTTGCTAAGCACCGCATTGCACAGATCCGACAGCCACCCTATTCGTCAGATATCGCTCCCTGCTACTTTTTTCTATTTCCAAAAATTAAATACCACTTGAAAGGAACCAAACTTCTAGATATTGAGGAGATACAACAGAATGCGACATAGCAGCTGTTCGCGATTTGAGATGGTAACTTCAAAGAAAAAAAGTGTGTGGGTCCGTTTTAAATCTGTAAATCTTGTGTTTTTTTCCCCAATAAATCCAGTCTACTCTTTTTAACAGACCTTGTATGCAGGGATATGGTGAGTAGCAATATTCCATTCAATGAATTAAAGAAAGACCATCAAATAAAAGTCATCGCTCTTTCCACGTTTGTAAGTGAGTCACGGAAAAATTTCTCACCGGCCGCCACCGGGAATCAAACCCAGGGTCTTCCACTTACGCGCCGGATATGCTTCCACTGCACCACGGCGACCTCGAAATTCTCCAGACTCACAAACGACCGGTGGCGTACGATGAGAAATTTTTCCGTGACTCACTTATAAACGTGGAAAGAGCGATGACATCTATTTGATGTTCCTGGTCCACGTCAACTGAGTATTTATCATTAAAGAAAGAGAACTGAAAACTTTTCGAAGGAAAATTACCTTGATGTTACTTATCATCAGGTTCTCAATGAAATTCGTGAAGGTGTCGGAAGCAACCACATTTGGATATGCACCAATGAAACAACAGGAAAAGTGGGTGTTATATGGAACACTTAATTTGTGGAAAACTGAAAACAGAGCGATTTCAACTACATCTACACTGAAGAGCAATTGAATTAGAGATACCTGTCTAGTAACGTGCCGCGCCACCTTTCGTCCTGATGACGGCGGCGATTCGTCTCGGCATGGACTCAACAAGACACCGGAAGCGTTGGGAAGCCATACGGATCCACGACCCCTGAACAAGCTCCTACAGTTCACGAAGACTTTATGGAGGAGGGTCAGAGCCTCGAACATCTCTCTCGATAGCATCCCAGATATGCTCGATGGGACAGAGGTCAGGTGACCTAGCTGGCCAAGGAAGCGAGGTCACGTCGGTGAAGTGTTCATCCAACCATTCGGATACAATTCGGGAGCGATGGCACGGTGCATTATCTTGTTGCAGGATGAGGTCCCCAGTGGAATGTTGAAGACGCACAAACGGGAGCAAATGGTCGTCCAGGATATCCCGGCAACATTGACCTGTGAGAGACGATGTCACACGTACCAGGGGTTCCATTTCAGTCCACGTAAACAGTCCCCAGACGAGAATGGCACACCCACCAGATTGAAGAGTATCCTGCTGGCAAGAAGGATCCATCGTTTCATGTGGTTTGCGCCGTACAAATATCCTGCCATCCGCATGTACCAACGTGAATCTGGACTCATCAGTCCAGGCAACATTTTTCCACATGTCTAGGGTCCAGTGGCGATGTTCCCGCGCCCATGCTAATCTTTGCACCCTGTGATGTGCGGTCAGAAGCGGTACCCTCGTGGGACGATGGTTTCTGTACCCCATAGCGAGGAGATTGTTCTGGATGGTGTGGCTGCTTACACGTTTTTGTGCACCAGCGTTAAATTGCCAAGTAATTTCTTGCGCTGTGGCCCGTCTATCCGCTGTTCAAACGCGAGCTAGCCGACGATGACTCCACTCATCCGCACGCTGTTGTCCACGGCAGTTGGCCCATGCGGGGATGGTTTCACCGGAATCGATGTACTCACGGTGCACCCGTGACACAGTGGCTCGTTAAACTCCCAGTGCCTGCACGACTTCCGAGATGGAGTGACCCATTCGTCGGGCCCCGACAATTTGTCCACGATGAAATGCGCTTAGATCCTTCGTCTTACCCATACTGCGTCCGACTCTTACTGATTCCCATAGCATCGCTCCTTATATTGTCGGATCGCTGCATACGTCATGTCGTTTCCGTTTACAGGGCCGCCCACGGCGCCACATTTGCATAACGCCAGCTGTCTCTAATTTAATTGGTCTTCAGTGTACTTGTCTTTGAAGCTCACGAAAAAAATGATCTTTCGACGACAACAAGATATATAAAGGATTCCTGGAGACTTGGGTGGTCAGAAGAGATTCATCTTACCAAAATGTTTTAGTTTTTATTAGTTGTCCTGTTTCTTACCTGACAAAAGCGGTGGCAGCTTTAAAAGTATTTTATCCCAACATTTTGCACTTAACTTTCTTAGTACATAGGTTGCGTCGAATTACAAAACAGATTAGGGAAATTTTCACCCCAGATAACAAATTTATGGAAAAGATATCCTTGAAATCTCCGATACAGATAAAACATTTTACAGAAACGTATCCCGATATTCCTCTCCCACCTCAGGGAACATGGATAAATGCAACTTTATTCTATGAGCAAAATTTGAATCCCTAAGTTATGTAAACTCGTTAGACAGTGCAGATGCTTCTGCCATTTTTTTCTGCTAGGGAGATGCTTTCTGGCAACTCGCTTCAAATTAACCTATCAATGATCAAGGTGCACTTTTCCTGGTTACCAGCGAGCATTTCAAAGCTGAAATCTTCTGGAATTTTACAGAAGAAAAATAAAAGTTGAAAATGCAATTTCCATCGTTCTCAACTAAATTGGAGAAAAAGCTAAAAGGACTCTGCTAGCTGTTTCAAATAAAATCTCTAGATTTCAGGAATTGAAAAAAAAATGATCAAAGGTGATGGTTGAGAATTTCCATCACAAGTTCCAGTAATGAAAGCAAAACACTATAAATACTGCCCATTAACGTCTATAGATATAGAGAGAACATTTACTCCCATTAAAAATGGTTTCGGTGACAAACGACGAAAACTTTGAACACTTAGAAAAATATACTGTGGTCTATTGCAAAAACATCTGGGTGTATGAAAATATATCATTTAAGGAGGGGTTTTTTTGTTAATTAATAATATCAGTTATAACTTATGCATGTTTTTACCGATTTTTATGCATATGCATTAAAAACATTTTAAGTGCATCTAAAAAACGTGCTATCAATGCATCTAATAATGCAAACTCCAAGGCTGCCCATGTATTAGAATCCAATCTCTTATAAATGAAATCCCTTTGTATGTGGCATGTGCAAATTTTGCTGCTCTGTGCTTCTATAGTACCGTTTTTCGTTTATGGGTCACAGCATCTACTGTTTTATATAACCCGCTTTTTGTGTATCATGTGCGTGTCATTTCGAGAAAGGATTCTTTTATTAATTAGGTTTCTATGGATGTTATTTTAATTTTGAACTCCAATGTACGCAGACCTCAAATTAAAGAGAAAAAATATTGCATAATGGTAGAAGATTCTTCAACGTAAATCTAAGGAATACATTTGAAATGCTAACTGCTATTGGCAATGTGCTATATCAAAATAAAAAGGACTAATATTTAAAACTTAAATATGCATATATACAGTGAAATCCGTTTAATACGCTCACGGTTAATACGATTTCCCGCTTAACCCTTTAACGACCATAACTCCCAAAACGCCCGTACATACAAACGACCATAACCGCCCGAAACGCCTGTCTAGAGTGAGTCAGATTTCCTGCCCTTACCTGTTCTTTAAATTTGCACGACCTATGAGGGATCAGCAGGAGTTACCGTCAGTTACCATTATTGTTACTAAACAAAAAAGTTAAACAACAGACAGTTTCGGGCGTTATGGTATTTTGAGTTATACTAGATTTTAGAGTTACCGTCGTTAAAGGATTAATACACATTTTTCATGCAGTCCTTAGAAATGAGAGGCAAATAAATACAAATATACCCTATTTAATACGCTTCGAATCCCACTTAATAAGTGCTTAGCATCATGCGCATTTGAATTCGGGTGAATAATAATACTATGAAAAAAAAATGTGTCAGTTGCGTTTTACATGATTCACTGGATGTTTACTTTGATTAAACAGAAAGCTTCCCTATTCCTCGCCGCTAGCTAAACAGGCTTGTCGTGGGCTCAGCTTGTGGTGTTCAAGCTTCAGGTGTGGCTTTCCTGCTCATAAGGGTCCCCTTTTACGTGACCTTGACGGGGAGAAAGCATAGAAACCATTATTTTCGGTGTTCTCCAAAAGTTTCGTGAATATGCAGCTGACATATACAAAGGCACGTAGCGTAGATTTTATTTATTTTCCATTTCCGGCTGAGACGCTTTCACATTTAAGACGCTAACTTACGTCGGTCTCCGTGAAAATTGTATTAAGCAGATTTCATTATATATTCAAGGATTTTCATTGTATATACAAGTATTGGACAAAATAATGTGAACACTATGATAATAGGGGTTAATATTATTCGTGTAGGCTACACTGAAAAGACAAACGTTGTGATTATCTTTTTTGTGCCTTTTCTTTCTATATATTCTCTAGGTTGTACAGTAAAATAGTACAAGCTGTGCTCAACAGCGGTTCGTGTTCAAAATATAGGTTTATTTATCCGAAAAAATAAAATATAGTAAGAAATATAGGCGCCGATTTCTGAAAATTTCGAGGGGTGCTGAAATTCAAAAGGCAGGAACCGTTTCCAGGTTTGAAATTTTAGATGTTTAAATGGACCTTGTCTTCAGTGTAAACGCAAACAAACCGATACATGATTTCATGATAAGGATATTACATTTTTTATAGCAAATAAATGCTTGAACACCGTTTAATTCTTCCGATATAGTTTTCTGTAATGTGAGCACAACAGCTACATAACTTTTTTCTTTTGGACAAAATTTGAGCATTTTGTTGGGCACTACTACCAGAAGATAGCCTACTATCTGTTTTGACTAGTATATATCACTAGTCAAAACAGATAGTAGGCTAAATAGCGATACCTTTGAGGAGCTCGGTATAGCACTAGCAGTAAACAAACTGGCGTGTTCAGTGTTGGAATGGATCACGCTTCATAATTATTGCACTGTATTATTTTCCCTACTTGTTATTGTTAGCATTTAGCGTATAACGCAGCATATATCACAGTGAAATTTTTGCTTTGATCAACAATTGTAACTTGTAAATCTCCACGCCTATCCCGCCATCATTCATCTTGCAGTCCATGTGAACCGGTTGTTATCGATTTGGTATATCACCCCTGCGTGGATTGATTGGTGTTATATTGGTGACTCCTTATATGTTTTATAAAGCCAGTGAGAAAAAAAAGCCTCAACAGAATTATGTCAAAAAAACAAACAATAACTGCAACAGCAAAAAAAAAACTCTTCGAAATTATCCTTTGAGCGAGAAAAGATCATTTGAAGTCTCGCTGTGTGTCTTCTGCTCTCGGACGGTCATTCATTACTCCCGCTCTGACATTTATGGCTTTGTGACCTACCGAAGCTCATTGCGTGCATAGTGAGCTGCTGACAACTTACTGGTGTGCAAGGAACGTGATTGCGAAAATATATATATATAAAATCTGTAGCTTTAAACAATTAGGAAGGTAGGGTACAAACCACATACCACACCCCCGATTTCTCGCTTCCTCGGCTGTCTTATTTCTTAAGTGTTTATTCGGTATCGGTGGTTAGAACACAATTTTTTGAAGATATTGATTTTTTTTTCATAAAAGCCAAATATTTGCGCTATATTCAGATTATCTTGTTTAATTTTATGTAAAGTGGAACTAAATATTTAAGTATGAATCCAGTACATATAACAAAAAACGAAGGGGTGCTCAAGCCCCTGGGCATCCCCGTAGTTGGCGCCAGTGGTAAGAAATATACAATACGATGGAAAACTAAACAAAACACGATGGTGAAATTATATACCATGTATGTATGCACGCTTCCTCCTGAGGTTTCGAAGAAGCAAAATGGAGGGTAAACTATACCGCCAGTATGTTTGATTAGCACTAAAGAATAAAAAGGCGAGAAAATACATAACTGATGATAAAACGTACAACAGCGATAATTTTCGTAGAAAATGAGAAAAACGCTCAGCAGTCGATTGACAGAAAAATAGTACAATTATGAAAAAAGTGAAATACATACCGAACGCAGTCATGGCATCTGAAAACAATCGTGTTGATCAGGACCATAAAACATTATACAAATAGTTGAGTTTTGTCATAAGTAATTGTAAACCATACGCGGTTTTCAACCCAACGAGCGTTTAACAGTTGGGAGGAGGCTGAATGTTCAGATTCCGTACAATTCAACTTAAGACGGGGTAGAAAGTGTGCTTGTTAAATAGTGCGAAATTTGCGCTGGGAATTATGAGGATCATTAAGGTTATGGTATCCACATGATAGAGATTTAAGAGGTAATATATTTTGCTAACACAAACACAAAAAATCACAGAGGGGAGTGTTGAATTGGAGGTTGATTACGCACAGGAAAAAGGATGTATTCTTTAATGGAGAGCGGAAACGAGTGCGGGACAGTATTAGAACTGAACATTATCAGCTGGCTGCAACAATTTTCTTACGTAAAGGATGAAAAGGAGTAACATAGTTAGGTGTAGAAGCAGCATCAACAAATTCATTTAGTTGAGAAATCACAACGGTAAGATTTGTTTTATTACGTTGAATGCAAGGTAAAGAAGTTATTCTTGGGTCATTTCTATGTAAAATCACCGATTTGTTTTGCAAAATGTAACCCACCGACTCGGATTTTAATGAAACTTGGCAGGTAGATATACCCGATAAAGATATGGGAAAATCCTAAGTTTCAGTTTTTAAAACTCATAGTTTTTAAAACACAGTGCTCCAAAATTTAGCCGAACACCCACTTTTGCAGCTGTGCAGTAGCATGCCACTTCTTACATAACATGCTGTAATTTGTGTGCTATTGAATTTAGGAGAATGAAACTTTGGAATCACGTGGAAATGGGTCCCTACATATTTAAAACACTTTTCATTTTACCTGAAACACCAGTTAAGTGAGCGCCACCTAGTGGTGAAGTGAAAAATTACAGCAAAATTTAGACATTTTATGGGAGGCTCTGTAGAATATTGCTCTGGCATAAGGGAGATAATTTTTTTATATTGATGTTTAACACATCCTGTATCATATTTGAAAAAAATGGTGGTTATCAGCATATTTTCTCAGATGGTTAAAATTATCTTAATTTCATAGAGGACTCTCCTTTGACAGTTCTGCCATTTTGTTCTACAAACCTGACTCACCGTTTTGAATTTTGCTGAAAATTAGCATGTAGGTTTACCTTACAAAGCTGCAAAACACTGCAAATTTTTTATCTTCCACATTTCATAGTATTCGAGATACAGCACTCGAAAGTTAGGTTTAACCACTCGTTCAACAGCAAGCTGATCCTGT
The DNA here is from genome assembly GCA_039090855.1 of Macrothele yani. NCBI lineage: Eukaryota > Metazoa > Arthropoda > Arachnida > Araneae > Macrothelidae > Macrothele > Macrothele yani. The sequence continues at coordinate 102,164,871 of CM077028.1, forward strand.
TTCAACTTGCGGAGTTTTATTATATGGTACCTTTTAAGTTGAAAACATGTGTACATGTACAGTTACTGAGTGCAGTGCTGGTTCATAAATCCAAACATTTAAATACTTCTTATTTAAGCGTAAGATTCATAAGGAGCTTGGTCCTGTAACCACAGTGCTTAGTATGAATAAATGCTGTTATTAACAGTTAATTAAACTAAAGTGATGAGTAAGAAATAAAATCATACTTTTAAAATAAGTGCCATTTTTCAAGTAGCAGTAAAAAAGTCACCGGAAAAAATCTGTTGTTTTTAAAAATTAACTACAATTTGCATTATCCTGAATCAATGGTGGAATAAGTTATAATTACCTGCATATTAATATTAAGCTGCTATTAATTACTTGCTTGAATGTTATAATATTCAGTTACACGTATAACAGATGTTCTGCAGTTTAATCCGATGCATGCCTAAGTGGGAGTTTTTCTAACTGTAGGGAAATTTTCTGTGCTACACGCCACTTAATCTGAACAGCTTTCGTGTCTTCTGTATGAAAATCATATGCTCGGGCCGTGCCTATCGTCATTGGGGGTTGTACTGTGCACAATATATGCTGCATAGGAACATAGCATATATCATCATGAAGTGGCCAGTAAAATGACTTTGCAGGACCATGTGGATGCATAAACTTAATTTTCACGTCTTCATCCTTTTTAATATCACTGATCATACCAAAACACCAGTTATTATCATATATGCATGCTACATAGCATTGAGTGTGCAACTGTGGCCGATTTATAAGTTCAGTGCTACTTTTGAAGTTAAATATCAAACAATATTTGTCCTCTCTACTTATCCTTTTCATTCCTATGGTATTTGATGAAAGTGAACAAAAATGGTGAAAACTCCTGGTTCCTGGAATAACTGATGTTCCTAAAAATGTTCCCGTAGGTTGTTTCGTACAATTTCAGTTTCAGGTTTTGCTATAAAGTGGAACCCAATGTTTTTTATGCTTGCAACACAAAAATTAAAGGCATCCATCGGTTTTGTGATTTGATTTTTGATAGGTCCTTGCACTTGCTCTGCTTACAATTCGCTTCACACTGTACCACCAATACCATCGCAAGCTGATTTCCTGCGGCTAGTGGCAAAAAATGACCATGATGCAGATATTGCAAAATCATTTTCATGCTTGCACAAATTCAAAAAATTCTTGCGATTTTTATATTGTGCTGCACACCCATCTGTAAAATAGCGAACCTTTACAACTTCGGGATATTTATTCTTGATGTACTGCATTTTAAACCCAAGATAAAACTCCATTCCCTGAAACATATTTCAGAAAGTTCTTATCTTTCAATATTTTCTCTACCCACATCCCCTTGTGATGATTAAATCAGCTGATAAAGCAAACTTGTGATATGCTGAAATGAGTTCTATGCAATGCTAAAAATGGTTACTCATGTTGATACTTTGTACACTGATACTCTGAAAATTTTATTTCACATAATGTTTCAAAGTAGTTAAAAATTAGTCAGTGCTTAAAAATTTCTATTTGATTTTGTTTCACTTTGTCAGTTATAAAAAATGGAGCAAAAAAACTGCAGATTGAGTCCAAATTATTATTAGTTATTAGGAATATAGAAATTTATTTTTTCAACTATAAGGAATACATTTAAAAATACTTAGCCTCTAAATTTGACTTGGAAATTTACCAAAACTCGAAAAAAATCCTTGTAATCATGATATACAAGAAATTACTTTTTTGGATCTTGTTGCTACCTAGCTAGCAATTTATTAACAAAATTACATGTTTGATTATTCTCAAGGTATGCTACAGGGTAGAAAATTGGAAAGTTGAAATTTTATGTAAAAAATTAACAAACTATTACTTTTAATTTTTGCAGAGGTTCTTACCTCTCAGAATGTGAGAGTAACTATACCTTGTGAACACACACACTCTCTCTCTTTCTCTCTCTCTCCCACACACACATGTATGCAGGTGTGTACACACGCACAAAGATTTAAGTTAAAAAGCTGCCACATGATATGCTTCATCATTCGCAACAGGGTCAGTTTGCTGTTAAACGAGTGGTTAAGCCTAACTTTCGAGTGCTGTATCTCGGAAAGTATGGAATGTGGAAGAAAAAATTTGCAGCGTTTTGCAGCTTTATTAGGTAAACCTACATGCTAATTTTCAGCAAAATCCAAAACGGTGGGTCAGGTTTGTAGAACTATATGGCTGAACTGTCGAAGGAGAGCCCTCTATGAAATTCAGATAATTTTAACCATCTGAGGAAATATGCTGATAACCACCACTTTTTTCAAATATGTTATAGGCTGTGGTAAATATCAATATGAAAAAACATTATCTCCCTCATGCCAGAGTAATATTCTACAGAGCCTCCCGTAAATTGTCTACATTTTGCTGTAATGTTTCACTTTCCCGCTAGGTGGGGCTCACTTAGCTGGTGTTTCAGGTAAAATGAAAAGTTTTTTCAATATGTAGGGACTCTTTTCCATGTGATTCCAAAGTTTCATTCTCCTAAATTCAGTAGCACACAAACTACAGCATGTTATGTACAACGTGATATGCTACTGCACAGCTGCAAAAGTGGGTGTTCGACTAAATTTTGGAGCACTGTATTTTAAAAACTATGAGGTTTAAAAAACTAAAACTCAGGATTTTCCCATAAATTTTTTGGGTATATCTACCTGCCAAGTTTCATTAAAATCCGAGTCGGTGGGTGACATGGCCTCGGTGATCTGGCATGGAATGACCCTCTTGCACGAGGTCCATACGGACGATAGGCTGAATATCTTGTTTAGTAAGGCGGCCAGGAGGTAAAACTCTTGCAATTTTGCGTACATTAGTAGTAGAAATGTACGTATCTACATCATCAAGTAACTCTGATTGAACTTTTGTTTCACTATCAGAGGCGAGGTCTTCGTTGGGCAACATTGTTACATCTGGAACACGGAAATTTTCTGTCGAATGCTGTAGCGAAACATCTGAAGTAGTTAGAAAAGAGAATTTGGTTTGTGTTTTTTTCTTGCCAGGTTTGGATGTAGGAACTGTAGAAGCCTGATTCTTATTTTTGGTGGAGAGGATAGTGGAGTGTCGTTTGTCAGCAGTGTATTCTGAATTTTCATCAGCAGCAGCGGAATTACCGGCATCAATAATCGGAGAAGAATCAAGTTGTCTTTGCCTGGCAAATTCTTTGATCAGGTGGACTGTTAGGAAGAATAAATTCAGAAGAAACGGAAGTATGTTATTCAGCTTGTAGAAGTTGGTCGACAAACTGAGCTTGCGGAAGCTCCAAGTAATCAGTGTCTGAATAAATAGAGGCCGACTGGGCGTATCTGTAGAAGATATAGAATGGGATGCTAAATCAAGCGTACGAGAAGAAGCAGCTGTCGAAGTAAGTGTTCGGTGGGGGCATGCAGAAACAACGTGCCCCTGCGCCTTATAGTTAAAGCATTGTACCCCAGCACAGAAATCAAAAGTATAGGAGCGGCTCTCAGATTCCAAAACAATAAGCTTCGGACGCTCCATAATTGCTTTATCGGAAGGAAATATTATGCGACATTTTCGTCTGTAACATTTTGCATGCGAGTACGAAGAATCCTTAGGTGCTGCTTGAAAGGTGCGTGGCTTTCCCACGTCTTTGCCAATAACTGAAAGGGCAGTGATAAGTAAACTATTTGGAATTTCAGAGAGCACAGGTGATAATATAACTGTAACAGGACGTTGAGTCATTGGAATTGGCATTAGATGAGTATGATGAATTCAATGCCTTTTGCTAAGACAATGTCAACTAAATGTTCTGCTGCTATTGTAATAACAACGCCCCGATAATCTCGGGAGACGTAAGTGACACTGTGTGATGGAATGAGTCGATATATATCATTCATATACAAGAATATTGGTGTGTTATTAAGTGGTTGAAACCGAAGACTGAGCGTCAGGCGCTGTGCCAGGTCAAGTCCTATTGGAGAATTATCCAAAGGCGCAATGCATCATTAACTAGAAAAACATCTTTTGCAGAAGGAGAATAAGTAGTATTGCAACGTATCAGTGATAGAGCGACCTGCAAGAGCAGTGGCATAGCTAACAGTCGTAGGAGTAGCAGCAGTGCTACAAGCTGACATATTTGATGTCTTTGCGTATGATGCTGGATTCCTGGAACTAATATTTTCAACTGAAGTGTTCTTACAGTTTTTTAAGAGTAGCAGAGTTCATATTAGGAACGCTGAATATTACTTGGCGAAGTATCTGACGAAAAAGCATTTGAGCTAGAAGCTCAAATGTGAAGCCAACTTTAGGAGGCACGTGGCCTGGTGTCGCCATCTTGGAGAGCCGTCAACGAGAAGTGAAAAACGGCGATGAAATCTTCAAACACCGATAAAGTAAAAAAAGAGCTTACCTTGGAGCCGAAATAAGAATTAAACTCGTTCACATCACATTAATCCAAAGAAAATCACAAAAATAACGAGTTGAAACGAGGAAGTCATATATGCAAATCAATCAGAGAAGGAGCTCCCTTCACGCGTAAACTATCTCTTCAGCAGCGGTTCGTACGAGCAGTCGGTGAAATGGGTGACCTTTCAGTCTTCCAAAGAAGACAAATCGTGAGAGCCGGTTCAACAGAAGCGTCTATAACCATACCAGACAAATTATTTGGCGTTTTTAGAGTCTCCAATGGTCATGACTGCACACACGAAGCATGATGACAAACCGTCGTTGGCGAAGAAGAATAGTGGTCGAAAACCGAGGCTGAATGAGAGGAATTGTCGAACACTAACAAGGATTAATACACACAATTGACGTGGATTAGGAACATCAAACAGAAGTCATCGCTCTTTCCACGTTTATAAGTCAGTCACGAAAAATTCTGTCGACCCGGTGGCGCCGTGTTCAAAGCGATGGCTTCTGATCATTCGTCCGAAAGGGGTCCGGGTTCTAATCCCGGAGAGGCATGGATATTGTGTTTGCCTTAAGGCACTGGCTCTCTCCTTTCCCTGGAACCAGTGACCCTAAATTAGGGACGGGCGACTGCTTATAGCCCATTGAGTTGCTCACGGTGGTCGTTAAACACTCAATCAAAAAAAAATTATCATTGCCGCTACCGGGAATCGAACCCAGGGTCTTCCGGTTACACGCCGAACATGCTACCACTGCACCACAGCGGCCTCGAATTCTCCAGACTCACATACGACTAACTGCCAAACCACATAGCAGGTTGCTTCATGGAGCCCCGCACAAGGCTGGGGATTCACCTAAGATGGTAAGCATGCAACAAAGGTGGTTATAAAAGTGGAAAGAGCGATGACTTCTGTTTAATGTTCCTAATCCACGTCAATTGTGTGTATTAACTATTCATTCGCCTCCTAGTTATTTGTTCAGTTGCTGCTTACCATCTTTGGTGAATCCCCAGCATTCTGCGGGGCTCCATGAAGCAACCTGCTATGTGGTTTGGCAGTTAGTCGTATGTGAGTCTGGAGAATTCGAGGTCGCTGTGGTGCAGTGGCAACATGTCCGGCGTGTAACCGGAAGACCCTGGGTTCGATTCCCGGTGGCGGCCAATGAGACTTTTTTCATGACTCACTCATAAACGTGTAAAGAGCAATGACTTCTGTTTGACTAACAAGGATTGTGTCCAAACAACGCAGAGCTACTGAAGCAAAAGTGACAGCAGAACTCAATATCGAACTGGAAGACCCTGTTTCCACAAAAAATAGTCCGCAGAGAACTTTACAGAGCCAACATACAGAAATGGAAGAGCTACAATTTCTAAACCTTAAATCATAGAAACCAACGCAACAATTCGAAAAAGATGGTGTCATAAATATAAAACCTGGGCAAGTGATGACTGGGAACGTGTGATATGTTCGATGAGTTCTCATTTATATTATTCCCAACAGTAGATCGGGTTTATGTATGGTGAACCCCCAAGGAAGCATACAATTCGTAATGTCTGGTTCCCACTCTCAAACATGGGGGTGGACCTGTGATGATTTAGGGACCCTATCTTGGCATTCTGTCTCCATCATCACCCTACATGCCCGAGTTACTGCCAGCGAGTACTTGTACATTTCAGATGATCAGGTGCATACTATGGTTCAAACGTTGTTTCCCAACAATAATGTCATTTTCAAAATGATAATGTGCCCAAACATACAGCTTGAACAATTCAGTCTTGGTTTGAGGAGCACCTAGAGGAACTTCAACATACACACCGATCAGCCAAAACATAAATATCATTTAAAATGACCAACCCAATATGATGTAGGTCTCCTATTCATCGTCAAAAGAGCTCTCACCCCATGAGGCATAAATTCAATGAGATTTTGGTAGGAGTCTTTTGATATTTGGTACCATGACTGCAACAGGAGGTCCTGCATTTGCTGTAAATCACGTGGTTGGGGTGATGCTGCTCGTACCTGTTTCTCCAATTTAAATTACGAATGCTCGATAAGATTCATGTCCGATTAATTCGGTGGCCATGGCAATAAATGGAATTCCTCTTCACATCCTCGGAATCATCCCTTAACCTTCTCCGCAGTGCAGCATGGAGCATTGTCTTGTTGAAAGATGCCATCTCCGCCAGGGAATACAGTCGCCATAAGCCTTTTGTATAGTCAACCAGGATGTTCAGGTACGTGACAGCTGTCAGAGTTTGCTGTATATTGACAATAGCTCCAAGTGTTCCCCAAGAAAGGATTGTCCAGATCATCGCACTCCCTCCAAACGCCTGGATCCATTCTACAGTGCATCGATGTGACGCTTTCTTCGGTAAACATCGCCCACGAGCTCGTCCGACGACATGTGTAACAGAAAACGGGATTCGTCTGCCCATGAGACCCTCTTCCAGTTTTCTGTGGTCCATTGTCCACGATTACGTGCCCATTAAAAGCGTTGACGACGGTGAATAGCTGTGAGCATAGGCACACGAATGGGTCTGCCGCTGCAGAGACCCATATCCAAGAACGTACGATGACACATCGGGCCCCTCACCACAATTGAAATTATGACTAATGTCAGCCTCAGCAGCCCTCCTGTTGCTGCGGGCAAGACGAGATAGCCTGCACTGATGTCTGGCATCAATGAAGGCGCGCGCGGGCGTGTGTTTGCGTTGAGATTTTTATAGGGATGTATGAGGAAATTTGGAAGGAGCGTCGGAGGTGTTTGGGGTGTTTGTATAAATCTGTATCTGGAATTGTATGACAAATTTTAGAATTCCAATGCTAATGATAAATGAAATAAACATTGGGTTTTATTGGTAGAATAAATAAAACATTGAGTTTTATTTATTCTACCTCTAAAAAAAGGCGCGCGCGCACACACACACTCACACACATCCAGACTATAGATTGTAGTGGAGGTGGCTAAACGACTTTACCGAAAGTATCTTCTTAGAAAACTTTATTATCGGAAATAAAACGGCGACACTATCGCGCGATTTAATAAAGCAATGGGATTTGAAAGTAGATTCCTGGAATCTTGTAAAGATGTAGGTAGTCAAAGTGTAAGGAAGGAACTATTAGAAATAGACAGAATGGTTTTGTAAAGAAATGCAATAAATGAACTGAACGTGGTTATGAAGTAATTTCCTGGGTAGACGAAGTGTGAGCCCGCCGAAGTAGAAGATTATTAAAACTGCGATGGATATCAGAATTTAGATTGCGAAGAGGTGATGAGGCTGTTTGAAGGTAAACGAATTCCGGAGTTAGGTAAAAAAACGAATAACTTGGACGAGCATGAGTTTTTTTTTGTTGTTATTGTTTTTTTGTTTTGTTTTAATTTGGGAGTTTACCGACACAGTGAGCAGCTCAGTGATTATTCGCCGACTAATTTAGGGCCACTGGTTTCAGGGAACGGAGAGAGCCAGTGCCGTAAAACAGACACAACATCCATGCCTCACGAGAATCGGAACCCATCTCGGATGAATGGTGAGAAGCTTACTCCACCTTACATGCAGGAATATTCAGTTCTTTAGAGATGTCAATAGTTACGAAACCAAGATGATTTTACTCTCATTCAACTACTGTGTCTCGAAATACTTCTGTAAGAAAAGGTATTGTTACCTTAAAGCAGAAGCCCTTGATCGTTTTTTTAGTTGAACGAAAATTTAAGTTAAAACGAGGAAATATATTAAAAGAAAATAGACATATATTTATTAAATGTGTAAAACAGTGTTAGTAACACACAGCAGTGTCAAGTTTTTAACGTGTTTGGAAAGTCAATTGTAATGCCTTTCCCACTTAACCGGATTTTCGATTATGCAAATCCTCTTCTGTCCTAGCAGTCTAAATAACCGGCTCGTTACTACAACTCGGCAAACCATAAAGTACAGGGCGACTCATAATTACACAGGTCTGCAGAATAAAAGTGTTTTTTCAGCTGCGTGGGATGTTTTTGGTAAATATTATGTTTTCGAGTGTGCTGAATCCAAAAATGACCTCCATTTCCCTTCATTACGTACAATTTTTTTGCAAAATACAAGGTGTTTGCATAAAAAAGCATAACAATAATGAGAAAACCACCATTTCATTAGAATGAACTAAAAAATATTTCTTATAATAAACAAACAATTTCTTCATGAAATGTACTTAACATTCCGTTTTCATTCTTTTTGCCTATGAAACCTTTTCTTCTTCTCTTTGATACATCTCCGAACAAGCTTTCGCTTTCCACTTTCTGTTTCCCGCTTGAGCATCAAACAGCAGTCAGCTAGCATATTGACATCCCATCGTCCTTGGTAGCGTCTCTCGATATCACGGACATCCTGGTGAAATCTTTCACCCTGCTCTTCACTGAGGGCTCCCAAGTGTTCTGGAAAATAGTCGACATGGGAGCGTAAGAAATGAACTTTTAAGCTCATCTGGCATCCTTGAGCTTTATACGCAGCCAACATGCGTTGTACAATGGTTTTGTAGTGAGGGTCTTTAGTATTACCCAAAAACTTGTGCACTACGTCTTTGAAATAGTCCCACGCTTCTTTTTCCCTTTCTCCCATTGTTTCTGAAAAGAGGGGATCGGATAACAGTTTTCGTATGTCGGGGCCAGTAAAAACTTCCTCTTTCAACTTGGCTTCAGACAGTTTTGGGAACTTGGAATACAGATATCTGAAACATTCCCCATCTTGTGGCAGTGATTTCACAAACTGCTTCATAAGCTTCAATTTAATATGAAGAGGTGGTAATAAAACCTTTTTAGGAGGAACCAAGGTTGTATTAATGACGTTATTTTCGCCGGGGATTAAGGCGTCTCGAAGTGGTCAGTCAGTTTTTTGTCCAATGAAAATCTCTGGCTCGACTGTCACAAAAGCAAAGGAAGCAGGGATATTTCGTATAACCTGCCTGCTGGCCCAACAACACGGTTAGTATTTTGAAGTCTCCACAAAGCATCCAGCGATGTTCTTGATATTTTATTTTCTTAAGAATCATTGCCACATCGTTATAGTTTTTCTCCAAATGCACCGAGTGTCCTACAGGAAGTGATGCAAATTTATTCCCATTATGCAGCAAGACTGCTTTGAGGCTTGTTTTTGAGGAATCAAGGAATAGGCGCCACTCAGATGAATCATATTCTATTTCAAAACACTTCATTAGCCCTTGAACATCACTACAAAAAACGAGGTTTCCCTCTTTGGAGAAAAATGTAGTGAATTCTCTCTCTCGGCGCCTGTACCACGAAAATGAGGTTCCGGGTGACAGCAGGTTTTTATTTTTTAATCTTGACCCCAGCAATTCGGCAGTATCTTTTGAAAGGCCTAAATCTCTAACCAGGTAATTGAGCTCGCTCTGATAAAATAGTTGGGTCCCTCATCAACAGAAAAATCTGAACTAGATTCGTCCTGGGGAGGTAATGTGTTTCCGTCCTCAGAATCACTCAGGATGTCATCCAAACTGGAAGGTGGGTATGGAACTGGTATTGCAGAGCTATGACGCACTGGACGAATAGCTGAATTAAGGTTTGGGTAAGATATTTTCTTTTTATTTTTTGTATTGAAACCTTTCACATCTACCGAACAGAAATAGCAGTCGGTAGTGTGGTTTTGCTGTTCACGCCACATGATAGGAATGCCAAAACGAAAAGAGTGTTTCTTACTCTTAAACCACAAACGGAGATCTTCCTCGCACCTTCTGCACGCCTTATGAGGAGCCCAGGCTTTGTCTTGATCCCCAAGTTCAACTTGAAGTGAGCAAAATACACTTTCTTCACGAAATCACTAATGTTTCTTTGTTGACTTTTAACAGTGTATTCACCACAAATAAAACAAAAGTTTTCAGGAGAAATAACACAACCTCTTGGAGCCATAATATATAACTAAAACACGAGCACAGTCACGTTTGAATACCAAATGTAAACTGAGTGTGGCTCCTCGCTGTTTGTATACACCGCATTGAGTACACACACTGGCTCTCCGTACATCTAGAAGCAAACGCTTTTCCTGTGGTGAAGCAGATGGAAACTAGCCTCGCTCCCTTCAAAAAGACCAGTGAAATAACACGTAAAACATAGGTGAACACGAGAGCGAACGAGGTTATGTTGACACCTGCGCGTCTGCCGATCGTCTCTCTCTGTAGCTGGGCAGGTTAATCGGCAACACCTGCTTCTTCCTCTGGCTCGATAAAAAAAAATCCAAAATGGTGCTGCACATAAATAAAAGAAAACAGCAAAAAGTTTCTTTTTTCTTTTTTTCCCGTTCTTATAGATACAAATTAAGGCTTTCGAGGGATTCTCTAGGCACTTTTAGCCTCGAATATCCAGTAGTCATCTATGCAACATAACCAAAGCAACCTAGATCCTGAACTTATTTAGCATGTTGAAACATGATCAAATCTGACAATACGCTTGCTTATACTCATTCCTAATACCAGCCAGTAATATTCTTCACTTTTCGCTATAAACAAATTAAACCGGTTGGGACATGATCAACCTGAGCTTCCTCACAACGCCAACACTACCCTTGCCCTGCCACCCTTCCACTGCCCCCCCCATTCCGCTCATTTTCTCTTTGTATTTATTCTTGAGTCTCACTCTAATACATATTAAATGAAAGTAAGAAATCACTTTTGCATAGGATTTTTAGAATCAAGAATAGGATACCAGATTTCGAGTTAAACGGGAGTTTCACTCTAAATGAAACTACAAACACGAGTTTTGCAAGAAAACCGGACGTGATGGAATTTTTTGAGTATTTTTCCCGGTTTCAGTGAGTAAAAATCTATAAGAAACAGTGTAAAAATCCTGTGCAGTTTTTTGGTTGCAGACCTGTGTTATTGTTTCAGTGACGTGTAATCGGAAAACAACAAACTAAAACCGCAAACAGAATATAACAGATGACAACTAAAAGTTTATTTCCTGTAGAATCGATACATCAGATTGCTAAACCACTTCAACAAGCCTTTCGTGGCACTTAAGATATCCAAGCGATAATTAATTTCTCGCCAAGTGTTCGCCCACATTTGCGGCGTTACTGTTGCTATTTGCAGCACCGATTCTGGTCTTCAGGTCATTGAGGGAGTTATCAGGGGTCTGGTGAACGGTGTTTTTCACGTATCCCCACAAGAAGAAATGCAGTGACGTAATATCATCACTAAATATCCATGTCCACAGGTAATGTTTATCAACTTCGACTTTGGACGAAATGTGTTGTGCTAATTGGAAACGGCGAGGTTTACCATCCAGCTGTAAAACCTGTACAATCTGCAGTTTGTACGAACGGGGTTGTAGGCTGTTATGCAGAACCCTACAAACAGTTGTTTGTGACATTTCTAACGGCGGCGCAGCTCGTCTCGTTGACTTCTAAGGGCTTCGAGAAAAGGCTCCCGGGACGAGATCAACAACTTCCTGCGAAATGCTCGGTCTTCAAGCTGCTTTTTGATGCTGCACACTACGTTTTTGAAACTGCTCTACCCAACGTCGGATAGCATTATCGGAAAACGGAGCTCTGCCATACTGCGCGCTGTAACGACGTTGCGTTGTGATAACAGACTTTGTTTCGAAGAAGTGCGCACATTGTTTTTCTTGAACAGTTGCCATTTTGAAGTATGGCGTCAATTCAGCGGGTACCGTGCTGCCACATAAAATTTTCCGCAGTGAACTTGTTTATGCTGTTGGCAGTTTTATTTCATCGGTTACGGTTTGACCCTGCCAGGCCACGGGAACTCCGGCAATAATTATGATTCATCCTGTAAATCATATCGGTGTGCTTTCAAAGGGATGGATGACAATGTATTTTTTTATCCACTTCACGAAATTCCCAAAAATATGTTTTCTAACTTATAAATCACTTTAATATGCATTTAAGGAAGCCTTCCCTCGACATATGTCTCACTTTGTCTTTTTGTAAGATTTTTCTGCCTCCGTTAATCAACTAATGATTGGTATTTCGTGAGTTAGGTGTATATGTGAATGTGTATATGTTTTTTTTTCCTGTCTCTTCCAGAATTTGTCCGAGTGGACGCTCGACTCGGCACGTCAGCTGAGCTACCTTGTCCAGCTCTAATCCCTCCAGCTGGAGATCGAGCTGTAGCTGCATTTTGGTACAAAGACGATCAAGTGATTCCGTTCTATACCGTGGACGCAAGGACGGCTTCAAATTTTATCGATGGGAAACACCGACAGTTATCGGCTGCTGGTCATAGATCTCGATTTAACGTTACTGTTGCGCCAGCATATTTGCAATTTAAAGTACAATCACTGGATGACGAAGGAGTGTACGTTTGCAGAGTGGATTTCCATAGATCACTCACGCGGATGTCAACTGTTGTACTTCATGTTTTAGGTAAGTCCCTTGTTGATGGCAAAATATATGGTGATGATGTTTATATTTTATCTTTTAATCCTCGAAAGGACCGATATATCTGAAGCAAATGATGTCCAAAATTACCTGCGCTCCCCAAACAGAAAGTTCACGTAGCGGCAGGGTTTTACGAAAGCTACTGCAAAACAATTTCTTTTTTCCTCTAATCTCAGCAGTATTGACGGCAAACCTATTATTAGTGATAATCTCTGCCTTCCAGTCCTTTATTCTATGCTTCATGACCCAAGGCATCACGACTCTGGCACTGGGTATAAATAAATGACTCAAATATCTTTATAAGGGTTAATATATATCAAATACGTGGAGATAATGTAAATAGACAATGTCATCGCTCTGTCCACGTTATTTTTATAAACAACGCAACGCAACGTGTAGTCAGATGCTGACTGATAAAAAAGCGCATGGCGCTGAGAATTGTTGGCGCCGTAGCGTAAATGCGAACGCACTCGACTAGTTATCGAGAGATCTGGTGTTCGATCCCAGCGGTGTCGGAACACAATTCTTCAGTCTCTATGCGTTGTTTATAAAAATAACATGGACAGAGCGATGACATCGTCCATTTATTTTATATCTTTCTAAGGTTCGTCGCCATTATTATAGCCTTTTTACCAGGTAATCAGTCAAAAAGTCATGACACTAAATGACCACTTTCAATAACAATACTAAGAGGAACACAACTCTTTCAGTTGTGCTAGTGCACTCGTTCCAGCGCGTTTGGGTCACTTCTTAAGCAGCGAATATGTTCGTTCGAGCTGACATCAGCCACTTTTGCGAACCCCGAGTTAATACCTTCCAGCCTGTTAATGGGCTAATCCTCTTTATGGACACCATGTCTCGTCTTCTATGAGTTAGACTGAATAAATTATTTCTTCATGTAATAGCTAAAAGAATAAACAAAGTATCTTGCATTTTGTACTTTACCTAATTCACGGTTTTCTCACTAGGTGGCTTAATTTTAATTTTTATATTTGTCGCGGCTTTTACCAAGTCTGAATAGTAAAATTCTCATTTTACGGGAATACAGTAACTATGAGAAAGATTTCTTGTAAATTTTCTGGTTATCCTGATAAGTAAATTTTTCAGTAGGGGTCTTAAATATATCGTCAGTGTAGTGGCAGAAAGGAAATCAAAAATGTCTCAGAAATCAGTTTTTTAATTACTTTTGGTTTCACCCTTAAAATAGCTTCCCCATTTTGAATGCGAGAATTTTAGCCAAAAGACTGGCTTTCTATTCTGAAAAATCCAGTGTCATCCCCCTTGCTTTGGTTTGCGTTAATTTAACTGCCGCTCACGGGTTTTTAAGTTTTTGTTGTTGACAGGAAATGAGAAATAATGTATAAAAAGCCGGTGTAGCAACTTTAGTGCTTAGAAATTTATGTACCTTTAATTACCAAAGTACTTTTTATCAGAACCTGACAACTTTCAATTTCATTCTCTTACAAACGCTGGGTATCAATATTTCTATTGATAAAACTTTCCTCGTCGATCGCACATATGCGTGTGTCTTAACTTTTTGTTTCTAATATATCTTTATCATGCGTGAAAACAGAACTTCTGGTCCCAGTATGATTGAGCGTACCTCACAAATATTATTAGCACACTGGATCATATTGTAAACCGGCTTCCAAGTAAATAAGAGTTGAAGGTATGACACAGCCGTGTTCATAAACTGAAAAGGAAATTCCTCTACTGTGATTGGTGTTTTTATTGACTGCGGTACCTTCCGCTTCCCTTTGAGAATGAGGCAAGAACGGGGGAGGGCATCAGCACAATTACTAGTAACTACAGGAAGCTGTGAGAAGTCGTTGAAAACGGCAGCATACTCGAACAGAAATCGGAAGATGCGGGTTAGATTCTCGCTCCAGGGAGATACAATTTCCAAGGTTTCTGAAGAGACGGAAAACCGTGAAAACATGGCGATATTTTTTCCGAGAACTGATATTAATTAATCAGGCGTTTGCGATCTTGAGGCCGTGGCCAGACATTCCTGAGGTAGTGCATTTGAAATACCAAATTGACAAACACCGGTGAATCTAATGAAATGACTGAAATTTTGTTCCTATTTTAGGGACAGCTCAGCTGCAATTTCTATTGATGACCGCAATTTCTTCAGATATCACACATATGCGTGTATCTGAAGAATTTTTGCTTCTCTCTTTCTCACCTAACATTTAAGGTACTCACATATCTTTGAGAAATAGAAAATGACAAAGCAAAATAGAATAATGCTGTTGTACAAATTAATTTTTGTGCATATGACTAGGATAAAAGTTGATAAGCTACGGGTTCATATGTCTCGAATTCAAACCAGAAAGATGACACCGAATTTTTGGGTGTAATAAGCACATCTTTTGAATCCGTTCTGACGCAAATTAAATTTATTAAAGCTATTCAAAGCCAATGGAACCTGTATGGAAAACAATAGTATCTGACGAAAGAAAGAAGTTTTTCAATCGGGTTTTTAATTCCTCAGATATTGCTGTAAACGGAATCGCGAGCTTACGCCCACTGGTTGCACACTTGTACGTTAAGAAAAACATGAATTTATATCAGAAACATTTCGCACCGGAAACGCTCTCCAACACAGAAAGAATTTTTCAAATCGGACTCTTAGAAACAGAGATATCGACAAAAATAAGATCTGACTTTACGTCTCCTGGTGAAAAAAACATGCATTATTTTAGGAAGAAAGTATTCTCAAAAGGTTTTTCCATATGAGCGGTATCGGTCCAAAAAAAAAAAAAGCCCAGATTTTGCTACAAATACACCAGAAGCAGAAATTAACACTTATGCCCCCTGGTGGCCAAACCATTCTTTACTAAACATTAGAAATTATGTGAAATGTATTTTCCATCAGGTGCTGTATGCGATACAGGAAGAATTTTTCAAATCGGAGTTTTAGAAGCAGAAATAACGCAGAAAACGCAATTTACCTTTGTGCCCCCTAGCGGAATGTCTATGATATATACTTTAAAATTTTGAATTTTTAGGAAAAGCATTTCACATCGGAAACACTATCCAATAAATAAGGAATTTTTCAAATCGGACTCTTAGAAGTAGAGATGTTGACAAAAATTAGATATACATCTCAGCCCCTGGCGAAGGAACCATGCATTATTTCAAGAAGAACATGTTCCTAAATGGTTTGTCGACATAAATAGTATCGGTCAACAAACGACTTTTTTTTCAAACGAGATTTTAGAAACTCATATTTTGCTGCAAATACATCCGAAGCGAAAATTAAGACTTACGCCACCTGGTGGCCAAACCATTTTTTACAAAAATTAGAAATTGCGTGCAAAGAATTTCCCATCAGAAGCTGTATCCGGTGCAGAAAGATTTCTCAAATCGGAGATTTAGAAGCAGAGATATAGGGGGAAAAGCAACTTACCTTTATGCCCCCTAGCGGAAAGTCTACGAATTACTTAAAAAATTTGAAATTATATGAAAAACATGTCACACTGAAAACACTATCCAACAAAGAAGAAATTTTTCAATTTGGACTTCTATTAGTAGAGATATTGACAAAAAGAAGACATACATCTACGCCCCCTGGCGTAGAAACCATGCATTATTTTAAGAAGAACATGTTCCTAAAAGGTTTCTCGACATGAGTAGTATCGGTCTACAAACGACGTTTTTTTCAATCCAAAATTTAGAGGCTCATATTTTGCTGCAAATACATCAGAAGCGGAAATTAAGATTTACTCTCCCTGGTGGCCAAACCATTTTTACAAAAATTCGAAATTATGTGCAAACGATTTCCCATCAGGAGCTGTATCCGGTGCAGAAATAATTTTTCAAATCGGGGATTAAGAAGCAGAGATATAGGGGGAAACGCAATTTACCTCTACGCCCACTAGCGGAAAGACTTGAAAATTTTGAAATTATATGAAAAACATGTCACACTGAAAACATTATCCAACACAGAAGGAATTTTTCAAATCGGTTTCCTAGAAGTAGAGATATTGACAAAAATAAGATATACATCTACGCCCCCTGGCGGAGAAACTGTGGAATATTTTAAGAAGAAAATATTCCGAAAAGGTTTATCGATGTGAATGGCATCAGTCCACGAAAGAATTTTTTCAATCGATATTTTTGAAGCTCAGATTTTATGGCCAATACATCAGAAGCAAAAATTAACACTTACGCCCCCTGGTGGCCAGAGTATTCTTTACCAAAAATTTTAAATTATATGCAAAAGATTTTCAATTAGGAGATGTATCCTCTGAAGAAAATGTTTTTCAAATCGGAGTTTTAGGAGAAGAGTTATCGGGGGAATGTAATTTACTTTTACGCCCCCTAGCGGAAAATCTATGCTTAATTTGAAAAAGTAACTATATCAAAAATCATCTTCGACATAAGTGGAATCGAAAGATAAAATAATTTTTTCAATCGGATGTTTAGAAGCAAATATGTGGAATAAAACGTATTTTTGAATTCGACATCATCTGCATTTACGCCCTCTAGTGGCGAAATTGTACATCGTAAAAAAACGAAATAAAGGATCATCCGCATATTTCAAGCTCCTCAAAGCAAAAAGAATTTTTCAAATCGGACTAATAGTTGCAGAGATATTGTGGGTATAGACGGACGGACGGACAAACCGGTAACATAAGCACGATCTTTTTTTTACAAAAGACTTGCTAAAAATGTCCGCAGTTGTATTTTCCACGATTTAATCAAATTTAAAACAGATCTCAAAATTCAGAGAAGTGATTCATTTATTTCAGTTTTCATATCCTACAAATCTGATAAATATATTATGGTAAAATTGAGTGATGTAAGTAGCTTCCTTTTTTTAATGAATAGTCCTAAACTCTTTAACGGGATGGAACGAATTAACTCTGGGTTAGCAAAATTAGTTGACATCGGCCTGAACAAATGTATTCGCTATATAAGAAGTGACAGGAAAGCGGCAGGAACAAAAGAACCTACACATCCCAAACCGTTGCTTTTCCCTTAGCTCTGTTATTTAGAAGTCACTTAGAGGAATGATTGACCAAAGTTCTTTTTGACTAATTATCTGCTAAAATGTCTATGACCATGGCGACGAACATAAGATAGGAGAGCGAGAGAGAGAAAGAGAGATGTTTGGGTAACTTGTTTTTATCCAGTGGCAGGATGTTCTATGCCTTAGGTTATGAAGCAGAGAATAAATGACTACAAGCAAACGCTTATCAACATTTACAGGTTTATGGTAGGTGCAGGTACTGCTCAGATAAGAGTTGGAAAATCAGTTTTGCCGTAGCTTTCGTATAACCCGGCCGCTATGTAAACATTTCTGTTTGGGAAGCATAGAAAATTTTAGGCACCTTTTGGTTTTGACACATCTGCCGTTTAAAGGGTTAAATGTAGTTTTTCCCTGCAACGTTAGTTACGAGTGTTCTTTTCCATATACATGCTATGAGGGTAGTCCTAATAAAGTGGCTACGAAATGGATATTTTCAATATCTTTTATATTGTAAATAAATCTTTTATACTTGTTGCTTTAGCAGTGTGGAGTTTTAATCGTGTATAAGACAGCAGTATTGCGTGGATCGGATCACATAGACAGGAAACTAGGACGTCTACCACTTACGTAATCATCACTGCAGACCAGATATATCCTTTCATGGCAACGGTATTCCCCTCTAATAGAGCCTTCTTTCGGTAGGATTAGAATGGTTAGCGTAACATGAGAAAGACTCCCACGTATTCGCCTGGCCTCCAAATTCCCCAGACATCAATCCAATCAAACATCTGTGGTTTGTGTTGGGACAGCAAATCCGATTTGCGGTGGCTCAACCACATAACGTATAAGAATTAAGGATGTCATGGTAATGTGTTGGTATCAGATATCACATGAAACTTTAGAAATTTTGTAGCTTCTAGGCCTCGACCAGTAAGAGCTGTATTGATGGCACGTAGAGGATTAACTTCATATTAGGCAGCTGATCATAATGTTTTGGCTCTTTTGTGTATAGTTTTTAATATCAAGACATTCCACAATACGTATTTCACAAAACCTGTTTTGCTCAGTTAGAGAATCACACTATACAAGAGACCTGACAATGAAGTGAATTAATGAAACCTTCATGTAGCAATTAAATCATCATGAAATAATATGATCTAATTCCACAGTGAAGTTCACAAGTGCGTAGTTCCATTGACATGGAAGCAGGATACTCTAGGTTACTTTATCAAGAGGAGAAGAACGCTAGTGTTTTTCTCCTTAATGTAATATAGAAGGAGAAGGTTATCATCTTTCTTCTCTTCGCACGTAACGAATTGTGTGAGACTGCGTTTTCATTAGCAAGTTAAAAAAATCATGTCCTGCATTTTGCCGTTATATGAGCAACACAAGTTCTTTGATGAGTTGTGTATTATTAAGGAAATTTATTTCGCTTCAGTTTCTTGGCTGATATTTAGCTGACCATACTTTCTTTCTCTGTCTCTGCAGCACCAACACCTAAGCTTATTATCATGGAAGGAAGAAGGCCTCTGTCAGGGGTTATTGGCCCCTACAAGGAAAACTCAGACTTGGAACTTACATGTGAAATGACTGGAAGTGAGTATTTTAATTATACAATCTTCTTCTCATTGCATTGACATAGAGCAATCTGTTTAAACAGTTCTCAAATTTCTAACCTTGCACAGGTACACAGGAAACACAAAATATTTGAAACATTTACATTTTGTTACCCTTCATGATCAGTGCAATGTACAGTTTTGCAGAAGCGCAAGCAAGTTTGTTATGAAAAAGCCTCTGGGTAAACCATTTTGAGTGTTCTTCCATTTGGACCCAAGATGAAGATGTTTTCATTGTTGCCAACTGTAAGGCAATTAACATAGAGCTGACCATGAGAAAAGTATGGGTTTTTTAGGTTGAGTCCCACAACTTTTAGCGATTAACCCCGGCCTTTGCATTTAAATAAGCGCCAAGAAACACATGGGCTTTGCAGGTTCAATCCAAGGACTTTCAATGATTGACCTCATGCCTTGCAATTAAATGAGCGCTACTAAATACTTGATTTTGCCGGTTGAGTCCAAGGACTTTCAACAAATGACTCTGAACTTGACAATTAAATAAACGCAAACACACACATAAACAAACACATCAAAGCGACAAAAAGCCCACTTTGACATAAAATAAGTAATCAGGATGAGGTGGGAGAATTCGCGAATGCAGGAATAGCAATGTCAATCTTTGAAGAAATGAAATGTTCATTTCTTGTGTTCTATTTGCATTTCACTGAAATATACTTCCTTTCAGAAGGTATCGCTGAACTGTTTATAGTTTGTTTTAACACACGTAGAGCCGAAGTTTGAAACGTAACATAACGGACGTCAACTGTGGCAGAAAGATACACATTACCCTTTGGAATTCCATGTCCAAAAATTTCGCATAACCTGTTAATACTGTCTCTCTATCGCTTTTGGTGTAAGGTTCTCGTAGTTTACGCAAAAGCGTAATGAAATATTGTTGCTTGAACTTACAACACAATAAACGGCAAGATCAAATTGCAAATCGCGTGCGTTGTGTCAAGTTCAAAACAAAGGTTGAATACACCAAGTTATAAACTTACCCTAGAAATAGGTTTAAAAATTTATTAAAATTTCGCAAATTGGAATTTCGAAAAAGGGTTTCAAGGTGTACACATCTGTGTGCCTTGACAGGTTTCTGCTAAATGTCAAACCTCTACATTCAGTAGTTTTTTTCTGTAGGCAAGTGACAGACAGACAGATACGGGAATTTTATTGTTCTCCAAAACTTAAGGAGAGACCACATTTTTAACTGTATCAAAAAAATACATAACCGCAGCCAGATAGGGATATAATTATACTGCCAGCATACAAACACATGAAAGGCACAAAAAATTGTTTATAAATGATGCACAAATTATATTGCAATCAGTGTTTACGCCAAAGTTACAAATTTCTGAAGGACATAGCTGGAGAATGGATGTACAATGTTTACCGATAACCAGGCGGAGAGAGATTTCAATATGGACTATGTCCACCTAGAATTACGAAGCAGCTCTCAGAAAGTCGTGGCATGCTGCACTGTTAAAAATTTCCGTAAAAAAAGTCTTATTGCCCGTGTATTTTTACGGGCAAGGCCCATTTCGGCCGTTTCGAGGCGGCGGCCGCATCTTTACGGGCAACGGAATTTGGAGAACTTTCCCAAACCGTTATTTTACGGGAGATGCTCGTCAATACGGGTAAGCCAATGGACGATAATGACAGAAAAGAAACGCCGCACACATCGCTGTCTGCCATTGGTTCGCGAGTGGTCACGTGACTTTAACGGGCTGTGCCCGTTTTCACCCTCCATGCTTTCACCCGCGTCAGCATGGCGGGTTGGCGTCGTCGAAGACAACATATCAACACATGTGCAACGAGCATGTGTGTGAAGAAAACATGTGAGTAGATACTTTTTGAAATCGAGTTTACTATTAATATGATTAAAATAACGACATCGGTTACAAGCGTTTGATATTGGGCTCACGAACTGTGTACATATGTCTAGCAAGGTTTTATCCTAAGCTTGCTTTATGAGTAACCAAAATGGCGGAAGTAACAGCATGTGATTTGAAATAAAGCCTAGTTTTAATCGTTACGCTAACCCTGTTTTGTTAGGGTTATCTCATGACAAACCACTTAACGCTGGTCGAATAGCTTTGTCACAGGAAAATCGATGTAGTGGGTTGTATTGCAGCTTTCATTTGACTGGGCTCGGTATATGGATATGTTTTGTAATCAAATGTGATACAGTGCTTTTCTGTGAAGTCTTTTTATGGTCAGGTATATGCCTAGTGTATACTACGATGCTGAATAAATTCGATCTGTACATGCGGGTTAGGGAATTACGTAGGGCAGCATCTTTTAGTACCAACGGCCCTTTGCAGTGGAAGTCAATTCCATTTTGCCATATAGTAACACGCATATATTGACTTTTTTTTCGAGTAGGACTAGTGCTGGAAGATGATTCTAAATAAATTCAGCAAAATAAATATGTTGAGTGGGAAATTAACATGTATGTTTTTCTCTTTGTAGTAATTCTTCCATGTAGTTTAAAATCACTGCATAGTGTTCAACCTGCGAATTTAGACAGAATTGTTTCTAAAGTACACAACTGGCTGAACAATACTTTTTCTTTTAGACACCTTTTGATTTGCTTGTGTACTTATGAAATATTCGCATGGATGAATACAAAGGTTAGCTATGGAGTACAGATATGTGCAGGCATATTGTTTTATTTATATGTTAATGACAAGGAAATAAACAACTTCTGAATTGGCATCTGAGTACATTGCATCTATGGCAGTGGCTCTCAAACTTTTTTCTTAAGTACCCCTTGGGAAAATTTAGCAGAAAAATCTGCATACCCCTTGTGTTTTTCATTTATTAATAAGGGAGACATCTTATTAATAAATGAAAAATTTATTCCAGTGCGTTTTTTATGTGTGTATGTATCTGGGTATAAAAAATACAAATACACACATGTATATTTGCAAAAATTATATATATCGATGTAACAGAATTTGCATGAATGGCTAGAAAAATCAAGTAAAACTTGTAAAGTCATTCGTTCAGTATCGATAAGATGTATGAACTCATTTACTCTTGCAGAGTTCATCAATATTTGGAGTTATCTTGCTTACATGCAAATATAAGTCGTCTTCAACGTCCAGCTTATTTCAATATTTTGTCTTCATGGTGGTGAAAGATGAAAAACTAGTTTCACGTAAATATGTAGTAGTTTTAAAAGGCAACAAATATTTAATGGCAGTGCTTGGCAAAGTTGGATATTCTTTTTCCATTGAAATCGAAAAACTAGTCAATGATTTTAGAGAATAAATGCTTTTCAAACCAGAGTTGCAAGATATCTCATAAGTTATTTATTTGACAATAGAAGATCACATATTTCTACATTGCATGTGAAGTAGTAGTGAATCCATTCAGTGGGAAGGGAAAATACTGTCTTGTAAAAGTTCGGAGAGTGCAGAGGATTATTTGCTGTTTAACGTCAAAAATTTTCAATTGTTTGCTAATTTTCTGACGATAATTTAGTTGTGGAAATTGGTCAGAGCTGTTCCCTGTAATTTGGTTTTCTTATAGAGAAAGTTTTGGTCATCGCTTGTGTTTTCCTTTTTTTTTTAACGTAGAACAGATTAATGGTTTCACCCTGTAATGAGAAGTTTCACTTATTCATTTTTTCAGATATTTCAGCTAAATATGCTAAACTTCACCACATATCCTACCAGCACTAGCCGTAAATTCAGATTGTTAATTTTGTTTTAAAAATTGGTTCACTATGTGACTCAGTATGGTTGCCAGAGTTGTATAAAAATAAAATGTATCTGCATACACAACCATTGAAACAGAAGACTTGCTGCAAACCTGTGAAACACGAACCAAGATTACAACAGAATAAGAAAATTTAAGGAAAAATTAATAAAACAATAAATAATTATAAGAACATTTCAGATTCCAATGTGGACAAAATAAGTACATTAAAACTGAATGTGCGACCTTTTCAAAAATCTAACTTCTTCACGAAGCCTTCCATTTTGTCCTGTGTATCCAGAATATTTGAGTTCTTTACTTGCAGTGACACATTGAAACTGTTCAGTTTTTAAAATATGTTGGCCAAATACACCAGTGTTGCTAAAAATTCGACTTTACACAAAAGTTCTGCTAATTCCGTTTTCCCAAGCAGAAAAATTCTAATTTCATCACACAACTCGAAAAGACACTGCGGAACTTTTTCGCACGACAGCCACCTGACTTCACTATGAAAAAGCAGATACTTATGTTCAGATCCCATTTCTTCACAAAGTTCAGTAAAGCAACGAATCTGCACTGGCCGAGATTTGATAATTAACAATCTTAACAGCATCCCTAAAAACACTGTGTATGTCTGGTTGCATTTTTTGGCAGCCAAAGCTTCGCGATGTATTACACAATAAGTCCATTTTACTGCCGGAGGTAAAGCTTTTACTCCAGTTACAAGGCCACTATTCTTCCCTGTCATAGCTGCAGCGCTGTCGGTGTATAAACCTATACGATTAGTCCAAGTCAAGCCTTCAGCACAGACTAATTCGTTAAGTATAGTGAATATGTCTTCACCGGTAGTTGTTGTTAGGATCATTTTACAAAACAGTAACTCTTCTCTTATATTTCCTTCCCTGGCATATCTCAGGTGACAAATAAGCTAAGCCTGTGATGAAATATCGGTCGATTCATCGAGTTCCAACGCAAATATTTGACTTTCTTCTACTTTCCAAATCCATAGCCAAGTCATCGATTCTCCGTGAAACTGTATTATTTGACACTGGAATAGTTTGTATTGCTTTCGCAGTTGCCTCTCCATTCATAATGCGACAGATTTCTACAGCTGCAGGAAGCAACAAATTCTTGGCAATGCTGTGTGATTTCTTACATTTAGCGGCTTTCATAGCCACTACATAAGAAGCTTTAAACGCTTTCTGCGACACCGGAGCTTATTTTGACAGAACAGTCTTCTGTAGTTTCAATTCCATCTCTTTTCAAACAAAAAACTCACGATCATTGTATATATAATCTTCATGTATAGTTTCCAGAAGTCTTTTAAGTTTCGCAGGTCTAAGGTTGTCATTGTTGAAAACTTGTAAACAAATGGCACACTGCGGCTGTTGAACGCCAAATTTACTACTAAAACAAGAAAATCCGAAATTGAAATAACTTGCGTCATATTGCCTGCACTTTTTCTTTCCTTTACCGGTGCTGTACTTGTGTCGTCAGTAGTAATCCTGCTACTACACTGCCGGACAATTGCTAAGGACGGATGACAATAGCAACGATAGCAACCATAAAATTGAAGGCAGGAAAATGTGGAAATTAGCATAAGTGCGGGATACAGTAAGACGTGTTGTGCGTATGCAAATTTTGGATTGCCGAACTTGTTCGTGACGTCATAGCGCTGATAAGAGATATAAAGAATTTGACGCGTATTGACCGTTGTTGTTCAAACGCAAAGTTGAAAGGGAAAGAATCAATTGACGAACTTGCAATTTTCAGTATGTCTTCCCGACATCACCTAGATGATTTTACGCGTGGCCGTATTATTGGCAAGATTGAAGAAGGGCAAAAAATAACAGATGTTGCCAGGGAGTTCGACGTCAGCCACAGTGCTGTTTCAAGGCTTTGGAAATCATTTCAAACAAATGCAGAGTGTAGCAACCGTCACGGGGGAGGTCGTGTTCGCAGTACGACACCTGCAGAAGATCGGTACATAGTGCTATCAACAAAAAGACACCGGCGCACCACAGCTAGTGAGGTAGCAAATCAGTTTATGGCTGCTACTGGCAAGCGGATCTCCCGAAAAACTGTCGCCAGACGTTTGCATGAAGGAGGACTATACGCCCGCCGTCCTGTTGTGTGCATCCCATTGTCCAGACGTCACCGTACCGCCCGTTTGCAATGGTGCCATCAACATCGCAATTGGACTGATAACGACTGGTCTGCTGTCCTCTTCTCCGATGAGAGTAGATACAGTCTATCGTCTGATTGTCGACGACAACTGATCTGGCGTGATAGTGGTACTGCATATTGTCCAGCAAACATACAGGAAACGGACCGATATCCGACATGTAGTGTCATGGTATGGGCTGACATCATGATCAATGGCCGTACGTCCCTCTATGTGCTTTCAACTGAGACTATGACTGGCCAACGATACACTAATGATGTTCTGCTACCTCATATTCGCATGTTCCGTGGTGCTGTCGGTGATAGATTCATTTTCATGGACGACAACGCAACATGTCATCGAACAGTCGCTGTCCAGGAGTGTCTTGAGAGCGAGGATATCCAACGCCTCATATGGCCAGCACGTTCTCTAGATCTGAATCCCATTGAAAATGTGTGGGATGCTTTGGGGAGAAGTCTTGCTGGTCGCCAATGCCCTCCAATAAACAAGAACACCCTCATCCGTGCACTGACAAAGGAATGGGATAAATTACCCTAACAGTTGCTTGATAATGTTGTGCAAAGCGTGACACGACGTGCGGAATCTTGCATCGCCCTCCATGGTGGCCATATTCCGTATTGACATCTTACGCCGGAACGCCTGCGGACGGTAGTTGAATTTTTTCACGTTTACGTATTCTGCACAAAAGGGCCTGTTTGTCCCTTGAACACGTACCAAAGCCTTTTGGATTTCAGAGCACAATAAATTGTCTTTCTTGTAATGTCCTGGTATTCTGACATTATTTTATTTGACTTGGCATCCAACCACACTTACTTATTTATGCGGTATATAGCCGTTTATGATCCGTCCTTAGCAATTGTCCAGCAGTGTATTACTAGGTTCGCTTTGGTCTGCAGAATCTGCATTACACATAGTTTTCTTCAAATAGCGATCCATTCTCAATGTCAAGTAGATTAGTTTAGTTCTAGATTAAGTAGAATATATGGCGACAGCCACAGCGAAAGTTATTTGCGTGATGAGAGAAAACAAATGAGAGATTGACAGAAAAACACCATGTGCATGTAGAGGACTATCACATTTTGTTAGAAGGGGTGTCCGTTTTCATTCACATAAAGTGAATAACATTGCGCGTGTCCGCTCGCGCCTCCCTTAGTTGTACATCAAGGTTTTTGGCTAGCAGTTCCAATTTGACATGGTTTGAGTCCCATATGAGGCATTAGTTTTGCTGTTCTGGTGGTGTAGTGGTTTAAGTTTGTGCTATGACCGTTCGTCCAAGTGGATCAGGGTTTGAATCTCTGTGGGGCATGGATGTTGTGTTTGTCTTACAGCACTAGCTCTCTGCTTTCCCTGGAACCAATGACTAAATTAGGGACAAGGGACTACTTATAGCCCATTGAGTTGTTCATGATAGTAGTTAAACCTTTACCCCCCCCCCTATGTTTGTCTAACAATTTTGGCTTTCTCCCTACCCTAGAACCAATGGCCGTAATCTACAGGGGTCAAAAATGCTTATAACCCTCAGTTACCCCACAGTAGTTGCTAAAACCTTTAGGGGGGGGGTTAGAGGACTCAAATGTGAAATCTTGTGTTCCAGTTTCGTTGGCTTGGAAGTTTCATGTGACAAAGTGTTACGTTTTCAGGAAACGCAGTTGTGATTCTCCCTGACTGCTACTTGGTTTTGGTTGCTTTTAATATATCATCATTGTCAACCATTATCAATCCACTGCTGGACGAAGGTCTCCCCAAGTTTCCTCCACAACGGTCTGTCTTGTGCCAGTCTCCTCCATGTCACCCCTGCATACTTTCGAATTTCATCCACCCATCTCCCATGTGGTCTTCTTCTGGGTCTTTTCCTGTCCCTTGGAATCCAATCTAAAATTTCGGCTGTCCATCGATGATCTGTCCTTCTGGCAGTATGTCCAGCCCATTGCCATTTCAGGGATTTAACTCTGATCATGATGTCTTCCACTCTTGTCATTTTTCGGATCCACGAGTTCCTCTTCTTATCTCTCCTGGTTACACGAAGCATGCACCTCTCCATGCTGCTTTGAGTTGTCTGCAGCCTTTGTATGTCTCTTTTAGTTAAGGTCCACGTCTCTGCACCATACGTAAGCACTGGAAGGATGCATTGATCAAACACTTTTCTTTTAAGACATAATGGCATATTGCTCTTGAAAATTATGCTGTTTCTTCCAAAAGCTCTCCAGGCAAGTTTTGTACGCCGATTAATTTCTTCATCAATGTGACCCTCACTTGATATCTGCTGTCCAAGATAAACATACGTGTCTGTTGTCTCCAGCTTTTCTCCATCAATCGATAAATCTTCATTTCTTGTAAAAGCATTGAACATCACTTTTGTCTTCTGAAAGTTCAATTTTAATCCCACTTCTTTACTCTTGTCAGCAAGTTCCTGGATCATACTCTGCAGCTCTGATGGGGTAGTTGCAAAAATGACTACGTCATTAGCAAAACGAAGGTGGGTTAGATAATCTCCATTAATCTTTATCCCCTTGTTTTCCCAGCTCAGCGACTGAAAAACACCCTCCAATGTGGCATTAAAGAGCATCGGAGATATGGTGTCACCTTGTCTAACTCCCTTTCCAATTTTTACGTGTGTTGTATTTTCAAACAGCCGAATCTTTGCACTTGCATTTTCATAGATGTTATTAATAATATTAATGTATGCATCTTCAATACCGCAGGTTTTCAGAGCCATTGTAACTGCTGATGGTTTCACCGAATCAAAGGCTTTTTCATAATCGATAAAAGCCATGCACAATGGAAGTTCATATTCCCTCGCTCTTTCAATTAGTTCTCTCAGCACATGGATATGATCTATTGTGCTGTAGCCACTCCTGAATCCAGCTTGTTCTCTCGGTTGAGCCATGTCCAGTGTTACCTTCAAGCGGTGTGAAAGAACTTTAGTGAAGATTTTATAAACTACTGATAGGAGGCTGATAGGTCTGTAGTTTCCGAGATCCTCAATGTCACCTTTCTTATGTAGCAGGATCATTGTAGCGGTGTTCCAATCCTCAGGAATCTTTCCTTCATTAAGGCATCGAGTGAAAATTTGGGCGAGTACTGTTTCGATTTCTCCACTTGCTTCTTGTATGATGTCTACAGTAATTCCATCTTCTCCTGGAGCTTTTCCTCGCTTCATGTTTTTGATTGCATGTGCAACTTCTGCTGGAAGGACTGGAGGAACTCTGGTACTGGTATCTTTCATGATGTCTGGAGTGCATATATCATCCCTTTCATATAATTTGGAGTAAAAATCTTTCACTCTTGTCAAAATTTCTGCCTCTATTTCTTGTTACAGAACCATCTTCTTTTCTCAGTGCCATAATCTGTTTTCTTCCCTTACTGAGATGTCCCTTTGCTATCTTTAGGCTTTGGTTGTTTCCAATTGCTTTCCTCACTAGTTCACAGTTGAATTTCCTTACGTCTTCAGTGATACTTTTTCTTCCTGTCTTGCATAGCTCTATATATTCCACTTTGGAAGTCACATCATCTTTAGTTGTCCTCATCTCTCTTCTTTTTTGCATCAACATTTTGGTTTTTCCTGATAATTTGTTCACATGCAACTTGTTCTTAGACCCAGCTAATTTTGTTGCTGTTTCCATAAGAGCTTTGGTTACTTTTCTGTTAACTTCAGAGATGTCCACTTCTTCCGATGTTAGGCCTTCTAAAGCAGAGAACCTGTTCCTCAGTTCTAACTTGAAGGTATTATGGTGTTTTTTAAGGTTGGTTATGTCAATAGATTTTGTTTGTCTCATGAGCTTGCCACGTTCAAGTTTAGTGTTGAGGTGCATCTTACATCTCACCAATCTATGGTCACTACCTGTGTTGAACTTGTTCAGCACACTGCAGTCTTCGATGACGAATTTTTTGTTACACATAATAAAATCAATTTCACTTGTCGTCCCATTTGGATGTCTCCATGTCCATTTCCTGTGTGGCTTTTTCTTGAAGAAGGAGTTCAAGATGAAAAACCCTTCTGCCTCTGCAAACTCAACGAGAGTATTTCCACGCTGGTTTCTGTTGCCATGACCGAATTTACCTACTGAAGTTTCATTCTGTTGCCGTTGCCCTATTTTTGCATTGAAATCTCCCATAATTATTTTCAAGTGCTGCTTACCTTTATTATTTAGATGACAAATTTCCTCATAAAATTCTTCAATTTCTTCTTCAGGATGACTTGTGGTGGGTGCATATGTTTGAATAATCTGAGCCTGGTATCTTTTCGAGAGTTGGATAACAAGTCGTGCAGCTCTGTCAGAGGAACTTTCAACTTCTACAACTTTATCCTTCAGTTTCTTGTTTATTATAAATCCAACACCACTAGTTCTGCCAGTATCTGTCCCACGATAATAGAAGAGATGTCCACTTTTCAGTTCGATGAGATCTTCTCCTTTTCTCCTTACCTCACTTAGCCCCACGATGTCCCACTTGATCCTTTGTAGTTCCTCTTCCAATTCAAGAAGCCTTGAATCAGAAGATAGGGAGCGTCCATTGTAAGTAGCCAAGGTCAGCATCAGATGGCAGCATAGTCCGGTCCTCCGGGGATTCTTAGCACCCTCTGCCTTCATGTCGCACTGGCCGCTGCCTTGGCCAGGTACATTCCAGCTGCCGGAGACTGAGGGCCAAGATTTAAGTTGTGGAATCATTTTGGAGGGGTTTGGCTATAACTCACCACGCTGGCCAAGCGGGTTGGTGAGTGTGGGATAGAATTTCCTCTAATCCCGATGGTATAGTTATACCGCTATGGGCGGTCGTCAGAGCCCCTTTAGTGGGAACAGGATGCACCACGAGAAGGCGGGGTTGACATTTGTCAAGGAGAGGCTGTGATGTTACGCATCACCTGACCTTACATCCCTTTTAATATATATATATATATATATATATATATATATATATATTATATATCATACAGTAATCCCATTTATACGTCGGCGCAAACCAAAACGACGCATAAGTTAAAGTTTGTGTAATTCGAGCTTAAATTAAGTTTACAATGTAATTAATATGGGAATAGCATGCAGAATAAAAAATATCAATGATTGAATTTACTTAGTTAAATTTAACACTTATAAGCTTAAATTACTCAAAAATGTAAATTATATAATTTCAAAATTTTAATTACTTACCTTATTTAGATTTATGGCTTTTTAAAGTAGTGTACAATTGAAGATTGTTTCTGCTGTTGCCTCTCATTGAAAATAGCTTCTTCAAGTTCGTTGAAACGGGATTGTGTGGCCTTAGATGCGTCGGTAAGTTGTATGTAGTGACAGTTTCTTGAGCTTCTACTGCTTTTGCGAAAGTCTGGGGATCTTTTGTTAATTCTTCTTCTTTATCTGCCCCTCCATCACTATTATCCTGAATTTTGCTGGCAATTTCTTGAATAGTCCTTAATTCCCCTATTACAGTAGTGTCGCATTTTACTCAGGGGTTACCTTTCGACGAGACCGCATAAAGCCGAAACCGCGTGTATTCAAAACTAATAATAAAATTACATGCAAGAAATCACTTCACACGCTTTTTTTTTCGTTATATATGTAAGGTATTATTTGCTTACATATATCTATTACAGTATAATGTGTATTTTACAAAGAACAATGTATATGTACTTCTGTAACGGTTACAGTTAGAATATGAAGTAGCATGATGCAAATCGTTATGCTTACCTACCTAATCGTTGCCCTCACTACGTAACACCACTGCGGGTTCGTCAACGCTGAGGTCCAAAGCTGATGCATTAGGTGCAGTAGTTGGGGACTCTGGGTGGGGCAATGGTGAGCCAGTAAAAGGAGTTTTTTTCTGGAGAAACATTGTTATCAGCAACTGTTGCCACTGCGTCTTTAGCTGCTGAAAAATCTCATTGTACAGCATTAAAGAGTCCGCAATACTTCGGTTTATTTTAAGGCTACATTCCATAGATTGATCATAGTTAGAAATTAAATCTTTCAAATGCTTTGCTGCTTAGAAAATTTATGCAGATTGCTGCTGGCAGTTTCATCTTGTTCATCGTCACATCTTCGTCCGAGGAAGTTTTCACAAGTTCTTCTTGTCATATTTTATGGTCTATAATTTACAAGCACTATACTTCAAGATGATAGACACACTAGATAAGATTTACTAATTTTACTATATTTAGAATTAGATCATACATACAGAATCATGAGCACCTTGTTCTATATAGCTTCACGGCACAACAACAACAACAACTAACTGGAACTACGAACGAGCTCCGCTAGACCGAGCTTCTGAACAGAGAACAACTGTCGGTCATGGTTATCACACCGAAGTCACTGAACTATGTGACACTTCTAACTCTTCATTTGTCAACGGTTCTTGATGTCCATCAGTCGAATATGTTATTTCT
Source organism: Macrothele yani (assembly GCA_039090855.1). Lineage (NCBI taxonomy): Eukaryota > Metazoa > Arthropoda > Arachnida > Araneae > Macrothelidae > Macrothele > Macrothele yani. Next base: position 102,196,527 of record CM077028.1, read on the forward strand.
TCCTCCAGAATATTGACGAAGCCTTCAGCCCCCAATCTGCTTGGCCATCTGAGTAATATGTTTTGCTTCCTCGTTGATGGGAGGAAAACCTTTAAAATCATTGACACAATCACACCACAAGGGCCGTCAGCACGCATTGATTGATTCTTTCGTAGCTCCATTTCCCATATGATATGAATTTAGCAGTGGCGCTGACTGCGTATAATTGAATCCGCGTAAAATGTGGCACCACAGTACTACATTTTCAGCGATTTCTACAAACTCTTTAAAACTAATCAATCCACCTGAAATGGCACTCCAATCTTCATCACTGGCAGACTAATTTTCATTTTCTGACGGGGAAAAAGCTCACTTTCATGAAACAATTTGTAATACAACTTTCAGTTACATCTTTCCATGATGAACACAGCACAAGAGCATCAAGGATGGACACTTGTTTCAGTTCAAGAGCAGCGAGAATTCTATGAACCAAAGTGTTCCTGTAGTGAACTTTCGCACAATGAATAATCCCCAAATCCAGTGGCTGAAGCTTACTCTTGCAATTTGCAGGAAAAAACACCACTTTCATATTGCTGAGCATCAGTAGGTCAGGAAGGTGAGCAGGACACTGATTCATGAATAAAAACACTTGCCATTTCTCTCCATTTTCCTATCAAACTTCTGAAGGAATTTCAAAAAGATGTTCAAAGTCATCCATGCTTTTTTGCTGGTAGCATATTCACACTGCATTTTTTTTTTTGCTTTTTTGAAGGAACGAGGACTCTTAGATTTACCGACGACTAAAGAGAATAATTTTTTAGAGCCATCAGCATTGCAGCAAAGTAGAACCATAAGTCTATAGGCCTACTTTTTTTTCCGCCGTGACATTGTTCACCCTTGAAAGCTAAAGCTTTCTCAGGCATTCTAAAAAAAGTCCAGTTTCATCACAGTTGAAGATGTCTGTAGGCATGTAATCTTTCACAAAATTTGGCAAATCTGCTAGATTGAGATCAAGTGATTCGAGGTGCCAGTATGCTCTCACTCTCCTGGAAAAAACTAATAGAGCTAAGGATACATAAATACTGCTAAAACGTGAAGGTGATCATACACTATATTTTTTGTCCAAAAAGAGTCTCAACAACCCCCCCCTCAAAAAAAACCACTGGAAGGGCATGGAGTGGGGGAAAGCTTAAGATAAATAATGCAAGCGGTAAATAATGCGATCGCTCTAGTTAAAAATAGAAGTGATCTTGAAATACAAAAAACGGAGATTTGTGTAATAAATACCATATAAAACAGGCTGCAAAAATAAAAAAAACACCCAACACTGAAATATAACTAAACGCTAAAATAGCAAATACTAAGTGGAAAACTACAAAACTATGTAATAATGATAGTGTGATCGCCTTATAGTTAAAATTGAAATAATCTAGAAGTATAAGCAATTGTAATTTGGGTGAGAAATACCATATAGAAAAGGCTGCAAAAATAAAAAACCCCAACACCAAAACATAAGACGCAAAAAAGCAAATACTATGTGAAAAGCTGAAAAACAATAGAAATGATCCTGAAGTATAATAAACGGTGTTTTGGGGCAAAAATACCATTGAGCAAAAGCTAATATAAAATCTCCCAACACCGGAAAGCAAATAGTCATAAAAATGCAAATACCAAGTGGAAAACCATGCAGAACTGTCAAACAGCGTAGTCACTGCACTTAAAATTAGAAATGCTCATGAAGTATAATAAAAGGTGTTGCAGGGGAACCAACAATACTGTTAAAAACCCATCATCTTAATATAAATATACGATAATGCTTTAAAACAGTGTAAGGCACTGTTTTAAAGCTTTATCGTATATTATGGCAAGGTCTTAGTGGTCAGTGGGGATAAGTATGGAATGTGAAACACTTTTCCAAAAGTTAAAACTGCTTAACCTTATAAAAACTCAAGACACTCGAAAAGTTTAAAGCAAACTTGCACGAGCATCGAGTAACAAATCTCTCTATGCTCTAGCATAGAAGCCAACACGGACTTCTGTGGGCTCGCCTATGGATTTGCTGCCTTCTGCTGGGATGGAGAACATTTTAAATGGCACCCTTAATTGTCTGACAAAAAGTAGTTTTTTTTTCTCATTCTGATCTTCCTTGGAGACGTCTTGACCCTCGCACTTTTCTATTTCCAGACAGGGAGACCACAGAGGTGTGTGGTACCCAGAGTCGTAGAATATAGACGTACGCCGTACGCGGATAGTTTTCAAATTATTAGCAGATTTTGCAGATAGTTTTGGCTTGTAGATTAAAAAAATAAAAATGTTATTTACAGCAATTAAAACACTTACTCAAGGCTTTACTCAGATTAATATATTCAATTCTATCTTAACGTGAGAATGTCAACTATTTTTCACATCTTCCGATAGTGAGTTCTTTTGTTTTTACAGACTTTTCTGGCCTCTTGATTTTATTAAGGCCTGTTCTCAATATATAGGAACTGTAATAAAAGTTCCGTTTACACAGAAAGAATTTAAATTTTATTGCCAGGTTTCTCTTGCAGTTGCCAGTTATAAAATTAAAATATTTTCCTTTTGTATTTTATAAGTCTACTATTTTTGAATTTAGTTGTTGAAAATGCTATTTATAATTTTTTGAAGGTTCATTAACGGAACTGCTTTTCTAGATATAAAAACTTTCTTTAATTAGTATCTTGTTTTTATGAAGTTCATAGTTCAATATTTTAAACTTTTGGTCTTAAGGTCTATTTTACACACATTTCTACGCATTCAGTCGTAATGTACTTTTGTCCTCTCTGGAATATGTAATGTTTTAATAACTATTTATTGTTATATTAATTTTTCTTTAAATTATCGTATTGTATTGTTATCGTGATTCGCGGGTTTGCAGCAAGTTTTCTGTTTTAATGGTTGTGTACGCAGATACATTTTATTTTTATACAACTCTGGTGGTACCCCTTACTAAAATGCAATCATCAGATTAAAGCAAAGCAAAAAACATTCCATGTTAAAAGAATAACAAGTTTTGGTCCAGGAAGTATGAGTTGATTCATAATATGCTTTATGGGTTAACAAGAGAAATCTTACCATATTGCTTATTTATAAGTATATGAATACTTAGAAAGTAGATAATTTTATTATTTAATAATTTTATACTAGTTTATTACTCACATATTAGTGACATTTTAAACATTACATGCAATGTATGTTTATCTTAAAAAGGTATTTTTACATTGAAATGCAGTATTTGAGGTTTTTGACTGAGGTTTTTGATGTGATGATTAAAATTGTCAAAAACGGTCACATGTCAAAAATTCGCCAACCCTGCAACGAACATATTCGTTTAAGTTGATTTCAACTTATTTTGCTAACCGTGAGTTAATTCGTTCTTACTGGTTAAAGGGTTAATATTGCAAATATTCCCATTTCTCTCAACAGAATCTATGAATGTTAAACTTAATGGTTTGGATATGTTAAATTCATTAACAATTTTTTTATTTTTGTCTTGGGCAGAAATCTGGGACAATTGTCAGAAAATTATTTTTTATTTATTTATTGACTGGTATCTTAACCTTCATACACTTCATGAGATGAATACATTCAGCAGCTTCTGATGCAAAACTCACAATGTCGATTATATCTCTGTTAAATTACTTAATTGTCATTTGATACTGAAGCTGAAATGCATATGCACATGTTAAGAACCTTTGGTACTTTAGAAATCAGCTTATGCTTTGTAAACCAGGAGACCTCCAGTCATTAAAGGTCAAGTGCTGATGTTCTTTCAGTCTGCTGAGACGTGCAGTCCAAATGTGGTTTCAGCAATGGGACTTTAGTGGGTGAACTGCTCCCATGACTTATTGCGGCTAATGATCGCTTGGTGGTCTTGGTAAAGACTTTTCTGGCATTTACCTAGTTGAAGTTGGTAGTGATTTGTGCCATTACTGCTCTCTGGGTGATTGCAATTATATGGGACAGGTGCCAATGGCCACATTTAACCATTGCCTTTGTCCACGTATCACACTGTCCATAATGTGATGTTATTCTGGAAATAAGATATTCCCAATACTTTTGATACTATCAAATGGTAATATTGCAATTCTTGCACCATCTCGGTGATGATGACCTATGCATTGGGCACCCCACTATAAAATTTCTTTTTCCTGATGACAGATGCTTATCCATAGTGATATCAAATTTCCATCAATATGAATGCACTGCTGCCCTACCTTTGTACCTACCAAGCGGTGGTTCGTTTACTAGCAAGAGAGGTGACAGCATCGTGTTGCCTCAATATATATATACACACACACACTGTTAGCTTTGCATTAGGAAGCCCCCGTTGTACATATTCAGAGTGATAACGAAGCACCACATAATATCGTCACATGCGGTTACTATAAACTGTGCACATGTATCCTCTGCATGTAATCAGTAAGTACCAGTAATGGGGAAATGTGGTGAACCATCTCGATCCATATCTGCAGGAGGTTTACCTTTCAACAGGACAACGCACAACGTCTTCCATCGGGCTCTTGCAATTACTGAGAGATTTTTAAGAGAATACTAATGTGGCTATGGAAATCTGAATTGTTGGCTAGAGATCCTAGCAATTCTAAGAGTCTGTGATATAAGGACATTTTCTAATACTTTAGTGGATATATTTTCCAATGTACATATTTTATGACTACAAAAGGAAAACTGTTTAAATTTATACTTAAATCAAAGAAATCAATCTCTTGGTTATTGTGGTTAGTTTAATTTAAGGCAGCTAGGATAAATATCTGTAAAATCTTTTTCAATGATTTTCAGATATAATGAATAAAGCTTCTTCTAATGGTTGTTGTGTTATTAATTATATCATGAAATAAACTTTCCTGCTAGTAGTGTAGTAATAATAATGAACAAGCTTTTAACTGCTAGTAATGTTGTACTAGTAATTAAGATGAATAAAGTCTTAATGCTGGTTGTTAATAATAACAACTAATGAAATAAACCTAACAGCCAGACAGAGATCTGACAAAACTATGAACTGAGAAAAACGTACTTACTAGAACAACTTTTTATTAGAGAAACTCTTGATATGATCCAACATACACTTCACCGGACACACAGCTACTCAATAAAACGTAGCTCCTTGCACATGAACGAAGCTCTACTCACATAAACGAAGCTCTCCTTACGCATGTAACGAAGATCTCTTTACACATGAAACAAAGCTCTCCCTACGCACATCAACAAAAAGCTCTCTCGCACATAAACAACAGCTCTCCTTACGCATATAACCAAAGCTCTCCCTACGCACATCAACAAAAAGCTCTCTCTCTGGTATCGTTGAACGCGCCTATTTATACTGGCTACCACCACGTCATGACTTACACTCATTGCCAGATCTCATTCAGCGGGAGAAATAACATCTCGTTCAGTAAGAAGATAATTTACATAGAAAAATAAAATAACCAGAGATAGTAAAATCAAAAGGAAAGTGAATCTAGAGTATACGTTACACAGAGTTGTTGATACAAAGTAAGTCATCAATATACCTGTGCACATAAGTAGCTATCAGAGTTCAATGATTTACATTTAATAAACATACTCTTCAAAGAAAACAAAGATTGCATACACTAGTGAAGTAGGAATACCATTAATTTGCCTATGAAGAGATTGATTATATAACATTAGTTATTATTAATGCAAAAGTTAAGTATTCCAGATATTAGCTTTAACTATTTGGCTAAATTTTAAATTCTTAAAATAACTATGTATCTGAAAGGGGAAGATTAGTATGTAGATTCCCAAAGTCGTAGCTATTTATATCTATGGAACTAAGGCTAAGCACTGCAGAAATCGCTTAGGAATTGTTAATCAGGGCTTGAAAAATACCGTGCCAGGGGAATTTATATTATTAAGTACTAGTTGTGTGTGTGTGTGTGCCCAGGAAAATTTGTCTTTTACGATACTGTAACAAATCAGAACCCTCATTTTTTTAAGTTAAAAAATATGAACTTTCTTTTACATATTTTTGTTTTAAGGGTCTCTACTCAAAATGGTCAGTACATAAATGCCTGATGATGATGCTGAAATTATAGTGATTCTGTCATGTTCCTTTTGTTGAAGTTTTCACCCTTTGTCAACAAACACAGGAGGCTAGTTCCATAAGAGGCATGCATTTAGTCGCTGACTTACAACATTTGGAGCAAAATTACATATGCTTACAATGTATGGACCTAGAGCATAATATAATTAAAGTAGTGATATACTTCTGTCCTTGGCACTGTGTAACAATAATACAACTTCCAGTGATTAGCAGTAAAAAGCAACATGACATGCGATGACTGTCTTTTTTCTTGTAGTAGAAAATTATATTCTGAACTTCATTTTTACATTTAGTTGCCTAGTCTGGGCAACTAGATTTTTTATTTACCAGCCCAGGCCAATGATTCACATGCCCCGGGCATCCTCAGGCATGGTATTTTCCCCTGATACTGAGTGATGCATATAAGTAATACTTCCCATTACAAAAAAAAATTACCTTTGCTTGTCTCTATGGGCACTATTTTGCAGTTACAGCGTTGCAATCTTATGCGTAATGAAAATTTCTGTAGTACATACTAACTTTTTAACGAAAATTTCGTAATAATGTTTTAAGAAAAACACGTTGCCACAATTTTTTTTCTGTCCCCCTTGCATTTTGTTATAACGAGTTTCGACTGTTATTCTTTTTTACTGAATCTGGTAAATGACAGATTCTGGCCATGAAAATGACAGTGAAAATATATCATGTACAGTTTCTTTGTTTTGCAAATGTAATTAATGTTAAATGAAAACAAATCGATTGCATATTAAATTTCTGCGAGTGAAATATTTGCCTGTGTCACTTTAAGCAAGGCTTAAAAAATATCTGGAATGTTACATGCCCAGCTGGGTATGTACAGAAATTATTTACCTACCCAGGTAGTAAAACCTGGATGCCCGGGAAAATTTATATTTTAAGATATATCAGAAGCCACTTTCTTGTAAGTTAAAAAATATGAAATTTTTTTACATGTTTTACATTCCTGTTTTAAGAGTAAATTCAAAATGTTGAATGTGCAAAGCATGTATCTCATGTTTTAAGATGATAGTGCTGAAATTGGCGCAAAATGATACAATGAAATTGTTTTTTGAGAAATTTAGAGATTCTGCCGTGTTCTTTTCATTGAAGTTTTTGCCCTTTGTCACTAAACACCTGATTTGTACATCAATTAAAAATTGTTTCAGTATCTTCAGGTATTCCCAATATATTATAAATACAACTATTTAATAGCTTTCCAAAAAAGTTTGTGTTCCAAAATGGTTTCATTGTGGCAACACACCAAAGAAAGAACTGCTTTAATCACTGAAGTCATTTCTAAAACATCCCAACCAGCAAAATTTAATATTTTAGAAATATTGATGATATTCGTTAATGTTCTAGAACGACTCAGTTAGAATCAGGGTCTAAGCAAGCGTTTCTTCTCTATGTGGGGGTCTGAGATTTGAAATTACGCCCCATCAAGTTCAAAAGCTCCCACTTCCATTCAAGTTTTTTTTTCTTTCTGATACCTTAATTATGGGGAAGCAATGTAATCTTTCAAAAGCAGTACTTCCAGTTTTTGACATAATTTTACTAAAAATGTGAAAAGTAGGTAAATATCCAAAAAATTAGAGATATGAAACAGGACCGTAAAAGTTGTGGGAACACTGACAACGCAGTGCTCAGTAGAATGTAAAATTAACCAGCACACAAGGTAGTGAATGTGAGATCAGGAAGAGCATGATCAAATGTACTACTAGTCAAAACCTACATGAAAACCAACTTGGATACCATTGTGGATTGAAAACCCTATAGACGCAATGTACTCGGATACCAGTTCCTAGTTCTATTTGTCATTAATATAACGTATAAATACAGGAATATGCCTGCATGTATCTTTACTACATAACTGCCCTTTGTATTCATTCATGCAAATACTACATAAGTACATGTACAAATTAAAATGTCTAAAATAAACTAAGTATTGTTCAACCACTGTGTGTACAGAGTTCGTAAAGCCTAATGTCAAACAAATCTGTGTGTAACTGATGCCATTATTCATCATATTGTAATAAACCTGATTTTAAAATATGAAAATATCATTACTCACATTTAAAACTGAATTGATTGGTAATAATGCTAGTATCGAACAACTTCACACTCACACACTCTTCCACAAAAAACATGTATTTGCTTGCACACTCTTCCACAAAAAATGTGCATTTACTGAAAAAGTCAGTGACTACTCGCCGTGAGGCCTAACTGAATATGGTCAAACTTTATATTTACAGGGTTGCTCTGAAATTCAGATGAATAAGGTCAGACTTTTTAATTTCAGATTTCGGCTTAACTGAAAACTATTCAGTTAAGCCTGTGAAATTCAGTCTTAATTGAATACAATCAAAATATGCTCTTCAAATTACGGCTTAACTGAAAACAGTCAAACTTTAATTTTACGGGCATTGCCTTTAAAATTACGGCGTTAGTAAATAGGTCAAACTTTATTTTACGGTAATTGCACTTCAAATTACGGCTTAGCTCAATACGGTCACCTTTTTTTTACGGGTATTGCCCTTCAAACTGCGTCTTAGCTCAATATGGTCAAACTTTATTTTTACGGACATTGCCTTGCAAATTACGGCTTAAATGAATACGGGCAACTTTTATTTTTACGTGCGTTGCTCTTCAAATTACGGGCTTGGTATTTAGGTCTACACCGTAATTTTACGAGCTTTCACAAAAACGGGCCAGGCCGCAATTTTACGGGCAAGGGCCGGGCCCTAGTTGCCTGCCGTTGTCCGTAATCTAACGGTGAAATTTTTAACACTGTGAGGACCAAGTGATCCAGGAGTTCCTGCAGCAAATCGGCCCATTCCTTCCGCAGAGCACGGATGAGGCCCTCCTTGTTTCCTGGAGGGGAGTTTCGAGCACCAAATGCATCTCCCCATTGCGTCCCAGACGTTTTAGATGGAACTGAGGTGTGGAAAGAGTGCTGGCCAGTCGACGGCATGAGAAACCACGGTCTCCAGAAGTGTCTGCACGGCTCTCGTACGACGAGGTGTCGGGTTTGCATCCATGAACAGAAAGTCTTCGACTACATCATCACCGAATAATCGAACATAACATAGACGGATGAGTAACCTGACGGGATGACGGAATGAGTAACCAACGGGATGACGAGATGAGTAACCATAGACGGGAATGAGTAACCTGGGTCTCCAGAAGTGTCTGCACTGCTCTCGTACGACGAGGTGTCGGGTTTTCATCCATGAACAGAAAGTCTTCGCCTACAGCACCAGGGAATAATCGAACATGACATAGACGGGATGAGTAACCTGACGGGGTGACAGAATGAGTAACGACGGGATGACGGGATGAGTAACCTGACGGGATGAGTAACCTGACGGGATGAGTAACCTGACGGGATGAGTAACCATAGACGGAATGAGTAACCGACGAGATGAGTAACCTGGGTCTCCAGAAGTGTCTGCACGGCTCTCGTACGACGAGGTGTCGGGTTATCATCCATGAAAAGAAAGTATTTGCCTACAGCACCACGGAATAATCGAACATGACTAGACGGGATGAGTAACCGACGGGATGACGGAATGAGTAACCATAGACGGAATGAGAAACCGGCGGGATGAGTAGCCATAGACGGAATGAATAACCGACTGGATCAGTAACCATAGACGGAATGAGTAACCATAGACGGAATGAGAAACCGGCGGGATGAGTAGCCATAGACGGAATGAATAACCGACTGGATCAGTAACCATAGACGGAATGAGTAACCATAGACGGAATGAGAAACCGGCGGGATGAGTAGCCATAGACGGAATGAATAACCGACTGGATCAGTAACCATAGACGGAATGAGTAACCATAGACTGAATGAGTAACCGACGGGATGAGTAACCTGGGTCTCCAGAAGTGTCTGCACGGCTCTCGTACGACGAGGTGTCGGGTTTTCATCCATGAACAGAAAGTCTTCGTCTACAGCACCACGGAATAATCGAACATGACATAGACGGAATGAGTAACCGACGGGATGAGCAACCATAGACGGAATGAGAAACTAACGGGATGAGTAGCCATAGACGGAACGAGTAACCGACTGGATCAGTAACCAAAGACGGAAATAATAACCGACGGGATAAATAACCATAGACGGAATGAGTAACCGACGGGATGAATAACCTGACGGGATGACAGGATGAGTAACCGATAGGATGACGGGGTGAGTAACCTGATGGGATGACAGGATGAGTAACCAACGGGATGACGGGATGAGTAACCTGACGCGATGACGAGATGAGTAACCATATACGGAATGTGTAACCAACGGGATGATGGGATGAGTAACCTGATGGGATGACGGGATGAGTAACCATAGACGGAATGTGTAACCAACGGGATGACGGGATGAGTAACCATAGACGGAATGAGAAACCGATGGGATGAGTAGCCATAGACGGAATGAGTAACCGACTGGATGAGTAACCATAGACGGAATGAGTAACCGACGGGATGAGTAGCCATAGACGGAATGAGTAACCATAGATGGAATAAGTAACAGACGGGATGAGAAACATGGGTTTTCAGAAGTGTCTGCACGGCTCTCGTACGACGAGGTGTCGGGTTTTCATGAACAGAAAGTTTTCGCCAACAGCACCACCGAATAATCGAACATGATATAGACGGGATGAGTAACCTGACGGGATGACGGGATGAGTAACCTGGGTTTCCAGAAGTGTCTGCACGGCTCTCGTACGACGTGGTGTTGGGTTTTCATCCATGAACAGAAAGTCTTCGCCTACAGCACCACCGAATAATCGAACATGACATAGAACTTCGTTGCAATATTGTTCGCCTATCATATCTCCTTTTTTCAGCACCTGTAGCTCGGTGCATCCATTAATCATGATGCAGCCCCACACCACGACCCCGGCATCACCGTATTTGTCCCTTTCCTGCACATGCTCACGCTATATACGTAGCACCACTTTCACGCCAGATCAACTGACGTCAAGAATCCGAGGACAGGTTGAAACGACTCTGATCAGTGTAGTCCATTGATCACGTGTCCAATTTATGTGGATACTACGCCACTGAAAACGTTTGCTGCGTTTAGCTCTAGATAGAGGGCCGGAAACTGCAGGCCTTCAGGCATTTAGCCTTATATGTCGCAAACGTCTTGCCACAGTTTGTCGGGATATCCGCCTTCCTGTGCTGGAATGGTGGCGACTCGCAAGCTGACCAGCCGTGATGCGACGATTACGTTTTGCTGTAACAACTAAAATTCCATCTTCATACGCCGTAGCAGAGCGAGGGCGACCTCCTAGCATGCATTTGAAACACATTCCATTGGTTTGAAACGCTGCCCGTAGCCTGGATACCATACTGTGCGCGATTTCAAACTCCTAGGCAACATCACTCACTCGGCAGCGTTCATTAAGCTTCCTGATAATTCTTCCCCTCGTGAAATCATCTAGATGATGTCTTTGAGACAGAACGTAAATTACACGTTCGCATCTTTACACCTTCACGTTCAGATTTTCCTTCAAACACATGTCACCTGTCGCCCCCCTTTTCTCTTTTATCCGTTTAAGTAATATCGTGGGACCCCTGTGCGCACGATTTGACATTTTGTATGTGCACCGGCTTTCTACTGAACTTTCCCAGTTATGCAAATTGCCACATACTGTTGCGTCTGATTTTGAGGTTGTAACCTTTTAAAATAGTGTTCGTTCTTGGGTTTTAGACACCAGTGTAGATTTACGTACAGCATTGCCTTGCACAAGAGTGTTATACTAAGATGATAAGGTGCTCAAAGGGTCTGTTTCAACGTATAGCCCACCGGCCCTGTTCACAATTTTCCTGCTTCAATTAGCAGCTGTTTTAACGAAAATCACTGTCTCGATATTTATGTAAAAGTTTCGCAGCTGAAAAGAGTGCTTAAGTTTACTGATTCAAAAGCACTAACGATTAACGAAGTTGCGCACACTCTAAAAGTTTCATTCCGCGTCCTTTCTGAAATGTTTTCCGCTTAACGCTTTTAAAGGTTTCCCCTTCACCGTGAAACGTTCTTTCGAGAATTTAAATTCATTGGTTTGGAAAACGGCAAAAGTAGTTGTGGACTGAACCTTGTGTGACGTGTCTGCATCGCAGGACGCACATGAGATAAAAGCAGATAGCAGCGAGAGTATACGTTCGCGTAGCTCAGTTGGGAGAGCGACTTATTCAGGAATAAGGGGACCCTGGTTCGATGCCCGGCGTGGACAAAAATGACGGAGAAATTTACTTCGTTATACCTGATCAATCGGAAGCTTAGCCCCATAGTGAATTCAAACTAATTTTCGTTCGGGCACAACAGTTTATTTCTCTACGACGATGACAAGATATGTGATGGAAGATACAACTATACTGTATCTGATCAAAGTACTTGCGTCTTCAGCGCTGTTCGTTTAGAAATAAATGTGTTAATCAAAGTGCAGGTGAATGTAAATACAACGGTACTGAAGAAAATCGGACTTATCGACATTTTTCTGGATCGTACTTAAAAATCTTCGTACTGTAAAGTAAAAGAATTAAAACAATTATATAATTATCATATTGACATTTTGGCCAATGGGTAAACACCATGATATTGATAGATCGCAATTTGGGATAGTTTTATATTGTTGAACCCTTTCTGTTAAATTTGTTTATCACAAAGGTTGTGCAAAAGGCCAGAGCCTTAAAGTTTGCTACTCCCAGCATATCCTGCAGCTCGATGTTTATTTCCCTAGTTCGCTTTCAACTGGATATCTATTTTTGCAAGTGCCAGAGATTGAGGCTTTAATCAGAAGTATGATTGCTTCTCTTGTAGTTTATCATCCCTTTCTATTTCTTTAGCGAACAATTTCAAAAACTTAACGCTTCGATTCCTAACATAGGGGGCTTGGCTTTAAGGGTTCTCTTTAGATACTCTTGGGGCTTCACCTTTTAAAATTGATCTTATAGTTAGTGGAACAATACTCCAAGTCCACCTCAGTATGTACTATTACAATGGAACTATACTCCAAGTCAATCTAAGTATGTATTATTATAGTAGGACAATACATTGAAGAGCAATTGAATTAGAGATACCTGACTAGTAACGTGTAGCACCACCTTTCGTCCTGATGACGGTGGCGATTCGTCTCGGCATGACACCAGAAGCGTTGGGAAGCCATACGGATCCATGATACTTGAACAAGCTTCCACAGTTCACGAAAATTTGATGGAGGGGAGTCAGAGCCTCGAACATCTCTCTCGATGGTATCCCAGGTGTGCTCGATGGGATTGAGGCCAGGTGACCTAGCTGGCCAAAGAAGCGAGGTCACGTCGGTGGAGTGTTCATCCAACCATTCGGATACAATTCGGGAGCGATGGCACGGTGCATTGTCTTGTTGCAGGATGAGGTCCCCAGTGGGATATTGAAGACGCACAAACGGGAGCAAATGGTCGTCCAGGATATCCCGGTAACGTTGACCTGTAAGAGACGATGTCACACGTACCAGGGATCCCATTTCAGTAACGTAAACAGTTCCCAGACGAGAATGCCACCCCCACCAGCTTGAAGAGTACTCTGCTGGCAAGAAGGAACCATCGCTTCATGTGATTTGCGCCGTACTCGTATCCTGCCATTCGCATGTACCAACATGAATCTCGACTCATCAGTCCAGGCAACATTTTCCCTTGTGTCTAGGGTCCTGTGGTGATATTCCTGCGCCCATGCTGATCTTTGCACCCTGTGATGTGCGGTCAGCAGCGATACCCTAGTGGGACGATGGCTTCTGCACCCCATAGCGAGAAGATGATTCTGGGTGGTGTGGCTGCTTACACTTTTTTGTGCACCAGCGTTAAATTACCGAGAGATTTCTAACACTGTGGTCCGTCTATCAGCTGTTACTATGCGAGCTAGCCGACGATGACCCCGCTCATCCGCACGCTGTTGTCCACGGCAGTTGGATCTTGCTGGGATGGTTTTACCGGATTCGATGTACTCACGGTGCACCCGTGACACAGTGGCTAGTGAAAATCAAAGTGCCGGCACGACTTCCGAGATGGATTGACCCATTCGTCGGGCCCCGCCAATTTCCCCACGATCAAATGCGCTTAGATCCTTGGTCTTACCCATACTGCTTCCGACTCTGTAACGTATACTCTAGATTCACTTTCCTTTTGATTTTTACTATCTCTGGTTATTTTATTTTACTATGTAAATTATCTTCTTACTGAACGAGACGTTATTTCTCCCGCTGAATGAGATCTGGCAATGAGTGTAAGTCATGACGTGGTGGTAGCCAGTATAAATAGGCGCGTTCAACGATACCGAGGGAGAGCGTTTGTTGTTGTATAGAGAGAGCGTTTGTTGTTGTATAGATAGAGCGTTTGTTGTTGTATAGAGAGAGCGTTTGTTTATGTGAGAGAGCTTTTTGTTGATGTGCGTAGAGTGAGCTGTGGTTTATGTGTCAGAAAGCTGTTGTTGTATAAAGAGATCTTCGTTTATGTGAGAGCCAGAAGTTTCACTAATAAAGAATTTGTTGTAAGTACGTTTTTCTCAGTTCATAGTTTTGTCAGATCTCTGTCTGGCTGTTAGGTTTATTTCATTAGGTGATTATTATTAACAACCAGCATTAAGACTTTATTCATCTTAATTACTACTACAACATTACTAGCAGTTAAAAGCTTGTTCATTATTATTACTACACTACTAGCAGGAAAGTTTATTCATGATATAATTAACAAACAACAACCATTACTAGAAGAAACTAGTAGCAGAAGCATTATATTCATTATAAAGCATTAGAAGAAGCTGAATTCATTATAATTAGCTTAGTAGTTAGAAGCTATATTCATTTTAATTGGCGCCCGAACTTTTCTCGGACACGAGGTCTTGACAATTATTACCCATGTCTTCCTTACCTGAGACAATTTCAATTTATCACCCTAAGGCAAGTTTCGAGGGTGATGGTGGTTTTTTTTGACAATTTGCAAGAAGCCTGTGGGTCTCACTTTGATATGAATGATCTACATGTACCCAGGAATTCTTCACAATTTCGTAGTCCACCAGCTTCCTGTTACTCTGAGTCGCGGGTCGTACCTGAGGGAGTTCAATCCTCTCAGCGAAGCAGAATGCTTGCCCATTTCGTGCCGCATGCAGGAACAATTCATTTCAATGGGTTGGAGGGATCCTTAAAGTTCCTCGAAGATTTGAAAGATCATTTTGATCTATACAATATTCCTGAAGACTGCAAGTACAAATCGCAGGCACTTGCTTGAAGGATACCGCTAAGACCTGGTATCGGCAGTGGAGAGTGTCGAACCCGGATTCTCATTATGAGAATTTCCGAGCAGAATTTTTGGAGGTCTTTTCTTTCGGCCTCAGTCGAGCTAGCCTTGCACAGCAACTTTTTTCTCGTCAGCAAGGACCCAACGATAGCCCTGTTACATTTGCGTTGGAAACAACACGCTTATATAACTTATGGGATCCACATGCCAGTCATGTCGACATGTTGGATACCCTATTGCAGCAGCTCGACCCATTTTTACAAGATTTTCTTGAGGTTCGACACCCTGCTACAATTCATGAATGCCTTCGCCTCATACGAACGTATGAAGAGCGACATGGCAAACATGGTTCAACTCACCATGTTAGGGCACCCCACGAGGCTTATTACGAAAACCCTCAGCGGCATAGTAGGCCCAATAACTTTCAGCGCGAGCATACACAAGTGCACGCCCAAGCTTCATACGTTCCACCACACAGAAGAGTGGCAAACCAACCGCGAGTTTCTGAACAATCTTCGGGATATCGTACAAATGCACAGTATGCTCGATCCCGTTCGAATCCGCAGCATTCGGAACGTTTTCATGCTCAGGGCAATGATTATTTTTCTGCCCGTGCTGAGAGAAGAAGTAATAGATATGAAAATGTCAACAGACACGCGGAGTTCCCGACGCAGGTTTCAGGCAGTTTTCCTCATCGTGAAAATTTTCCCGATACCCGGCAGGGTCGAGGTTTCAGACAGCATGATAATCCAACCAGGAATCCTTTAAACTTCCAAAGGAAGTAGACCAAGGGTCGGTCCTGCTTCCTGATACCAAGCATTCTAACCCTAAAACAGTATTAGTGACTGTTCAAACTGGTTCTGAAATATCAGCCCTAAATACGAAGATTTGCACTGACAATTTTCCTGCAATACTCGTTCAGCCTGCGACGCAGTATTTGCGAGGTGCAAATAACGAAATCTTCAGTATCACAGGAACTGTCACATTATCTCTAGGGCTCGGAAAGGCTCGTTTTACGCATGCTTTCCTGCTTATAGACGAACTACCTGTGAAATGTCTAATTGGAATGGACTTTATTCATACGTTTCAAGTTACTCTGAATTTCGTACAACATGTTATTTCCTTTCCGGAACCTATCGAAGTGATTCCTACGGTTCCTATAGATATAACGAGTTTGTTATTGAGTAACCAATTGAATGAGAGGCAACGAAACCAGCTTTCTCTACTTTTGCAGGAAAGCCCTGGTTTATTTTCTGATCAACCTGGTTTCACACAGGTGGTTTATCATGTCATTGACACTGAGGGTTCGAAACCGATAGCGACGAAACCTTACCCTTGTGCTCCCCATAAGAAACAGGAAATGCAACGTTAAATTTCTGAGATGATTAAACAGGGCATAATAAGGGAATCAACAAGCGCCTGGTCTGCTCCTGCCTTTTTGGTTCCAAAGAAACAACCCAATGAATTTTGTTTCGTGACAGATTTCCGCAAGCTCAACCAAGTCACAAAAACGATCAATTATCCACTACCTGTCATGTCGCATATTTTGCATGACCTGTCATCAACTAAATGGATGTCAACCTTGGATTTGGCGAGTGGATATTGGCAGGTGGCGGTACATCCAGACTCTGTCGATAAAACAGGCTTTGTGACTCCTTTTGGGGCTTATGAATACCTACGTATGCCCTTTGGACTAGCTTCTGCACCTGCTACTTTCCAAAAGCTTATGGAAACGGTTCTCAGACCTGTTCTGGGTCCCCATGTGCATGTATATTTGGATGACGTTATTATTACATCCGAGACTTTTGACGAGCACCTTTCTCTGCTCAAACAGGTGTTCCAACTCATATACAATGCTGGCTTGACGTTAAAACCTAGTAAATGCCAGATAGCGAGGGACGAGATTGTATATCTGGGGTTGAAAACCACTCCCCACGGCTTATTTACGGATAATGAAAAAATTAGGCCTATTGTTGACTTTCCTCGGCCTAAAACAGCAAAAGAACTATCACGCTTTCTGGGAATGACCGGATGGTATCAGCAGTTCGTCCCCGCTTATGCTACAATCTGTGAGCCATTGTATGCTTTGAAACGTAAATACAAGAAGTTTGTTTGGACACCTGAGGCTAACGCTGCATTTGAAACACTGAAGTCTGCGTTGACTCAGCCTCCTGTGTTGGCTTTCCCGGATCATACTAAGGAATTTGATATTTATACTGACGCATCCGGAGTTGGTCTTGGTTGCGTTTTGTCACAAGATGGGCATCCAATAGCTTTTGCGTTTCGTACTTTAGCCAAAGCTGAACGCAATTATTCAGCTACGAAACGTGAATGTCTTGCTGTTGTGTATGCTCTTGACAAATTTCAATGTTATCTTAACGAATTGACAGTTAACATAATTACGGATCATTCTGCCCTTCAGTATTTGAATTCTGCTAAGCACCTATCTCAAAGACTTATGAAGTGGGCTCTGAAGTTACAAGAGAGCAATATCAAAATTTTGTATCAGCCAGGTCATAAGAATCAACTACCGGACGCATTGTCTCGCGTTCCGATTAGTGGGGTCCCCACAGAAACTATTCCTTGATGTCAGCCTTTACTTCTAATAGCTGATATAACATCCAGAGAGCAGATAATGGCAGAATTAATAAATGATCCAGATTTTGGGGATATCTATAATTTTTTGCTTGCGGGTTCGCCCCTACAAAGTGATCCTTCTCTGGCTGGAAGGTCACAGCATTTTGAAGTCATAGAGGGTCTGCTTTACTATACGAAATCTAGGACTACTAGGGAAGAGTTTCGCCCATGTATTCCGCGAACCCTTAGAATGGCTCTTTTAAACGAATTTCATGACAAACCTCTTGCAGGCCATTTAGGTATTCGCATGACCCGTTGTAAATTGCGGGATGTTGCCTATTGGCCTGGCATGTACCAAAGTGTGCTCGCATACGTTCAATCATGTCACTTGTGTCAGATTAATAATTACCGTAATGTAAGGCCGGCCGGTCACTTGAAATCTAGTTCAAGTTCTCATGTTTTTGATATTATTTCCATAGATTTATTGGGACCTTATTCTTTATCTGTTAAAAACAAAGCTCATTACGTGTTAGTATTAACTGATAATTTTTCTAAATGGGTTGAAGTTTTTCCCATTAAAGCCGCTACGGCAGAAGTTATTTGTAATGTATTAATTAATGAAGTATTCTCTAGATATGGTGCACCTAATAAAGTAGTTTCGGATAATGGTCCACAATTTATTTCTGACATTTTTGAAAGAATGTGTACGAGACTACACATTAAGCATAAATTCATTTCCCCATATCATCCCCAGAGTAATCCTGCGGAACGAGTAAACTGCACGCTAGTGAAAATGATTGCTACATTTGTCATGGATCATCACGAGCGATGGGATGAACATCTTGAGCTTTTTTCGTTCGCCCTCCGCTCGTCTGTTCACGAATCTACTAAAATTACTCCTGCAGAACTTTTTCTGGGTCGCAAATTTAAAACCCTTTTGAAATCTTAACGGGGATTATCGACGAACTAAACCAGCTACCAACTCCGTAATCAGTACGAATCATGGCAGAAAAAGCTCGTGTTGCAATGCTAGGAGCACAAGCGGCTCAAGCAAGATATTATAATACTAGGCGTAGGGAACCAGATCTTGTCGTTGGAGATCTCACTCTCGTGGAAACGCACTTCCAGTCTTCTGTTTCTCATACTTTAGTGAAGAAATTTGCACCCAGCTACGAAGGTCCATATCGGGTGGCAAATGTGTTTGAAAATAACATTGTTCTTGAAAAACCTGACAATCAATTTCAATACGTACACGTTGCTCAGTGTCGCAAGTATCATGAACGAAATATCGATTTTATAATCAACCCTACTCAACCTTCTGTTCCACAGACTCAAGAGTCTATATCTCACGATCAACCTCCAGAAATTTTGGACGAACCAACAAACATTTTTGAAGAATCTCCAGTGTTTTTTCTTCACCCTCCCCTCCTCAAGACGGGTTTCCAAACATGCAACCTGATTCTCCCATGAGACCAAGGCTCGAATCAAGTTCTTCAAATACTAGTATCGTTCCTTTCCCTCCAACCATTGCCAAGACTATTGCTGCACCATTTCCTGATAACTCTGCAACACCACAAGCTCCTACTTCCTCTAATACCTCGTCAGAGAGTATTTCTATAGGCAGACATAAACATCGCCCTGCACGACCACTAAATTACAGCAGCGACTCAGAGGCTTCAGATATTTCGGATTTATCAGTTATGAACAATAATTTGACTATTCCTAAACGTCAGACAACAATTACAAACCATCCAGCACCACCAAAAGCTGGTCGAAAACGTAACTTGTCTCTCCAATCTGCTTCGCTGCAACAGCGACGAAGGCAGAGATCCTTGCATCCGCCCGGGTTTCGCCCCTGGAACCTACGCTCAGGGCAAACAGGGCCGTTGCCTGCTGCTACTCTCATGCCACGAGGGCGAAAGTGAAAGCAAACGATGTGGCCGGAGCCACGTCCGTCCAAAAGAATGCTGGAAGGACACCACGGGCCCCAGCACAAAGGGACTACATATCAAAAGCCTGGGGAGCCCGTTTCTGTCAGCCGCAGGGATTTCCGGACCGCCAGACTTCGGCCGTTCCGGACCGACGGACCTCAGCCGTTCCTGACCGTTCCTTTCAGCCGCAGGGATTTCCGGACCGCCAGACTTGAGCCGTTCCTGACCGACGGACGTCAGCCGTTCCTGACCGTTCCTTATCAGCCGCAGGGATTTCCGGACCGACGGATTTCAGCCGTTCCTGACCGACGGATTTCAGCCGTTCCTAACCGTTCCTGTCAGCCGCCGGGATTTCTTGACCGACAGAATACAGATGTTCCAGATCCATTCAAATCCTTGAAACGCTCAACGCCACCTGAATTTACAAGTCCGATTAGGCCTGGAAAACGTTATCGTACTAGAGTTTTTTTATGCGTCCTCGAGATAAGTAAGTTCTCGTGGACAGGTTCTTTTCTCCGTTTGTTGTTTTTCCTGCACGACCAGTTGGCGTGTCAGAATTTCTTTTTTCGTGTGGGCCTTTGCATTCTTTTTTGTGTATATATGTGTTTTTTTTATATTTCTTCTATGTCCATCTACTAATCCAAATTTTTTTATATATCTATGTGCTTAGGGGTAAAATAATTTGTTACTGTTAGGCAGCTCCAGGCAATCTTCGCTGCTGATACAGTTGGTGTGTATTCAACGAAAAATGAGAACGTAATTTGAAATTAAAAAAGTGATTCCTGCCAGGCAGAATAAAAGGAAGGTATGCCGATGCAGGTTTGTTTTGTTCAAGTATACAAAGTGTTTCACAGACGCATACAGATTTCTTGATTTTGTCATGCCAAGTTTGAGATTGTACATACTGCTGCCACCAAACAACAACAAAAAAGAGGTCGATAAACGTCAATCAACGAAGTGTAAGACTTACACTCCAAAATTGATAGGTTTTTCGAACAAAAAAAAAAAAAGAAAAATTAAGGGGGAGATGATGTAACGTATACTCTAGATTCACTTTCCTTTTGATTTTTGCTATCTCTGGTTATTTTATTATACTATGTAAATTATCTTCTTACTGAACGAGATGTTATTTCTCCCGCTGAATGAGATCTGGCAATGAGTGTAAGTCATGACGTGGTGGTAGCCAGTATAAATAGGCGCGTTCAACGATACCGAGGGAGAGCGTTTGTTGTTGTATAGAGAGAGCGTTTGTTGTTGTATAGAGAGAACGTTTGTTTATGTGAGAGAGCTTTTTGTTGATGTGCGTAGAGTGAGCTGTGGTTTATGTGTCAGAAAGCTGTTGTTGTATAAAGAGATCTTCGTTTATGTGAGAGCCAGAAGTTTCACTAATAAAGAATTTGTTGTAAGTACGTTTTTCTCAGTTCATAGTTTTGTCAGATCTCTGTCTGGCTGTTAGGTTTATTTCATTAGGTGATTATTATTAACAACCAGCATTAAGACTTTATTCATCTTAATTACTACTACAACATTACTAGCAGTTAAAAGCTTGTTCATTATTATTACTACACTACTAGCAGGAAAGTTTATTCATGATATAATTAACAATCAACAACCATTACTAGAAGAAACTAGTAGCAGAAGCATTATATTCATTATAAAGCATTAGAAGAAGCTGAATTCATTATAATTAGCTTAGTAGTTAGAAGCAATATTCATTATAACTCTTACTGATTCCCGTCGCATCACTCCTTATATTGTTGGATAGCTGTATACGTCGTGTTGTTTCCGTTTACAGGGCTGCCCACCGCGCCACATTGGCATAACGCCAGCTGTCTCTAATTCAATTGCTCTTCAGTGTACTCCAAGTCACTAAGTATGTATTATAATACTGTAACTATACTTTTTTTGGTGGTTTAACGACAACCGTGAGTACCTCGATGGGCTATAAACAGTCGCTGGTCCCTAATTTAGAGACACTGACTTAAGAGAAAGAAAAGAGCTAGTGCCTTAAGACAAACACAGCATCCACGTCTCACCGGTATTCGAACCCACACCCACTGGGACGAATATTCAGAAATCAAAGTTCATACCACTGCGCCACCGGAGCGGCGGAACTGTACTCCCAGTCAACGTATGTATGTATTATTATGAAAGGTAAGAAACAGCTACCTTTACTACGAAAAGTAGCCTGTGGCGTTTAGAGCGAAGAACAGAATAATTATTACTCAAAATACATTTTTGTTTGTTCAGCAGTTGATCAGACAAAATTTCTATTTAAGGCAAATTTTCAAAATGGTAGAGCGTTTTAGAAATTAATTTGGTATGAGACGTTATTCAGTGAAGAGCCTCGCACCTTCTGACAGCTCGGAAATCTACGTAACTTGGAGGGGGCGGACGGGGTAGAAGGGATAGGAGATTTCTTCCAACATTCACAGCACACACTTAGTAAACTGACGATCGGGGAAATGCGTTTGGTAAGCAACCGTAAGAGTAGCAATTCTTCGAAGTTCTGACACGCACATTCCACCACGATTCTTTTTTATCCCCACTGCCTTTCCTGAAAGAAAGGTAGATACAATGAGCTTCGATTAGATCATAAAGACAAACGAGGAGGAGTCAGTACAGGAGTAATGCTTGAAATAAAGGGGGCGTGACACGAATTAATACCTTTCTTGTGTTCCACGGAAACGTTGGGAGCTGGCCGTCTACAGTAAAAACACTCTTAATTTGACTTGTAATATAGCGTATACTCGTACACTCAACAAACAGAGGTCATCGCTCTTTCCACGTTTATAAGTGAGTCACGGAAAAATTCTCATTGGAAGCCACCGGGAATCGAACCCAGGGTCTTCCAGTTACGCGCCGGGTATGCTTCCACTGCACTAGGATATGTTTCTACTGTGTGTGAGTCTGGAGGAATTCGAGGCCGCTGTTGTGCAGTGGAACCATATCCGGCGCGTAACTGGAAGACCCTGGGTTCGATTCCCGGTGGCTGCCAGTGAGAATTTTTCCGTGACTGACTTATAAACGTGGAAAGAGCGATAACCTCTGTTTGTTGTTCCTGGTCCACGTCAAACGTCTGTATTAATTATTCATTCGCCTTCTAATTATTTGTTCGGTTGCTGCTTACCATCTTTGGTGAATCCCCATGCATAGTGCGGAGCTCCAAGAAGCAACCTGCCAAATTGGCTTGGCAGTTAGTGTGTGTGAGTCTGGAGGAATTCGAGGCCACTGTTGTGCAGTGGAAGCATATCCGGCGCGTAACTGGAAGACCCTGGGTTCGATTCCCGGTGGATGCCAATGAGTATTTTTCCGTGACTGACTTATAAACGTGGAAAGAGCGATGACCTCGGTATGATGTTCCTGGTCCACGTCAAATGTCTGTATTAAATACTCGTACACTGCTGAGCACCTGTAAATTAAAGCAGTAAGACGACTGTTTACAATTTTAAGATACGCCGATGGAAGATTATCAGTGCTTCAGACTTTTAAGTTCAACAAGTTATTACTTTCAGAACTTATTTCAGCAGATGTTGCGCGATTAGGTAAAACCTATAACATACACAGTGTGGCAAAGAATTTTTAAGACTGTGTCTGTAAAATGAAATAGAAACAAGAAACTATAATTTGTTTTGGTTTGTTATTCAAAATACGTTCCTCCGGCTTCAATACACTTGTTACAGCGATTTAATAATGATTCGAATGCCTGTTCCAGTTCCATTTGCGGAATTGCCTCCAAAGCACGCGTCGAAGCTGTTTGTATGGTCGAAATATCATCAAAATAACACCCTTTTAACGTCATTTTAAGTTTTGGGAATAAAGAATAGTCGCAGGGTGTTGAATCAGGCGAATACGGTGAATGATTTAACACACAGACGTTATTTTTCGCCAAAAATCTACGAACAAGAAGTGAGGTGTGACTGGGTGCATTATCGTGCAACAAACACCAACTGTTTTAATCCCGATATTCTGGACGAATGTGGCGAATTCTGCCCATCAAACGCCTCAAAACATTTAAAAAAACCCACCAGTAATTGTTTGTTCACTTGGAACAAATTCTTTGTGGATAATACACTTAGTATCGAAGAATGTAATGAGCGTTGTTTTGATTTTCGATGGAACTTTTCTTGTTTTTTTGGCTTGTGGTGAGTTTTTTACTTCCATTCCGCACTTTGTCGCTTTGTTTTAGGATCATATTGAAAACATCATGTTTCATCACCTGTAACAATCGATTTTAGGAAGTTTGGATCATTTTCAGTGGCTGAAATGATGTCTCTACAATGTGCACTTCTCCTTGATTTTTGTTCATTGGTTAACGTGTGTAGAACAAATTTAGCACATACTTTTGTTTTGCCAAAATCTTCATGCAGGATGGTTCGAATCGTTTCTTTGTTGATGTTTAAAGACTCTTCCATCATTCTTACTGACGCACATCGATTGTTTGCCACAAAATCACGCACTTTTTCAATAATCTCAGGTGTCCTAGATGAACTTGATCTTCCGGTATGCTTATCATCTTCTAGCGTATCTTTTGCGTCCAAAAATCGTTTGGGCCACAGGAAAACATTTGATCTACTTAAACAAAACTCACCGTAAACTTGTTTCATCATTTGGTACATTTCCGAGGCATTTTTACCAAGTTTTGCGTTAAATTAATAACAGCCCTTTGTTCCATCTTAATAATTCAACATGAAAAAATTTTTACTTCTCTAATGAACGGCCGTTTCGTTTGAGTTACTTTAACAACTGCGCAGTACTTTTGGCAGAAAGCAAGCAGATGGTCACGGTTTATAACGCATTCGCGATTACACTGGTGGCGCCACTGTAGCCTGAAATCTAGCGCCAGTCTTAAAAATTATTTGACGCACTGTTATCCTCCCAGGAAAAGTACTGCATTTCCACACCCAACGTCTGTTGTTTTTCTGCGTTATATTCCCACTTCGTATTCTTAAAATAATATTCTGCAGTTCTGAACGATGCAATGCTTTCAATACATCCTCGCAGAAGATTTTTGATTATCACTTCTTCTGTTTTTGCCGATAAGATGAGTGATGACAAGATATCCTTCTTCAAGCATTGGCTTTTTTTACATGTTCAGCAATTATGTCGGAAAGTATGGGTACTTTGAAGTGTATCATAGCATACATGTATGTTGACCAGTTTCTTCCGGTCTGCTAATGATGGAGAGAAAAACTACACAAATTCTTTTTAAATATCATTTCTCCTATTTTTATACGTAACGAAATTAAATTCGTGTTCCGTTTTTTAATATACTTATTTAATCATACCAATTCCACTGGTCTGAAGCAGTTGAAGTTTCAAAATTTCCTTTGTAAAGTAAATTACCCATTTGTCTACCTAAAAACTAATCGTTTTTTAGTATTATGATACAAGCAAAACATGCGTTAATGCAGTCTTTTAATTTCCAGGTAGATCAAGTTCTGCCCAACTGATATGGTTCATGGATGGCTCACTTGTAGACACAACTTTTAAAGTTCTTTCTTCTGGAACACTGCGCAACACCTTGAGGATAAAGAACTTACAGAGGCATCACTTAATGTCACCCTTAACGTGTACAACAGCAGATAATTCAAGCTCAACACCTGGGCCAGCCCTTGCAACAACTATAAAACTTGATATCCTATGTATGTTTGCATCCGCAATATTATAAGTTATGTTCTTTTCATTTATTAAGATTTATTCAATAGTGTGTTCTATCCAATCTATCAACACTCGTGTATCACCACAAAATACAGCTGCAAGAAAATATAAACGAGTGCATTCTTGTCCATTTGAAACCAGTGTATTTGTGCAGGTAGCTTCATCAAGCACCAACAGTGTCTTCGTCAGGACAAATCTCATCGCTAGTCACTCTTTAATCGCTGAATACATGAAATTTCCCTATAATATCCAAAAACTGCAGGCTTAAAATTAAGACAGCCTGAAAGGGCAGATCTTATAGAAGCAACTACGAAACCTCCACCTGTGTTGTCAACATGTTAGTTTCCCATGGAGGAGAAATATAATTCTTTAGGGCAGTGTGAATCATGAGGAACGAGATTCGGTATCTCAGTCAGTTTATAATGCACATCGAATTTAAAATCGCTTCCAATGAGTTTAAACCAAACGGTAAAATTCACTAGAGCTTTAAATATGGTAAATAACCACATCTATTTCAGCTTGGAAGGAGAATATACAATATAAAAAGTCACGCCAGTGTTTCGTGTAGCGAAACAACCTGTAGGAATCGACCTTGAATCCTTCTGCTCCGGAGAGAATGTTTCCCCAATTAAGCTACAGCGACGGAGATTTTTGCTGCAACTTTGCCGTCTGGACATGTGCACCGCTTTTAACGTAGGCACGTCGCATATATCCCTTCCTTGGAAAAAGGTTGGGAAGGAATCGTAGGTTTCCGGGTCAGCCAGCAAGCAACGCTTCAAGGAGATGAAAGAATTCCAGACGATGTGTGGAACGATCATCACACATATCTCGAAGAATCTAATGGCCAGGAAATTCATTTTACGTTTGGGCGCCAATATAGTGTAAAAGCCATTTGCCGGTAACGAAAAACCGCATTCTTCTACTCCGGAGCCGTGCTTTCCCAATTAAGCTACACCGACGAAGTTTGTTGTTGCTACTTGCCGTCTTGATACGTGCGTCACCACTGAAGTAGGATCCTTTGTATTCAATTCTGGCGAAGGCAGTGCTGGGATCACTCGAAGAACGCATCTTTCTAAACTGCATTAATCAATCCCGGGCATTGATCCGTCACGCAGACGACATATTTTTCAAATGGGAATATGGAGGAACTGAATAAGTTTTTTGCACAAATTAGCAGACTACACAAGTTCACCATGCAGCTTGAAATGAATGAAAGGCTTAATCGCTTTGATATATGTGCTAAAAAAACTGGGCATCCAGTTTCTATTTCGATGTCTAAACCAACCACGATGCCAAATTGGGTCCTTCCTGATTCAGACTGCAGTAAAAAAAAACAAAGTCACAGCGTTTAACCCCTTAACCGGTTGGAACGAATAAACTCGTGATTAGAATAATGAGCTGAAATCAGGTCAAAGGAATATTTTTGCTGTCTAAGAAGTGGATAGAACGCAACTGGAAGGAGTGAACCTGAGAATTAGGAAGTATTCCTTTCTCCTTAGCTTTGTTATTCAAAGTAATCGTTTAGGAAAATGATTGACCCTAATCTTTTCTGACTGATTACTTGCTAGAAGGGCTATATCAATGCTGACGAACCGAAAAAAGGAGATAGAAAATATCTGAGTAACTTGTTTTTCTGCCTAGTGGTATGATGTCCGTGTCAGGGGGAGTACAAACTGACACTATGATACTGGAAAGAAGCAAGCCCTTTCCCTATATTTCTTAGGTCATAGAGTAGACCACAAAATATTGCTAGAGAAGAGGACTAGAAGGGTATATTATGTTATATGCGAGCACCAGTAACAGGTTGGTACTACTGAGATGAGAATGCACCAGTATAAGATGCACCAGTATAGAGTGCACCAGATGCGAGCACTAGTATAGGTCGGTACTACTGAGATGAGAATGGGAAAGGAACTGTTTTGTCTTAGCTTTCGTTAAACTCGATCGCTATGCGGACATTTTTGTTTAGGAAGCTTAGTAAATTTTGGGCATCATTTGGTTCAGGTGCATCGGCCGCTAAAAGGGTTAAACCACGGTTTCACAGAGCGTATAATACATGCAAGACCGTCTGCTACGAAGCATGTCGAAAATATCTGTAAAATAGGTATAAAAGCTGGATATTTTAAAAGGCAATGTAGACAAAATACATATAAATGTTAAAAATTCTATAATGACTGCGGCAACAAAATCGCCTAGAACAACATTAAAATTCTCAGGAACCGTCAGATATATGCTAGGCTTCCATGTTGGTTGAAGTGCGTAATTATAACATCATAGTATCTGTATACTCACCGACCCCTTTATTACTTACAATGTCTAACTGCAAGAACAGACAATGTAAAGGAGTACAAGCGGGTGTGTGTGGATTAACTCGTTAGTACACTCTGACAAAACAAAGAACTTATATTTCGGAACGACAAAGTTGTCCTTAGCCATTAAAAGTGAAGAACACATACATCTGAGTGTCAACCAGAATATGCAGTGTGACGTGTACTCTAGATTAACTTTCATTTTTAGTTCTGTCTCTATGTAAATTTGAGTTCATTCTCTTTGAGCGTTTTCAACCTTAACGTTATATCCTCTCGCTTGCGGAATGAGGTTGGCAACAATGCTGAGGTCAGAAAGCGAGACGTATGCATGTTGACAGATAAGCACTAGAGATGTTTAGTGTTGAAGCAGCAGGCAGTGCTGTGGTGGTGTGATCTTGTAATCGTGGAAGCTGCGTTACCTGAAACTGTGTCTATTTGAAGGTTGCTTATTAGAGTGGTGTTATAAACTACTGTTTGTGAAAATTTCAGCACCATGAAGGAATGGTGGTAATCACGTGAAACTTACAGGATATGCAGAGCAGGGTAGGACATGCAAATGATTAGAAGTGCAGAGTATTGCGCATGTCTGTGCCGGCAGGCCCTCTGAACAGTCGAGTGATGAGTATAAAGAGAGAGCTGTTTAGGATGCATAGCAGTAGTGCATCGCGGACAGCGAGTTTATGACGAAGTAAATTTCTTCATCATTTTTATGCCAGGGGCAGGAGTCGAACCAACAACTCTCGGCTCCGGAGCTCCGAGTGCTATCCATTATACTGCACTGGCATGTGCTCTCATTACTATCTGCCTTTATCTCATGTGCTTCCTTCGGAGCAGGAACGTCACATCTGCCCCCCCCCCCCCCCGAAAGACCGGAAGAGAGCCGGGGGCATGGGCCACGGGCCAGCCTATTTAACCTAGAAGTTTGGGCGCCAAAATAACGTACACGTTTGGCCACGCTGGACACTCTGACATCCGGTACCCCTCACTCCGGAGTAAGTCGCTCTCCCAACTGAGCCACACGGACAGGTGTCGGTGTAGCTCAGTAAGTCGCTCTCCCAACTGAGCTACACGGACAGGTGTCGGTGTAGCTCAGTTGGGAGAGCGAATTACTCCGGAGTGAGACTGACATGTCAGTCTCACTGCTATCTGCCTTTATCTCATGTGCGTCCTGCGGGGCAGGCACATCACAAGTTGTAAAATGATATCCATGATTCAACAATGCCTCGGCGACGACGAAGGGTACAGTATCACCATACGACAGAGGTCGAACGGGGACGAATGATTGGTCTGCGTAAACGTGCATCTTCGTACCGCGACATTGCGGTTCGGACGGGACATAACGCCACGGTAGTGATGCGCATGTTGCGGCGGTGGACAGAGCAGAACCAGGTGCATCGACAATCCGACGGTGGACCGAGAAATGTGACGACACCGCGGGATGACCGGCACCTTGTCCGCATGGCAGTGACGAACTGTTCCGCATCTTCGCAAGTATTTAGTGGAGCACTGCAACAGGTGTGGCATGTCTGCCTCCACAGTTCGACGCCGTCTGCTGCACAGAAGACTGGTTGCCCGCATCCCTTTACGGCGGATTCTTCTGACTCTCAACTATAGAAGCCTCAGGCTGGAATGGAGTTTTCAGTACCGACAATGGCCTGCTAATTGACAACATGCTGTGTTTTCGGACGAGTCCTGATTCAACTTAGACTACCATGACGACCGCTTTCGCATTCGTGGTATCGGGGTGAGCGCCTTCTTACAGCATGAATTGTCGAGCGTCATATGGGAAGAACGCCAAGTGTGATCATGTGGAGTGCCATCGGGTGACATTCGTGATCTCGGCTGCTACTACAGTTCTTGAAGACAATCTCAACAGCGACCACCACATCAGGGAAGTTGTACAGGAAGAAATCATATCCTTCCTTCAGAGCACTCCTGGAGCTATATTACAGCAGTACAATGCCCGACCACGTGTCGCCAGGAATGTTCAAACCCTCTTCGCAGCACAGCAGATATAGCTTCTTCCCTTACCTGCATGTTCGCCAGACATGTCGCCGATTGAACATGTCTGGGATATGGTCACTCGGCAAACGGACACATCAAAGTCCTCCAGTGGTCAGTACCAATGATCTGTGGACTCGCATACATGCCGCTTGGCAAGCAGTTACCCAGGACACCATACAACGCTTTTTCAATTCAATGCCACGCCGTCTAGGAGCTCTTATTGCAGCTCGATGAGGCTTCACAAGATACTGATTTTTGCAGGTAAAAATTGCTGTATTCTTCTGAAAATTAAATCACTTATGTAAAGTCATATCAGTAATGTGTGGTATAAATTTCTTTCGAATTTCATGGTTTCTTCTTGGTGTTACAATTTTCATAAACAGTAGTGTAATTGCAAGACGAAGAGAAATTCTTTACACCAACTTGTCTTCTATTGTTTGATTTTACCTATAACCTAAATAAATAAAATATTAAATCCGTTTTAATGAGACGCTTTAAATGCACTTATTTTAAGGTGAAGGATATACAGTTCTGTATATACTGACTCAACTTCAATTGAACTCTCTCTCGAAATTACGCATGAAGTGTTAGTACTTTCGACAGTCGTTCTATATTCCAGTTCAAAAAACACTGTTATTACTGTATTTTACAGCTCATTAAAATTATTATTGCTTTAATGCTTAACTTGACTAATACTTTGTTTTACCTACTCTTGTTTGTTTATTGTTTATTATTTCAGCAGCAGAAAAAAACTTCCGTTTCAGAGAAGTAAAAATGTACTGTATATGCATGCTACTGCGACAAGTCTTAACATTTTGATTGACTTCTAGTGGAAAGTCTGGCATTTTGGTTCTGATTTTGTCCAGAACTGAGTTTCATTACTTAAATCAAGCTCCGATTGTACTATGAAATTCGAGGGTTATCGTACAAGCTGAACTTTAAATTTTTGATAGTACGGTATTTTTGTGGACAAGCATTTTATTTGATGAATAAAATGCTTGTCCACAAATTTTCAGAATGCAAGGCTTTCATTGGGGATAATACTATCAAAGTGTCCACGAATAATAATTATGATGCTTTGAATACTAAAATTGGAATAATTTATGAAGGTGGAACAGAAGAAAATTATTCTTTATTATTATTCTGTGTGCGCTTTTCAAATAAAATAAATGCAAGTGCATCCGGTAAATAAGCGAGTCTTCGAAATTTTGTTCGTCACGTAAGTATCTAGCCAAGCTGAATTCTTGTAACATTTTTGAACAGAAACGACATTTGAGCGTGCAATTTGTTAATATCATTAAACATTTGATGGTTTTCTTCAACAGAGGCATAAATAGATGAGGAACATGAGGTTTCTACACCCTTTACAACAACAAGAGATCACTCCGCCATGTACACTGGGCCATAAATAGATGAGGGGCATGAGGTTTTTACACCCCTTACAGCAACAAGAGAGCACTCCGACACGTAAAATTAATGTTGTTACAAATCACTAAACTTTTGTTTTGCATAATTTATGAAACTTTCATTATTTTTTTACAAGCATGAAAGTTTTATTTAATTTGTTCATGTACTGAACATAAGTTTAAAGCAAAATTTAGATGAAACTGTTAACTTCAAAATAAACCTGGGCTTCTCAAAGTAAATCAGTAGGAACGGTTGTACCACTGATGAATGCATGTTGCTCAGGGGAGAAAAAAGCAGTTTCATTTTTTTTCTGAGAAATCAAAATTCAGAAGAATATTGTAAAGAATGGGAAATAATGAAGAGTACAGGTGAAGCTGCGACGAAAACGGAAACAAAATATACTAGTGGCCAAAATTGTGCAAACCTTTTTGGAAAATTTGCGCTTCTGAGATTTGATATCTCATAACATCAGTCGTTTTTAGAATAATACCATAAAATTGAATATCATTGAAAGATAATTTAATGAAGAATGTAATGCAGCACACTTTATTAAAAAAAACCCTGCATTTTGAAAGAAGTTATACACAGAAAACCATGATAAAGCATATTTCATAAATGATCACCCTTTCTGTTAGTACTTAGTCGAGAAACCTTTTGCCGCAAATACAGAATGACAGCGGCGTCCCATGGATTGAACCAAGCGTTTTAGTTCATCAGGTGTTATAATGGAAAACCAAAATTGTATGATTGCAATTGTGTTTTATTCCTTAGTTGCTTCTGATTAACAAGTTTCTTTAATAAGCTCCACAGATTTTCTATTGGATTCCGGTCAGGGCTATTACTTAGCCATACTAGCAGTATAATATGATTCCACAAACTACATTTTGCACATAGCAGCAACATGACAAGGAGCTGAATCCTGTTGAAATGCGCATACAGACTCAATTATCCTGCAAAAGATCACATTCCGAAGGGTTCAGGTTTGGCTCAATACACTATATTGACAAAAGTCACCAAACACCCCTTCAAAAGCAAATGAAAACATCCACTGCGTTGTTAAGATGCGCGGTAAGCTGCAAACGGTATAAAAACAAGCCACGCCGGCGTCTCATCGTGATCATATCGCACTGTGAGGTTGAGTGAAAATGTCGCTGCGGAAGAGAACTGACTTTGAGAAAGGAAAGATTGTTGGGTGTTATGTTAGTGGGTTGTCCGTAAGAGAAACAGATAGGCGTTTAAATATACCCAAATCTTCCGTTTTTGATGTACAGAATGAGTGGAAGATACATGGCGTGCCTGAAGCAGCAAAACGTACCGGCAGACCAAAGAAACTTGGCGATAGGGGACGTCGAAGCCCCAGGAAAGAGGTTGCAACAAATCAACGGAGTACTGCACAAGACATGAGAGTACAGGTGAGTAAAATTGCTGGAACCTCGGTATGAACACGTACCATTCGCAGAGAACTTCATTCCATGGGTTACCGTGGTCGTGCGGTTGCTCATAAGGCTTTTATCTCCACTCAGAATGCTACTCGTCGTTTAGCATGGTGTAAAGAGCATTTATCGTGGACCGTAGATCAATGGAAACGGGTCCTATGGACTGATGAATCCAAATACACAATCCATCAGTTTGATGTCCATGTGTGGGCATGGCGGCAGCCGGGAAGACGCTATTTACCACAGTATACTGTTTCTTCGGTCACGTTTGGAGCTGGCAGTGTACTCGTGTGGGGGTGTTTTTCGTGGAATGGTCTCGGCCCATTGGTTATCGTTGACAAACTTGTTAACCAGCACATCTACCTCGATATTCTGGACAATTATGCGTTACCAACTTTGTGGCAATACTGTGGAACCGAGCCTTGTTGGTACCAGCAGATAATGCACCGAGCTATAAATCAAGAACTGTTACGGCGTGGTTTGACGATAATTCCGTATCGTGTGTGGACTGGCCAGCACAGAGTCCTGATCTTAATCCCATAGAGCACCTATGGGATGAATTAGAGCGCCACATAAGAAGTTTGGAACCAAGGACTACTACTAAGCAACAGTTAGAGGAAACATTATGTACCGAATGGAAGCGCATACCTATCGCCGTGATCCAAAACCTTGTCGAAAGCATGTCTCGAAGGGTCAGTGCATACATTATGGCCAAGGGTGGACCGACACCGTACTAATGTATGTCCATAAATGCTATGTCATGTTTCTCTTCTAGGTGTCCGGTGACTTTTGTCAATATAGTGTATATCAATGACGCATTTTCTTTTTTGCCATTTAAAGTACCATTAATCCCACAAATTCTTCCCACCTTTTCCTGTCATACAACCACAAATCATAACACTAACCGGATGCTTCACGGAAGGTGTGGCAACAAATTTTCTCCATTTCTTCTATAATGAGTAAAATTTTCCGGCTGGACGTGTAGTGCAGGAAAGCTTACGTTAAGTCACGTTAGGGTTATTGAAAGGTTACTTGACGTAGCTAAAGTGTGCTTAATCTTCAAAGTGCTAGAGTTTGTTTAGGTAAGACACGCACGTGCAATAAATTCCAAGAATATGGAATTTATTTTTTACTCAGCGTTTCTCATTATCTTGAATATCAGTAATATGTATAACTTCGGTTTTAATACATTAGTACCTTGAAGGCACCTTATTAGAGCGGTAAACACAATATACCCTGAACTTAACGAAAACACTCAATGAAATAGACTTAACGGCCAGACAGAGGTCTGACAATAAAGTGAACTAAGAAAACGTACTCACTTTTAACCTTTTATTGGGGAGCTCCTGGTATTCCTCAAATACACACTCCAAAATAACACAACTACTGATAGCCCGAACTTTCGTACTATCGTAATATCGTAGAAACGTAGGTAAATCGCATATCAATAATCAGGAAGAACCTATCACATATAAAACGAACCTCTTTGGTATACTTGAGCGCGCCTATATATACTGCATACCACCACGTCATGACTCACACTCGTTGCCACATATAATTCAGCGGGAGAAACAACATCTCGTTAAGTGAGAAGATAATTTGCATAGAAAAATAAAATAACAAGAGATAGTAAAATCAAAACGAAACTGAATCTAGAGTATACGTTACACTTCTTCTTGTATCTTCACCAAATATAGATATTCTGGTCTGGTCACTCCAGATGACTCTGCCCCATTGTTCCGCAAACCAACTATCATGGTTTTAGCCCATTCTAATTTCTTCCTTCTTTGTTTGGGAGACAGAGAAATGGGTTATTCCTTGGAATGCAGGAATTTAAACTCTTTGAGTCTACGTGTAACGGTCTTAGCCTTCATCTTTAAACCACATTGCGACAATTTATTTTCAATTGGCTCAGAGGATTTTCTTCTGTAACTTAAAAACAACCTTTTAAATATTCTGGGTCCACATGCTATCGTGCATTTTTCCTACCTTTATTAGTTTAGTTTTTAATTGATTGAGTCTGCTGATACCTCTTGAACAGCTTAGAAATACCTCCTTTGGTTAGATTTCCATCTACTTTTCTTATGATTTCCTCATAGGTGTCGCCTTCTTCATGTACAGTTAGTATTTTACATTGCTTTCTAAGTGACAAGTCGTTTCACACTGTTTGTTATCTTACAAAGTTACACAGCTTACTAAGTTATCAAGTAATAGACAAATCCATGAAAAAATCGGTGGCTGACTTGATGACACTCTTACAACTGAATAGAAGTTCTATTATTAGCTCTGATACCTGGAAATGAGAGCTGACTCATACTAACACGTTACTAGTTCCATGCTGTCTCATAATTACACCTGATTTGCCCTTAGAACACTCAGTCTCATTGGTCACTTTTGAGTTAAGGAAATCGACTTCTTGTTACGTAAGGCAGTTGTAGTTTCCTTTTCTGATTATTTGGCTATAACCTTTGGTATAATAAAGATAATTTAACACAATTTTTTGCATTACATTTTACATTATATTATCTTTCTAATGATATATAATTTTAAGTATTACTGTAAAAATGACAGATGTTATGAGCCATCAAACCTTGGAAATACAAATTTTTCTAAAGTTTTCCACAATTTTGTCCACTCCTGTAAATGACCACATTCCGGGTTGCTATTTTAAAACTTCTAGGAATTTAAATGTCCTAAAAATGACTGGTGATCAAGAATTGGAGGATTTTTGAAGGAAAAGTTTTTTACTCATTTTCATGCATGAACAAAAAAAGGTTTACGAACGTTAGAGCTCCATCGTACAATACTGTTATTTACACACAAAGCTAACTTACAAAGTTTTGCAACCGACAGATTTTCACAAAGAATTTACGAAACTTTCAGTGAGCTCATGTTTAAAAATAACTTTCATTTTTATCATTTTTGAGCTTCTGATTTTCAAATCAAAGCACTATTTCTAGCAACTATTGGGGTTTATCAAAATAATGGAAACACTTACGGTTTGGGGAGAACTTTTTATTAATAAGCTGTAAGCCCACTTTCAGCTTTCAAAACAGAAGCAATTCGACTTCGAATAGGCTAATAATACAAGTTATGTAGATATGATAATGGCATTTGGGACCATTATTCCTGTAAAACATGTTCCAACTGTGCCAGTGAAGTTGTAGGTGAAAATTATTATCTCAACTTCTGCTCCAGATATTCTAACTATTAGTTTTTTTTTAACGGAAAACGTTTTGCACCGCGGGTCCGGTACGGGGGGGACTATGCGAAAGTCGATGTTATGATTTTGTGTATACCAGATAAATCTTAATAACTTTAAAGCTATAACGCATATCGAAATAAGCAATACACGGTTTAAAAGAGCAAGGA
Source organism: Macrothele yani (assembly GCA_039090855.1). Taxonomy (NCBI): domain Eukaryota; kingdom Metazoa; phylum Arthropoda; class Arachnida; order Araneae; family Macrothelidae; genus Macrothele; species Macrothele yani. The sequence goes on from CM077028.1 coordinate 102,232,585, forward strand.
TGAAAGAATGTCACGCGACATTAGCCTTGAGCGCGTGACGTCACACGCCGCCACAAGATTGTAGCCAAGTTGCAGTGGAATATTACCGGTTCGCCACGCGGCAAAAATAGTATAGCTCAAGAACGCATACGCGTAGGACGTTGTGTGAGGTTTTGTTTAACAGAGCTCGACGAGTACTATAAAATAAAACTCTCATAGTGACAATAGTGTAAGAACTTGAAAAAATATACGGTGACAAAGTGTTGAGCTTGATCAAATTCCGTTAAAATTTCAAACATTTCGAAATATCTTCAAAACAAGAAGGTAAATGCCAATCGTAAACGCTCACAAAGTGAAAGAAGAATAAATGAGGAATCCTAAAAGGCCCCTATGGCAGCAGCAGAACGAATTCTGAGGATGAGGCGGCGTCGACAAGTTGAGGCGATTACCAGTCGCGCAGACGCCGCAACTCCTAACGCCAGTTCACAGGCGATGGATGTCAACAGTGAGATAGAACCGATGGAGTGCGACGAAATACAAGCAGATGAAACGTTTGAGAATCGAGATTTAGCCTTTATAACCCATTGGCGTCTGGCGACGAGGCACTTTGAAAAGTTGTTCTATGGTAACAAGTTGGGTTTTGTTTGTGGAGTTTGGAATCGCATTTGGTTCCAAATTGATTTAAAACGGCCCAATGCAGCTATGTTGCAGTGTGTCGGTGACTCCATTCATGATGGCAACCACTTTGAGAACGAGAATATGAGAGCTAAACAGTGTATGAAATCAAAGCCACACGTACTCTCCAAGCGTAGTGTATTTGTATATGAGTTGGACACAGGTGAACAAGCGTACTTGTAACATCTCGCTCGGTGGCAAAGTTAGGTGTAAGCGCACGCAATTCCCAGTTGTGTTGGCGTGTGCTCTGGCCGTTCACAAGTCCTAGGGCAGTACATTCGACAGAATGGTATATGACTACGACAAGAGCCAACAGACGTCTTTGGTCTACGTAGGGCTAAGCAGAGTGATGAGCATCGACGGATTGTACTTGATTGATGCAAAAAACGACTTCAACTTCTATCACGGGGCAGAGGCAGCAACGCGCCAGGGCTTAAAGATGTGACCGACGAATACTTGCGACTTGAGAGACATCAGCTGCACACGGTAACTACAGACGTTGAGAAATTCTGTGGATTCAATAAATACAACAACACTACTGACGACGACGGTGACGGCGACAAAAGAGAGTCTTTAATAGTGTGCACGTTTAACATTCAAAATTTGGTGGCACACAACTCGGACTTGAGCAGCGACCCGGTCACTTCACACTCCGACTACTTGTCACTCACTGAGACTTGGATGGATAAAGACAAAATCGTCGGCATACCCGGCTTCAAACACATGGAGTCCAAAGACTGCGACAGACACGGAGATGACGACGACCACGACCAACAGCCCAGTAAGAGTCATGGCACTGGCAAGAAGAAGCGTAGTGGACTCTACGGTGACACGGCAGTCTTCAAGAATCAGAAAACTTGCAGGGTTTATGTCGCTAGACCCGTTCCACGACGGCTAATACCCAAGTATTCTGAATTCAATTGTCTACAGGATATTCATGTCGGCGAAGGCGTACTAGTGGAAGTTGAGATACCCAACCAATTCAAATCCGTTCTAGTGTCAGTCTATATTCATCCACAGACACTACTCAACTACATCGGGATGTTTCTCTTTCAACTAATGTTTTACTGCACAGAGCATGTCAGAACAATAGTTAGCGACTGGTCCTGCGATCCCAACATACCGCTTCTGCTCACCGGAGACTTTAACATTAAGGCTTCGAACGATTGTCCGAAACAGTCTCTGAACGACAAGTTCATATTGGTGTTGGCCACGGATCCAAGTGACTTCACAACTTTTAAGAATACCACGATAGACTTAACGTTCTCTAGAGATATAAGTGTAGCATGTAAGTCTTACATATCGTATTACTCGTAGCATTGTCCTGTCTTCAACAAAATTTTACAAATTAGTCAGCATTGTGAGAAATAAATAAAATAAAAGACATGCAAGTTCGTTGCGCTCATTTCTTTCTTACCAACCCTACGAACACCCCGTCCGGACTACACCGCCTGGGTAAGACGTTTTCCGCCAATAAAACCTCAGCGGAAGTGACCCCAACACTACCTACCCCGTATTTTGTTTTAATTGGAGGTTTAACGACTACCATGAGCAACTCAGGGGACTATAAGCAGTCGCCCGTCCCTAATTTAGGGCCACTGGTTCCGCGGAATGGAGAGGGCCAGCGCCGTGAGACGAACACAACATCCATGTCTCACTGGGATTCGAATCCGGATCCATCTCGGTGGAATGATCAAAAACCGACCACTGCACCCCCGGGCGGCCCACTAATTTCCGACGAACTGTTAGGACGGAAACCGGATCATTCCGACTATTAGCGGTGCCTTGCTCTTGTGCTTTTGTTGTACAATCCGTGACAAATTATCCTATCCCTATCTGACATCTTCGTATGGAATCCCCAATTTGCACGTTTGGAGGCAACGTTGTGTCCTTTTTGATAGGTAGTCATAATCTTCGATACAGTTCCTCGTGTAACACATACAATATTTCTGCCGTTCTAGTTACTGAAGCTCCTGCAAGATGCATACCAATGATAAAGCCTTTTATGAGGCACCTGAGATCTGACATTGTCGACAGTTACTCCTCAACAGCTGTTTCATCTGCGACTCTGACACTGCTACATGTTGGTTGACACTGTACTGCACCCCTTTATATATCTCACATCGTGGGTGACGTCGTCTCTGTGGTTTGCACACGGCGCGTTGCATGTACTCTAGTCGCAATTGGTGTTTTCATTATTTTGATAAACCTCTGTAGAATTGCTAATGCAGATCCGAAAGCAAATTTTCTGGTACTGAGACCAAATAGGATATTTCTTACACCGTGTCTAAGCCTGCAGCGGTTTACAACACATTTGAGACCCCTCATCTGCACTTCCAAAAGCCGATTAAAGCAATTCGTTTTTTGGTGAGCTTTAAGACATATTTCCTGTATAAAATTATACGTAATTTTCACTTAAGGAAGAGTAAAGGTACATTTCAATTTTTTTCAATGTTCGTTCTTGAAAAAGTGCGATTTCCAAAATTCATTTGACATCAGATACCATTCGCTGCGAGGAGCATTTTGCATATATATGTCTGAGTTTTTCGATATGAAACGTTTTGCCGCTAGATGGTGTTAGTGTACTTTTGTGCGCAACTGTGCCTCCGGTTTTAAAGTAAAATAGAAAAGAAAATTTCTTGTACTGCAAGCCATTCCTCAATGTAATGATTGCGAATATTACCCCCTTTAAGTAACGTACAGCTTTGCCTCTTGTCAAGCGGATATGTACAAACTGTTTTATTTCTGTATCTGCTTCTAAATGTTGCGCTTGAAAAATACTTTCTCTGTCACATAAATCTCGTTATGAAGACGATTTTGCGCACATTTTATAACATTTCATGAAAAACAGATCTGTTTCTAGAGGACGTCATTTCATGTTTCTATTGCAGCACCATATCCTAATGGAAACATCCTTCTCATCAGATACCATTTGTGGCGCAGTGGTCTAAGCGATGGCTTCTGATCATTCGTCTGAGATGGGTCCGGGTTCGAATTTCGGTGAGGCATGGATGTTGTGTTTGTCTAACGGCACTAGCTCTTTCCCTTCCCTGGAACCAGTGGCCCTAAATTAGGGACGGGCGACTGCTTATATCCCACTAAGTTGCTCACGGTGGCCGTTAAACCTCCAATAAAAATAAATAAATAAATACACAAGTCACTGTGAAGGATATTTTTTTTTTTCGAAAAATTTTGTTTTACCGTTGGGGGATGTAAATTTACATTACGTTTCCATCCATATCGCTGCTTGTAACAGTGTAACCGTGGCTTCCATATTTATTCAAAAGCGACATTCTGAAGCCATTTTAGAGATAGTGAATTCTAGTCATTTTCTTTCATTTCCCGCCATTTGGATGAAATGGGCAGCGGACAGGCAAAGTACCTTTTTCCCACGAATCGTAGCAGAGGGGCTGCTATATTTATAGTTTCGTCGATGTGAGAAGAATGAGACTGGACATTATTGCTTCTCCGCTGACCCAAGCAGTCCGATGCAGAGGGTCAATTAATGAATCTTACGTTTTCGGAGAAGAGGCATCTTTAGGGTGTGGCTTTGCTTAGGAGGAATTTTCGTCGGGCTTGACACGAGGGGAGAGTTCTGGTTCGGGGGTCGGCTATCGGGGAAGAGAAGAGCAAGAGAGAAGTCGGTGGCAGAAAGTCGACGAAGCAGGAGATCTTTAGCGGGGGTGGCAGTATCTTCGGGAAGAAGGGAAGGAATTCAGTCCGATGATGAAAGAGACGGAAGGAGATTATGAGGGGTTAATATGTAGAAAGAACGGAGATCAGGACAAGGCTTAAAGACATTCCCCGTAACATCTGAATAAAAGTTTTCCTCACTGCAAAATTTAGCCTCAGTCGATTCACTTTTCTATGCTTTGTATTGTATTTATCTGCTCCAGTTGGGAGAATTACGGATTATACCACCGATACCGAACTTACTGCAAAGGAAGCATCAAACGAAACTTCCACACAGGCCGCTGTAATAGAACTCAGCACCAAGCCCTGTAATAACAGTTAGATTTGAAAAAATCCCCTTGTTTCGGATATCTTTCAGCTCAAGGAACATGTTGCGTTTAATTCCTGATTTTTTTGCAACGGACATTTCTACCGCTGGTGGGCGTAAGTCTATATAAAAAATACTGCGTGCATAGTGTATTTTAAGTAATATGCAGTTTTTCCTGCCAGACGACGTAGATGCATTTTCTCTTTCGTTTATTTTTCCAATTTTTAAATACAGTCAAACTTGTTTCATTCGAAGCTGAAGGGACTGCTAAAAAATTTCGAATTAGGAAAGTTTTAATATGGGCAAGAAAAATAACTTCAAACATCAATTCAGTGAAGTAAAATACAGTATCATCTTATTCACAGATTTTTCATGGCATTATGTACAGTGCAGCATATTTACTATTTTTTTAAAAAAGCTATAATTTTTTTATTGTTTTTTAGAGTTATTACTCTGAGTTGTAGTAAACCCTTCTAGTTTATTGAGCGCCTGGAAAATAGAGTGATTTACGTTCTGCTGTTCATAAACAAACCGTCTCAACTCTTAGATGATGTGGTCCATGGACCGCATTATCTAACAGTTGATATTGGTCTCGGCTTTTCTGGAAGTTCAGGCTGCCCTACATCTGAAAATGCACTGTCATTTTCCAAAATTTCTGTATCTATCAGTTCGTCGCAAAATGTCGGTATCTATCAGTTGTTCATAACATCTGCCAAAATTTTTGTATCTATAAGTTCGCCGCAAACTGTTAGGTTCTCGTCCAAGTTCACAAAATCGACAAAACCACAACACGATACACTGCACGATAGGAATAACAAAATAAAGACGACAGTGACACTACGGTAAACAAGAAAGATGACACCGAATTTTCGGGTGTAATAAGCACGTCTTTTAAATCCGTTCTGACGCAAATTAAATTTATCAAAGCTATTCAAAGTCAATGGAACCGGTATGGAAAACAATAGATCTGACGAAAGAAAGAAGATTTTCAATCGGGTTTTTAATTCCTCAGATATTGCTGCAAACGCAATCGTGAGCTTACGAACTCTTAGAAACAGAGATATCGACAAAATAAGATGTGACTTTACGTCCCCTGGTGGGAAAACCATGCATTATTTTGGGAAGACAGTATTCTCAAAAGGTTTATCCATATAAGTGGTATCGGTCCAAGAAAAAAAATTAGTCGAGTTTTCAGCAGCCCAGATTTTGCAACAAATACTTCAGAAGCAGAAATTAACACTTATGACCGCTGGTGGCTAAACCATTCTTTACCAAACATTAGAAATTATGTGAAAAATATTTTCCATCAGGTCTTGTATGCGATACTGGAAGATTTTCTCAAACCAGAGCTTTAAAAGCAGAAATAACGCAGAAAACGCAATTTATCTTTGTGCCCCATAGCGGAGAGCCTATGATTTACTTGAAAATTTTGAATTTATAGGAAAAACATTTCGCATCAGAAACACTATCCAACAAAGAATGAATCTTTCAAATCGTACTCTTAGAAGTAGAGATATTGACAAAAATAAGATATATATCTACGCCCCCTGGCGTAGAAACCATGCATTATTTCAAGAAGAAAATTTTCCTAAAAGGTTTGTCGACATGAGTAGTATCGGTCAACAAACGACTTTTTTTTTCAGTCGAGATTTTAGAAGCTCATATTTTGCAGCAAATAGAACAGAAGCGGAAATTAAGACTTACGCCACCTGGTGGCCAAACCATTTCTTACGAAAATTAGAAATTATGTGCAAACGATTTCCCATCAGGAGCTGTATGCTGTGCAGAAAGAATTCTTCAAATCGGAGATTTAGAAGCAGAGATATAGGGGGAAACGCAGTTTACATTTACACCCCCTAGCAGAAAGTCTATGAATTACTTGAAAATTTTGAAAATATATGAACCACATGTCACACTAGAAACACTATCCAACAAAGAAGGAATTTTTCAAATCGGACTCCTAGAAGTAGAGATATTGATAAAAAATAAGATATACATCTACGCTCCCTGGCGGAGAAATCATGCACTATTTTAAGGAGAAAAGGTTTCTAAAAGATTTGTCAACATGACTAGTATGGGTCAACAAACGACGTTTTTTTCAATCGAGAATTTAGAAGCTCATATTTTGCTGCAAATACAACGCAAGCGAAAATTAAGATTTACGCCCCCGGTGGCCAAACTATTTTTTTTACAAAAATTAGAAATTATGTGCAAACGATTTCCCATCAGGAGCTGTATCCGGTGCAGAAAAAATTTTTCAAATCGGAGATTTAGAAGCAGAGATATAGGGGAAAACGCAATTTACCGCTACGCCTCCTAGCGGAAAGTCTATGATTTACTTAAAAATTTTGAAATTATATGAAAAACATGTCACACGGAAAACACTATCCAACAAAGAAGGATTTTTTTAATCGGACTACTAGAAGTAGAGATATTGACAAAAATAGGATGTACATCTACGCCCCCTGGCGGAGAAACTGTGCAATATTTTAAGAAGAAAATATTCCGAAAGGTTTATCGATGTAAGTCATTCCACGAAATAATTTTTTCAATCGATATTTTAGAAGCTCCGATTTTATGGCAAATACATCAGAAGCAAAAATTAACATTTACGATCCCAGGTGGCCAAAGTATTCTTTACCAAAAATTTGAAATTATATGCAAAAGAATTTGCATCAGGAGATGTATCCGCTGAAGAAAACATTTTTCAAATCGGAGTTTTAAAAGAAGAGTTATCGAAAAAAATGTAATTTACTTTTACGCGTCCTAGCGGAAAATTTATGCGTAATTTGAAAAAGTAACTATATCGAAAATACTCTTCGACATAAATGGAATCGAAAGATAAAAAAATTTCAATCGGATGTTTAGAAGCAAATATGTGGAATAAAACGTATTTTTGAATTCGACATCATCTGCATTTACGCCCTCTACCGGCAAAATTGTACATAGTAAAAAAAAACGAAATAAAGAATCATCATTTGCATATTTCAAGCTTCCGAATGCAAAAAGAATTTTTAAATCGGACCAACAGTTGTAGAGATATCGTGAGTACGGGCGGACTGACGGACGGACGGACGGACAGACAGACACACACCGATAACAGAAGCACGATCTTTTTTACGCTTTCCAACCGTAATTTGAAGAAGCGTATATGCCCCAGCTCTGTCCGTCCGTCCGTCCGCTTGTCCGCACGATAACTGGCGTAAAAATGGGTCGATTTCGATAAAATTTTAGTATGTGGTAGGAGACCACCCGGGGACGAACCCTGTTGAAAATGGGACAAATGGGGTCAAAGGTCACGACGTAGGAGCGGGATCATTCCATTACTCTTATGCGTCATAACTTGCGAAAATATGGTTCGATTTCAATGAAAGTTTACTATGTGGTAGGAGACCGCCAGGAGACGAACCCTATTCAAAATGGGTGAAGTGGGGTCAAAGGTCAGGACATAAAATCAGGATGAATTCCATTGCCCTTATGCGTCATAACGTGTGTAAAAATGGTTCGATTTCGATGAAATTTCAGTATGTAGTAGGGGACCACTGGGGACGAACCCTATTCAAAATGGACGAAATGTGGTCAAAGGTCAGGTTATAGGATTGCGATCCATTCCATTGTCCTTATCCCATATTATTAAGGTGGACGTCAAGCAATTTTGCTTCCTATACTTCCAATGGAAATACTTTTGCACACATTTCCTTCACAATTAATGTGTTCCCAAGGATGAGAATTTGAACATCGATTAAAATAACTTCATATTATAACTTGGAAAACTTAATATTTTCTAAAACATAACCATAATTATATTAAAAATCAATAACTTTTTCCTTTGGTGGTACTGAAACCAGAGAAAAGATGGCGCAACCTGCACTTTGATGATGTCAGTGGACAAAAAACTGTTGGATTGCATAATTACGGTTTGGTTTAGAAAATATTAAGTATTCCAAGTTATGAAAATGAAGCTATTTTAATCGATGTTCAAATTTTCATCCTTTTGAACGCATTAATTGTTCAGAAAAAAGATGGCGCGACCTGTATTTTCATGACGTCAGTAGACAAACAAATGTTGAATTGCATAATTATGGTTATGTTTTAGAAAATATCAAGTATTGCAAGTTATAAAATGGAGATCTAATATATGTTATAAAATGAAGTTTTAATCGATGTTCAAATTTTCATCCTTGGGAACGCATTAATTGTGAAGAAAATGTGTACAAAAGTTTTTCCATTGGAAGTATAGGAAGCAAAGTTACTTGACGTCCACCTTAAAGTAGCAATTCTTGTGTGTATGTACGTACATTTTATTTTGGAAACGGCTCTAAGAATTTTGACCATTTTCTGGTACTGGAAATCCATTTAGCTTGATCTCGACTTCAGAAGAATTCGTTTAGTGGGTTAAATAAGCACCCCGAATTACAACGTTTTTAGTGATGGCGTTGTTCCATTAATGTTACCAATGCTTAGAAATCTTATGACGTCACAACTCGCGTTTGAGAATGTTAGCGCGCGGTCATGCCATTTATCTCATTAGGTCACGCGTTGTTTGTGAATCCTATTAAAGATTTATGACGTCACACCTTGCTAGCAGTTAGTCGCGATTCCCATCTGCCTCATTACGTCACGCGCTGTGTGCGTATGTCCGTCGGCACGATAACTCGCGTAACAACAGTTGGATTTCGATGAAATTTTAGTTTCTGGTAGGGGATCACCTGGGAAGGAACCCTATTTAAAGTGAACGAGATGGGGTCAAAGGTCAGTTCATAGGAGAGGGATCCATTCCACTGGTGTTATGCGCCATAACTAACGTAAAAAACTTTCGATTTCGATGAAACTTTAGTATGTGGTAGGTAACCACCTGGTGACAAACCTTATTGAAAATGGGCGAAATGGGGTCAAAGGTTAGGACACAGGAGCGGGATCTATTCCATAGCCCTAATGCATCATAACTTTCGTAAAAATGCTTCGATTGCGACAAAACTTTATCATGTTATTTCGGAGGTATACCAAGCCGGTTCTGTTGAATATTATCGAAATGGGATCAAAGGTCAGGGCACAGGACCGAGATTTATTCCACAGACATTATTCTTATAACTTGAGTGATAACTTGAGTAATGATTTCTGTAATGTTGGAAAGCGTATTATAATCAATGCATTGAATGATTTTACTAACTTGTTTTACAAAAGACCTGCTAAAAAAGGCTGTGGCGACGTACTCCTTCCGTGAGTGCAAGCCGACTGGACTGAAAACAAGAGGTGGGCAACAAGTATTCTATGACACTCCTGTAGCGTGTCATAGAATAATGGCAGACACTGTCGCTACACATGCGTGCTACCTGACACTATCGACCGCTGCTGGCCTGGCCGTATGACATGTTGCCTACGCGAACTGCAGGCTGTTTTTCGTGGTCTGCGTGGCATTTTTACTTCGAATTATCCAACGAAAGTTCGATTTCCAGGTGAGTTTTGTACATTGTGTTAATAGGAAATTCAAAGAACGAAGGGAAATGTTCAAATTAGCCACGAATTCGAATTATGTACGTTCTAATGAGTCAAATTTGACTGTTTTGGTTTGAAAAATTATTTTTATGAAGGAAAGGATTCAAAAGACGTGCTCATTGTGAGAATTCGATGTCACCGATGAAATTTTAGTATGTGGTAGGGGATCACCCGGGGACGAACCCTATTGAACATGAGACAAATGGGGTCAAAGGTCACAACGTAGGAGCGGGATCATTCCATTACTCTTATGCGTCATAACTTGCGAAAATATGGTTCGATTTCAATGAAAGTTTACTATGTGGTAGGAGACCGCCAGGAGACGAACCCTATTCAAAATGGGGGAAGTGGGGTCAAAGGTCAGGACATAAAATCAGGATGAATTCCATTGCCCTTATGCGTCATAACGTGTGTAAAAATGGTTCGATTTCGATGAAATTTCAGTATGTAGTAGGGGACCACTGGGGACGAACCCTATTCAAAATGAACGAAATGTGGTCAAAGGTCAGGTTATAGGATTGCGATCCATTCCATTGTCCTTATCCCATATTATTAAGGTGGACGTCAAGTAATTTTGCTTCCTATACTTCCAATGGAAAAACTTTTGCACACATTTCCTTCACAATTAATGTGTTCCCAAGGATGAGAATTTGAACATCGATTAAAATAACTTCATATTATAACTTGGAAAACTTAATATTTTCTAAAACATAACCATAATTATATTAAAAATCAATAACTTTTTCCTTTGGTGGTACTGAAACCAGAGAAAAGATGGCGCAACCTGCACTTTGATGACGTCAGTGGACAAAAAACTGTTGGATTGCATAATTACGGTTTGGTTTAGAAAATATTAAGTATTCCAAGTTATGAAATGAAGCTATTTTAATCGATGTTCAAATTTTCATCCTTTTGAACGCATTAATTGTTCAGAAAAAAGATGGCGCGACCTGTATTTTCATGACGTCAGTAGACAAACAAATGTTGAATTGCATAATTATGGTTATGTTTTAGAAAATATCAAGTATTGCAAGTTATAAAATGAAGATCTAATATATGTTATAAAATGAAGTTTTAATCGACGTTCAAATTTTCATCCTTGGGAACGCATTAATTGTGAAGAAAATGTGTACAAAAGTTTTTCCATTGGAAGTATAGGAAGCAAAGTTACTTGACGTCCACCTTAAAGTAGCAATTCTTGTGTGTATGTACGTACATTTTATTTTGGAAACGGCTCTAAGAATTTTGACCATTTTCTGGTACTGGAAATCCATTTAGCTTGATCTCGACTTTAGAAGAATTCGTTTAGTGGGTTAAATAAGCACCCCGAATTACAACGTTTTTAGTGATGGCGTTGTTCCATTAATGTTACCAATGCTAAGAAATCTTATGACGTCACAACTCGCGTTTGAGAATGTTAGCGCGCGGTCATGCCATTTATCTCATTAGGTCACGCGTTGTTTGTGAATCCTATTAAAGATTTATGACGTCACATCTTGCTAGCAGTTAGTCGCGATTCCCATCTGCCTCATTACGTCACGCGCTGTGTGCGTATGTCCGTCGGCACGATAACTCGCGTAACAGCCGTTGGATTTCGATGAAATTTTAGTTTCTGGTAGGGGATCACCTGGGAAGGAACCCTATTTAAAGTGAACGAGATGGGGTCCAAGGTCAGTTCATAGGAGAGGGATCCATTCCACTGGTGTTATGCGCCATAACTAACGTAAAAAACTTTCGATTTCGATGAAACTTTAGTATGTGGTAGGTAACCACCTGGCGACAAACCTTATTGAAAATGGGCGAAATGGGGTCAAAGGTTAGGACACAGGAGCGGGATCTATTCCATAGCCCTAATGCATCATAACTTTCGTAAAAATGCTTCGATTGCGACAAAACTTTATCATGTTATTTCGGAGGTATACCAAGCCGGTTCTTTTGAATATTATCAAAATGGGATCAAAGGTCAGGGCACTGGACCGAGATTTATTCCACAGACATTATTCTTATAACTTGAGTGATAACTTGAGTAATGATTTCTGTAATGTTGGAAAGCGTATTATAATCAATGCATTGAATGATTTTACTAACATGTTTTACAAAAGACCTGCTAAAAAAGGCTGAGGCGACGTACTCCTTCCGTGAGTGCAAGCCGACTGGACTGAAAGCAACAGGTGGGCAACAAGTATTCTATGACACTCCTGTAGCGTGTCATAGAATAATGGCAGACACTGTCGCTACACATGCGTGCTACCTGACACTATCGACCGCTGCTCGCCTGGCCGTATGACATGTTGCCTACGCGAACTGCAGGCTGTTTTTCGTGGTCTGCGTGGCATTTTTACTTCGAATTATCCAACGAAAGTTCGATTTCCAGGTGAGTTTTGTACATTGTCTTAATAGGAAATTCAAAGAACGAAGGGAAATGTTCAAATTAACCACGAATTCGAATTATGTACGTTCTAATGAGTCAAATTTGACTGTTTTGGTTTGAAAAATTATTTTTATGAAGGAAAGGATTCAAAAGGCGTGCTCATTGTGAGAATTCGATGTCACCTTCTTTGTTTAGAAGAATTGGGGGATTTGGTAGATAAAGAGAATTTCCTACGTAGTATGTAGACACATTGCACTGCAGACTGCGCCTTATTTTTGGTGATGAGGTACGTGATTCGTTTAAAACAATGTTTTTCATTTCCCAATCAAGTGCCGTGAGGTGCTTCTTTGTGGAAACGTAAACTGTGATATTTCTGCTCAAACGAAGACGCAGAGTTTATTATCCAGCAGGGCAGTATAATGTGTCTACATACCAACTAAGAAATTTCGAGGTTAACAGGCGTCCGGTTTTTCTTAGATTACTTCTCGTATGGCTCTGTTTCCTGTATGCTTCCATCATTTATTTTATAAAAAAAAATGTAATTTGAAAATTTTCGTTTGACATTCTATGTAATTCAAAGCAGGAAAAAGTGCATTTTCTCTTTTCATCTTTACAGTGCGTCCATCGGATGTCCGCATCATACCAAGGCATTCTGCTGTTCGTGAAAACAGCGTGATGGAGTTGTGGTGCTCTTCAAGCGGATCTAGACCCTCTCCGGAGATCACGTGGTGGATGTCTTACTCCCAGCTGACTAATGCAACTGTGGAAGAGAAGGGGAATGTGACGACCAGTACTCTGGTTCTCAGCGTAACTGCAGAAGATCACGGGAAAACCGTTACCTGCAAAGCAGAAAATCGTAAACTCCAAGACAGTATTTTGACTGACAATATCACACTTAGTGTTACCTGTGAGTAAAATGCAACATTTCAAAATATTCTTTACGCTTAGTTTTCGATAAAACCAGTACAGGCTATCAATTTTCAACTTCAGTGAGAAATCTTCGGAACTCATTAGAATTTCTCCTCATACACTATCTACCAACAGGTAATTGGACACCTGTGATAGCAAAGGAAAACGAAGTTTATTCACCTTCAATAGTTGGCGGAGCCTCCACGAGCGGCGATTACAGCTGCGACCCTCCGGGGTATACTCTCAACCAAGCGTTGTACGACGGCTAGCGGTATTTTCTTCCACTCGGCTTGGAGAAGACAGGTCAGTTCCTACACCGATTTCGGACGGTGGGGGGCACCCCTTAAGTCGACGCTCCAACTCGTCCCAGAGGTGCTCGGTAGGGTTAAGGTCCGGGCTCTGAGCAGGCCAGTCCATTCGATTAACCCCATTGTCACCATACCAAGCCATGGTGGACCTCGCAACATGACAGGGGGCATTGTCATCCTGAAGGTAGCATGGTCCACCCCGTAGAACTGCCACAACGTAGGAAGCGCATGGTCATCCAAAATGGTGCAGTAGGTCTCGGCGTTGAGTCTACCAGGAATTTCGACCAAGGGTCCCGTGCCATACCAGGAGAAACACCCCCATAGCATAATTCCACCGCCGCCGAACTTCACAGTTGGCACAATACATTCCGGCAGGAGGCGTTCTCCAGGCAGACGCCAAACCAGACCCTGCCATCCGAACGGTAGAGGGTGAACCTTGATTCGTCTCTCTAGAGAACCTGTTTCCACTGTTCAACGGTCCATTGTCGACGTTCTTTGCACCACGTTAGCCGAGCAGCGCTATTGGACTTGGTGATCAAAGGCTTGTGGGCGGCAGCACGTCCATGATAACCGAGCAGATGGGCTTCCTTGCGGATGGTATTCATCAAAAGAACACTCCGGGAAGCCTGTTGAAACTCCTCGCGGATGTGGCCCATCAATTTGGTGCGGTTCTTCCGAATTTCTCTGGCCAGCACCCGTCGGTATCTAACTCCCAGTTTTGTAGGTCTGCCGGGTCGGAGCACTTTCCGACAGTCACCTCTCATCTTCCACTTGCCAATCACGTAGGCCACTGTCGATTTTGGGTACTTCAACTAGCTGGATATGTCACGTATGGATCGGCCATTTCTGTGATACCCGACGATTACACCTTTCTCGAAATCAGAGAGCTCCGAACTGCGTGGCATCTTGCATGCGACTGGTTGCGTTGTTGTTTCCCACACGATATTTAGCGGCGGCGGCCGTGACGTGTATTAGGACCGCAGATATTGTCGATTGCTAGGGTGTCCAATTACTTGTTGGTAGATAGTGTATTACCTGACTTTCTCAAACGAAATATTTTCGAAATATTACTAATGGTAATGCACCAACTGCTGTTGTTGTATTTTCATAGTGCGTTAACGCAATCGTTGTTTTATATAGAGAAATCAACCATTCAGCATGTGCAAATTCGTTTCCATATTGATGATACAACTAATTTTTTTTAAGGGTGAATAAATATCTCCATCGCTCTTTCCACGTTAAGCAACGCACAGCAACCGAAAAATTGTTATTCGGCTGCCGTCGGGGAATCGAATCCCGAATCTCTCAATATCTAGCCGAGCGCGTTACTTACTAAGAGAAAATTTCCCGACGGAGGCCGAATAACAATTTTTGGTTGCTGCTTAACGTGGAAAGAGCGATGGAGTTATTTATTCAACTGACGCCACGTATTTAGATGATTTTCGCCTTCTTTAAGGGTGAAGAACTTGTTAAAATAATTAGTAAAATTAATAAAGACTTTTTTAAATCCTTTTTTAACGCACAGTTTCCTTTAAAAATTATTACAAATTTTTGCACTTCAGTTTCCAAAGACGACAAAAAATCTATTTTTGTGAATACTCAAGAAACGCTTTAAGCGTAGTAATACTCAAGAAAGAGGAGGAATATCAAGAAATGCTTTAGTACGTAGAAAGTGTACGAATACTCAAGAAATGCTTTAGTACGTAGTAAGTCCGTTTATTTTTGTTGTGTAATATGCATAAAGATTTGCCAAGCTTTCATTCTCCACTGGGTGCTTTTTCAAGGCAGTGGTAGACATAAAATGCCTACGATTGCCTTGAGAGAACCTCAGTGGATATCTTTTTCTAGGCATTTTGTGTCTACCATTGGCTTGAGAAAACTTCCCAGTGGAGAGTAAAAACTTGGCGAATCTTTATGCATGTTACACCACGAAAATAAACGGATTTACTACGCTTAAAGCGTTTGTTGATTACTCACAATCTGGTGTATTTAAGTAACGTATCCATTTTCCCGCTCTTTTTTAAAGGAAAACAGAATGAGTGATGAGATGCTTACTAAGAGAATATTTTCAGCCCAAGTGGCAGGAGAGAAAGGTAGAGGACGGCCCAGGAAATCGTGGAAGGGCCAGATTAAGGAATGCCTGCATGAGAAAACAATTATGAGTGTTAAATACGAAAGGTCTTGTGTACGTCGTGTGATGGATGCGAGCTGTGTGCCAAGATTGCTGTCAATGGAGACATTTGATACATCAGCAGTAAATAAATTCTCAGTCCCAAAGTTAAACTTCAATCTAGAATATATACACTATATTGAAAAAAGTCACCGGACACCTAGAAGAAAAACACGACATAACATTTATTGGCATACATTAGTACGGTGTCTGTCCACCTTTGGTCTTAATGCATGCACTGACCCTTCGAGACAGGCTTTCGACAAAGTTTTGGAACACAGCGATAGGTATGCGCTTCCATTCAGTATATAATGCTGCCGCTAACTGTTGCCTAGTAGTAGACCTTGGTTCCAAACTTCTTATGCGATGCACTAATTCATGCCATAGGTGCTCTATGGGATTAAGATCAGGACTCTGTGCTGGCCAGTCCACACACGATACGGAATTAGCGTCAAACCACGCCGTAACAGTCCTTGATTTATGGCTCGGTGCATTATCCTGCTGGTACCAACAAGGCTTGGTTCCATAGCATTGCTACAGAGTTGGTAGGACATATTTGTCCAGAATATCGAGGTAGATGTGCTGGTTAACAGGTTTGTCAACGATAACCAATATGCAGGGATCATACCACGAAGAACACCCCCCCCACGCACACACACACACAAGTACACTGCCAGTTCCGAACTTGACAGTACGAACAGTATACTGTGGTAAGTAGCGTTCCGCCGGCTGCCGTCATACCCACACATAGCCATCAGACTGATGGATCGTGTATTTGGATTCATCAGTCCATAGGACCCGTTTCCATTGATCTACGGTCCACGATAAATGCTCTTTACACCATGCTAAACGACGAGTAGCATTCCGAGTGGAGATGAAAGCCTTTTGAGCAGCCGCACGACCACGGTAACCCATGGAATGAAGTTCTCTGCGAATGGTACATGTACATACCGAGGTTCCAGCAATTTTACTCACTTGTACTCTCATGTCTTGTGCAGTACTTCGTTGATTTGCTGTAACGACTCTCCTGAGGCTTCGACGTCCCCTATCGCCAATTTTCTTTGGTCTGCCGGTACGTTTTGCTGCTTCAGGCACGCCATGTGTCTTCCACTTATTCAGTACATCAAAAACAGAAGACTTGGGTATGTTTAAACGCCTCTCTCTTTCTCTGATGGGCAACCCACTAATACACTGAGTGGCCACTTTATTATGAACACCTGACAGTTTTAAGCAAATGAGCTATGGCTGCACGCTGTTGCCGCAAGAGGACGAGGCTAGTATAAAAATGGAAAGCTCAGTGCTTGCGACAGTAGTAGAAGTGATTTTTGGGACTTTCAACGTGGGATGATTGTAGGAGAGATATGGAGCGAGTATCACCGAAACCGCCGCATTCGTGAAATGTTCCAGAGCAGCTGTTGTTAAAGTGTTTAAAGACTGGACTGTCAGCCAAGAAACTGGGTCTCTACGTGCAACGTGTGATCTTCATCGACTAGTGACTGCTCGGGCGGAACATAGTGTCCAGACTGGTAACAGACATCAGAAGGGCAACAATGCAGCAAATTACAGACCATCTTAATCAAGGATCACCTCAAATGATCTCTGCACGCACTGTTCGCCGTACGCTGCATCGGATGGGATATGACAGCCGGAGCCCTGTTCGAACACCTTTGCTGTCTGCAGTTAACAAGAGAAAATGTCTCCAGTTCGCACAGGAGCTCAAGGATTCGACAGTCGATAATTGGAAACAAATTATGTGGTCCGATGAATCACGTTTTCAGTTTCACCATGCCGATGGCCGAGTGAGAATTTGGCGGAAACAGCACGAAAGCATGGACCCCAAATGCATTGCTACAACCTTCAAGCTGGTGGAGGCAACGCTATGGCTTAGGGAATGTTTCCCTGACATGCTTTGGACCCTTTAATTCATGTTGATCAACGTGTGACTGGCACATCATGTCTAAACATCGTTGCGGACGATGTTTAGACATGATGGGTAAAGTGGGGATACGGGAACATTAGAGAGCCGAGAGCCGGTGAGCGTGGCCAGCTCTCGGCTCTCTAATGTTCCCGTATCCCCACTTATCCCTACTCGGTGAACAGAGCTGGCCACGCCCACCGGCTTTCGGCTCTCTAATTGTTCCCGTATCCCCACTTATCCCTACTCGGTATATAAATGTTATGTGTTGGCGGATGGCAACGGTGGGTGTGGAGCCACGTGTCCGCCATTTTTTCTTTTTTTTTAAATGCCGGAGAACAGATCTTTTGCACATGCTCCGTACACGTTTAATATACTTTGTAGCTTTTACCTAGGAGTTTTAGTGGGGACTAGCATTTTTTTCTTTTATTTAAAAATAGTTTTAGAAAAAATTTCTTCAAAGTGAAAAAAAAATGCTCTGATGGTTGCAGTGAGATTCGAACTCATTATGAATGTTTTTTCAAGCGAAAGCCATACTGAAGGAACCATCAGACCATTAGTACCGTCGTGCGAAAGGTGTAGTTTTTTTTTACTGGAACGCACTGAGGTGTTTGTTTATTTTGAATTACATTTCTCTTGTTACATTTTTCACGAATGTGTATTGGATCATTTGGGTGAGTTATATAATTTTTTTCTACGAGCTAAGTGGGATGAAGATATTTAAAAAGAGTGGGAGAGAAAAAATTATTTCATTTGAGTTCTACATGGGAAGGTGTCAACATGAATTTTTCAATTACGGTGGAGAGTCTTAAATTTGAATGTTGTAATGGAGAATGTGCTGAAACAAGCGTATCTAACTCCCGGCCGAGAAGGAAGTTTGGCTGGTGTGAATGCCTTATTCCAGAGTGCTCGTATTGTACAGGATTGGTTTCAGGAACATCCCGTTGAGTTTACTTTGCTTAGGTGGCCGCCACAATCTCCATATCTCAACCCCATTGAGAATTTTTTGGATGAAGTTGAACGAGCCATCAGACAGCTGGATCCACAACCCTGCAATCTCACACTCCTGGAAAGTGCTATTCATCAAGCATGGTCTCAGATTCCACAAACCACCTATCAACATCTCGTGGAGTCCATGCCACGAAGAATCGACGCAGTATTAAAGGCAAAAGGTGGCCCAACGAAGTACCGAGGGGGTGGTCATAATAAAGTGGCTACTCAGTGTATAACACCCAACAATCTTTCGTTTCTCAAAGTCAGTTCTCTCCCGCCGCTTACATTTTCACTCAACGTCACAGTGCGATATGATCGCGGTCAGCTGCATTCTTGTTTTTATACCGTTTGTAGCTGCACCGCACATCTTAAAAACGCAGTGGATCCGTTCATTTGCTTTTGAAGTGGTGTTAAGTGACTTTTGTCCATAAACTGCACTTTCTTTGAGGAACTAACCTCATGATCTCAGACAGCAGCTTAGTGGTATGTATGCATGTATGTATGTGCTTTCTACCGAAAGATAAAAATCCATTCTACCTCGGCACTGTTTTGAAATACCAATCATCAAACACTGTGGCAATATTGTCTGTCATTGCTATCTATAAAGTAACTCGGATTTTTCTTTTCAAAAATTCAACATCTTGTCCCTCTTCAAATTTACAGCGTCTCCATAACACCAAATTTCCTTTCATTCACCTACTCTATGTGGTGCCTCATAATGTTCGTACGAAGTTCGAACTTAGTGCTTCTCCTACAGTTCCCTTAAAGAGGGCTAACTGGAAAAAATTCAGCTCCACGTTTACAGAACAAAACTATGAAACTCCCGTGAAATCGTTCTGTAAGGTTCCTTGCTTACAGCCTGTGAAAAAGCAAGTGTTAGAATTATTATTGTATGGAATACATAATCTTATTGCTTGCAGTTCTCAGAAGATATTAAAATTTCCCAAAGATATTCGTGAGAGAGAGAACGAGTTTAATTAAACGAATAATAGCTATAAGCACTGGCCCTTCTCCAATTTAATGCCACTCGTTCTAGGAAAGGGTAAATAACTAGCGCCGCAAGACAACCCCACTATCATGCCACATCCGGGACTTCAGCAGGAACCCATTTCGGAATACTAACCAGAGTCCTACGTGTCTGGCCACTTGGGCACAGGAGTCACATAAACTGTGTAACGTATATTCTATTTTAACTTTCCTTTTGAGTTTCTTTTTCTACGTAAATTTGAGTTCGTTCTCTTAGACATTTTGAAACCTTAACGTTATGTCTTTTCCCTCAAACGAGAATGACGTTGGCAACAATCTGAGATCGGAAAGAGTGTGACGCATGTGTGTACTGATAAGAACGTTAGATAAATATGCGATGCAGCTGTTTCTCTGGGGGACTGATGTTATTGATGGTAGAGATCATAAACGTGCTGTTGATTGCTGTTACACTCTGATTTGAAGTTATATCGCTGCTGTTGTATTGATTGCTCTAGAGAACTAGCCAGTGCCAAACTATGAGTGTGGCGTAAACGACATGCAAGAAGAATAAACTTATTAGTAAGTACAAATATTGACCTCTTTCTTGAATGTCTATGGGTACCTTCTAATATTGCACTGACTTTAGTACACATAACGTAATCACCGATGTTAAGGACTAGGTTCTACAGTTACAGCAGAAAGACAATTACGTTATAACTGTTTCTCTTGGTTTCAACAGAAGTTATTTGGCCAATTTTTACAAAAACAAAATAAAATAACAGGCCCAACTTCAATGTGACAAAATTGCACTTATTGTTGAACGTAATTAACGGCATTCACTAAGCAAAAGCTTCAACCATAAAGAACACATTCCTTGAAATCTTCAACAATAACGCAACAGACCATATTTATTCATCAACAGAGGACAGAACTATGCTATACCACAAATTCAAATTAAAGCGACTCGAAATTTGAAATTTGTGCTGATGATAATTTCACACCTTAAATTCGAAATCTATTTCAAAGTTTAAAATTTGCAGTTTTGTGTTTTACATCTCTTAAGAAAATTCTGCGCAATCATTGAACATTCAAACACTTAATTGTTTACTGTATAAAGGTACAAAGACATATAAAGGTATGAAGACAAGAGTGGGAAATGGACGACATCATGACCAGAGTGAAAACACTGAAATGGCAATGGGCTGGACATGTTGCCAGAAGAACGTACCACCGATGGACAACCGAAATTTTAGACTCGATGGCGTACTCATCTTTGCAACTATCCCTTCATAGCTGCAGAGTATGATCCAAGAACTTGCTGACAAGAGTAAAGAAGTGGGATTGAAAATGAACTTTCAGAAGACAAAAGTGATGTAGAATGCTTTTACAAGAAACGAAGATTTATGGATTGATGGAGAAAAGCTTGAGACAACCGATACCTACATCTATCTTGGGCAGCAGATATCAAGTGAGGGTCACATTGATGAAGAAATTAATCGGCGTATAAAATTTGGATAGAGAGCTTTTGGAAGAAACAGTACAATTTTTAAGAGAAGTATGTCATTATGTCTTAAAAGAAAAGTGTTTAATCAATGCATCCTGCCAGTGCTTACGTATGGAGCAGAGACATGGACCTTAACTAAAAAAGACATACAAAGGCTGCTGACAACTCAAAGAAGCATGAAGAGATTCGTGCTTGGTGCAACTAGGAAAGATAAGAAGAGGAATTTGTGGATAAGGAAAATGACAGGAGTGGGCGACATCATGACCAGAGTGAAATCACTAAAATGGCAATGGGCTGGACATGTTGCCAGAAGAACGTACCACCGATGGACAACCGAAATTTTAGACTGTATTCCAAGGGACAGGAAAAGACCCAGAAGAAGATCTCATGGGAGATGAATGGATAAAATTCGAAAGTATGCTGGAGTGACATGGAGGAGACATGCTCAAGGCAGACAACTGTAGAAGAAACTTGGGGAAACCTTTATCCAGCAGTGGATATATATACTGTATATACAGGGTGCATAGGAAAGTCCCTTTAGCCTGGAAAAACTTGCGAACGGAGAGAGGTACAGTTATGTAAGTGAGATAACGGTATAGTAAAGCGACTACGCCCGATCGAATGCAACCAATAGCAGCGCCCCTAGTGGGGAAAGGCGGAAGTTTGCCATTGCAAATCGAAAACGAAAAAAGATAGAGCAAAATTTTCAATTACAAAGTTCTTGAGCATCAATTAATTGTTTTACACGGATAAGATAAGTTGTCACCTGAATACCCTAAAATGTCCGAAAACGATGCGCGACCTTTTGTGTGAACGTTTTTAGGGAACAGGCATAGGTATGAGCAAATGCACACAATTTAATGCATAAATGCGTACTTATGTCAAAACAGTTTGATGACGTCAGACAAAATAAAAACAAAAAAGGCAAACTGGTGCACAGTGATAAAACGTTAACGTCGAGTATGTTCGAAGAGTTCGCCATTGCCCACGATACACATTTCTATTCGTGAAAGTAACTCTGCGTGCACATTCCTCAGCACATGGAAGGTGTCACACTATTGCAAGCATCTGTAACACGACGACGTAGATCCAGCAGATTTGTAGGCGCTGTTGCATACACCTGATTTTTTACGTAACCCCAGAAATCCAAGCTCGCTACTATTTTCACACAGCGTAGGTAGACCTAAACTTCTGATCAGGGTATACCCCTACTGTTTTTTTTATCGTTAGTACGGTACAACGTCACAATCTGCATTTGCATACGGCTACATTTGCGAAATGTGAATATGCAGATTCGAAACGTCGCGTATCGATTTCGGACATCGAAGGGTATTCAGGTGACAATTTACCTTATCCGTGAGAAACAAATGTCGTTTTGTACTAATTAATTAATGCTCTACAACTTTGTAATTGGAATTTTTTCTCTATCTCTTTTTGTTTTCGATTTGCAATGGCTAACTACTGCATTTCGCCACTAGGGGCGATGCTATCGGTTGCGTTCGATCGGGCGTAGTCGCTTTACTGTACCGTTATCTGACTTGCAAAACTGTACTTCTCTCCGTCCGCAAGTTATTCCAGGCTAAAGGGACTTTCCTATGCACGTTGTATATATATACGTATACAGTATATGTATATGGGATGTAAGGTCAGGTGATGCGCAACATGACAGGCTCTCCTTATCAAATGTCAACCCCGCCTTCTCGTGGTGCATCCTGTTCCCACTAAAGGGGTTCTGACGATCGTCAATAGCGGTATAACTATACCATCGGGATTAGAGGGAATGCTATCCCACCCTCACCAACCCGCTTGGCCAGCGTGGTGAGTTATGGCCAAACCCCTCCAAAATGATTCCACAACTTAAATCTTGACCCTCAGTCTCCGGCAGCTGGAATGTACCTGGCCAAGGCAGCGGCCAGAGCGACATGAAGGCAGAGGTTGCTACGAATCACCGGAGAACCGGACTAGGCTGCCATTTGATGCTGGCCTTGGCTACTTACAATGGACGCTCGCTATCTTCTGATTCGAGGCTTCTTGAATTGGAAGAGAAACTACAAAGGATCAAGTGGGACATTGTCCGACTAAGTGAGGTAAGGAGAAATGGAGATCTCATTGAACTGAAAAGTGGACATCTCTACTACTATCGTGAGACAGATACTGGCAGAACTAATGGTGTTGGATTTATAATAAACAAGAAACTGAAGGATAAAGTTGTAGAAGTTGAAAGTTTCTCTGACAGAGCTGCACGACTCGTTATCCAACCCTCGAGAAGATACCAGGTTCTGTAACGTACCAGGAGATGTGACGTACCTGCCAGAAGGACGCACACAACATAAAGGCAGATAGGAATCAGAATAAAACGTCTGCGTAGCTCAATTGGTAGAGTGACTTATTCCAGAATGAGGGGATCCGGGTTCGAATCCTGGCGCTGATAAAAATGATGAAGAAATTTACTTCGTTATAATGGCGCCCGAACTATCCGGATGACCCGACCGTTCCAAATCTCGCATTGGTGTGATGTTCTTTCCACACCGCGAGATAGGAAAAATAAGAGAATCCCTTCTCCAGCACTTCGAAAAAAAAATATGGGGGAGATCATGTAACGTACCAGGAGATGTGACGTACCTGCCAGAAGGACGCACACGACATAAAGGCAGATAGGAATCAGAATAAAACGTCCGCGTAGCTCAATTGATAGAGCGACTTATTCTGGAATGAGGGGATCCGGGTTCGAATCCTGGCGCGGATAAAAATGACGGAGAAATTTACTTCGTTATAGTTCAGATTATTCAAACTTATGCACCCACCGCAAGTCATCCTGAAGAAGAAATTGAAGAATTTTATGAGGAAATTCGTCATCTAAATAATAAAGGCAAGCAGCACTTGAAGATAATTATGTAAGATTTCAATTCAAAAATAAAGCAACATAATGGAACTTCAGTTGGTAAATTCGGTCATGGCAAGAGAAACCAGCGTGGAAATACTCTCGTAGAGTTTGCAGAGGCAGAAGGGTTTTTCATCATGAACTCCTTTTTCGAGAAAAAGCCACAAAAGAAATGGACATGGAAACATCCAAATGGGACGACAAGTGAAATTGATTTTATTATGTGTAACAGAAAATTCGTCATAGAAGATTGCAGTGTGCTAACTAAGTTCAACACAGGTAGTGACCATAGGTTGGTGAGATGTAAGATGTACCTCAACACTAAACTCGGACGTGGCAAGCTCATAAGGCAAACAAAATGTATTGACATAACAACCTTAAAAAACACCATAATATCTTCAATTTGAAACTGAAGAACAGATTCTCTGCTTTAGAAGGCCTAACATCGGAAGAAGTGGATATTTCTGAAGTTAACAGAAAAGTAACCAAAGTTCTTATGGAAACAGCAACAAAATTAGCTGGGTCTAAGAACAAGTTGCATGTGAACAAATTATCAGGAAAAACCAAAATGTTGATGCAAAAAAGAAGAGAGATGAGGACAACTAAAAAAGATGTGACTTCCAAAAGGAATATATAGAGCTATGCAAGACAGTACGAAAAAGTATCACTGAAGACGTAAGGAAATTCAACTGTGAACTAGTGAGGAAATCAGTTGAAAACAACCAAAGCCTAAAGATAGCAAAGTGACATCTCAGTAAGGGAAGAAAACAGATTATGGTACTGAGAAAGAAAGATGGTTCTGTAACAAGAAATAGTGGAGAAATTTTGACAAGAGTGAAAGATTTCTACTTCAAATTATATGAAAGGGATGATACATGTACTCCAAACATCATGAAAGGTACCAGAACCAGAGTTCTTCCAGTCCTCCCAACAGAAGTTGCACATGCAATCAAGAACATGAAGCGGGGCAAATCTCCAGGATAAGATGGAATTACTGTAGACATTGTGACGTACCTGCCAGCAGGACGCACATGACATAAAGGCAGATAGCAGTCAGAACGAACGTCCGCGTAGTTCAATTGGTAGAGCGACTTATTCCGGAATGAGGGGACCCGGGTTCAAGCCCGGCGTGGATAAAAATGATGGAGAAATTTACTTCGTTATAACATCATACAAGAAGCAAATGGGGAAATCGAAACAGTACTCGCCCAAGTTTTCACTCAATGCCTTAATGAAGGGAAGATTCCTGACGATTGGAAAAATGCTACAATGATCCTGCTACATACAAAAGGTAACCTTGAGGATCTCAGGAACTACAGACCCATCAGCCTCCTATCAGTGGTTTATTAAATCTTCACTAAAGTTATTTCACACCGCTTGTAGGTAACACTGGACATGGCTCAACCGAGAGAAGAAGCTGGATTCGGGAGTGGCCACAACACTATAGATCATATCCACGTACTGAGAGAACTAATTGAAAGAGCGAGGGAATATGAACTTCCATTGTGCATGGCTTTTGTCGATTATGAAAAGGCCTTTGATTCGGTGAAACTATCAACAGTTACAATTGCTTTGAAATCCTGCGGTATTGAAGATGCATACGCTAATATATATTAATAACATCAATGAAAATGCAACTGCAAAGATTCGGCTGTTTGAAAATACAACACACATAAAAATTGGAAAGGGAGTGAGACAAGGTGACACCATATCTCCGAAGCTCTTTAATGCCACATTGGAAAATGTCTTTCAATCACTGAACTGGGAAAACAAAGGGATAACGATTAATGGAGATTACCTAACTCACCTTCGTTTTGCTGATGACGTAGTCATTTTTGCAACTACCCCATCAGAGCTGCAGAGTATGATCCAAGAACTTGCTGACAAGAGTAAAGAAGTGGGATTAAAAATGAACTTTCAGAAAACAAAAGTGATGTTCAATGCTTTTACAAGAAATGAAGATTTATCGATTGATGGAGAAAAGTTGGAGATAACAGAGACATACGTTTGTCTTGGACAGCAGGTATCAAGTGAGGGTCACATTGATGAAGAAATTAATCGGCGTATAAAACTTGTCAGGAGAGCATTTGGAAGAAACAGCATAATTTTCAAGAGCAATATGCCATTATGTCTTAAAAGAAACGTGTTTGATCAATGCATCCTTCCAGTGCTTACGTATGGTGCAGAGACGTGAACTTTAACTAAAAGAGACATACAAAGGCTGCAAACAACTCAAAGAAGCATGGAGAGGTGCATGATTGGTGTAACCAGGAGAGATAAAAAGAGGAACTCGTGGATCCGAAAAATGACAAGAGTGGAAGACATCATGATCAGAGTTAAATCCCTGAAATGGCAATGGGCTGGACATTCTGCCAGAAGGACAGACCATCGATGGACAGCCGAAATTTTAGATTGGATTCCAAGGGACAGGAAAAGACCCAAAGGAAGGCCACATGGGAGATGGGTGGATGAAATTCGAAAGTATGCGGGAGTAACGTGGAGGACACTGGCACAAGACAGATCGTTGTGGAAGAGGCTTGGAGAGACCTTCGTCCAGCAGTGGATTGATAATGGTTGACAATGATGATGATGATGATATGTATATATATATATATATATATGCATTTATAATTACTTTTTATTAAATAATTACTCTAATTTCTATAATCATAATAAGAAATAAGTGCAATATTTTGCTTCATGCAGACAACTAAGAATCATAAATAACTGAACTGCAAAGTGAAAGAAATAATTTAAAACATCTATGGAAATAACATTTGGTGGTGTTTCGTACGAAAGTGCGTATATACTGACACACTCGTGTTATTAGAAAATATAAAAAGCGATTCAGTTTGGTAAGATTAGAAACCCAAAAGCAAAAAACAGTGGTAATAAAATTAAAGCAGGAAGTCCGGAAAAGTGTCAGTAGCTTCAACAAAATCCTGCAGATTAAAGTTAGAGGAACAGCGAAAGCTATAAGTCAACCCTTGAAACAGTACCGCCGCTATGGAGAGTGAAACTGACAACTCTGGCCTGCGATCATTCTTACTCTGATTAACAGTGAGATAATCCAACTGAGGAACTAACCAAATGACATGCCATAAAATGAAAGAGTCACTCTGAGTGTGAAGAATGTATAAGACATCCGGAAAAAGTAAGTAGGATTAGGAAGGATACAATGCCGGAGGGCTGAGTCCCAGATCTCGGATCTTGCTTTGTTTACACACGTCATCCGGCAAATATCTTTTCTATGCTGTTATACAGTATTACACACATTGGTATGAAGATAAAAATAATATCACAACGGCGCATTTGATATTGCAATAAATTATTCTGAATATTAATTTTAAATTATTCTGAATTTAATTTAAAATTATGAGGTTAAAGATTTAGAAAAGCACAGTATGTTGGGAGACAAGCTAAAGCCAAAAGTTGGGATGGTGGTTTGTACCTAAGAAAAGTAGAAGCATTTCCTCAGTGCCATTTGATTATACGCGCGTGTCTTAAGCAAGTAATTTCATGCGCGAAGAACAAAAGGCAGATGTCCTCGTTATACAGTTATATAGTGAAACATATCTTATATAAAGTTATTACAAATGAAATTGTCAGTTTCAACATTTTATAAAACCAAAACTATTTAAGATATTAACATTCACCGTTTAGTTGGGAAACTCTTGAAGTACGTTATACACTGGATTGCAAAAATTAAGGACGAAGAGGAGTAATTAGCATAACAGCGGAACGAGCATGCAAAACGCACCGAAAGACCACTCAGGAGATATACTACGGTCCGGTACGGTAGCGCATGCGCATATATGCAGCATGACGTAGGAGGGGGGGGGGCGTTGGAAAGGTATAAAGCACACGGGCGGTGTATGCTCCGCAATTCGGTGAAAGATATTTCACGGTGTACATCGGTTTGAACGACGTCGAGTTGCTGCCACCGTGTGATATGGCCAACAGGCAATCCAGTAGACGACATCTGGATGACTTTACCTGAGGTCACGTCATTGGGAAGTTGGAAGAAGGTCGAAGTGTGGCTAGTGTGGTGGAGGAGTTCGGGTTCGCTCACAGCATCGTTTCACGAGCTTGGAGAGCATTTCAAACGACAGGAACAGCTGTCCGAGAGTTTAGCAGTGGTCGTCCATGAGAAACCACGGCGGCGGACGACCGGTATATTGTCCTACAGGCGAAAAGAGACAGACGGCAGACATTAGGAGAAATCGCAAGGCACGTGCAACAGACAACTGGACGTCCGTTATCGCGTTTTACCGTGACCTGGAGGCTGCACAAAGGTGGTCTATTTGTACGACGAACAGTACGGTGTGTGCCAGCGTCTGCTCTTCGGAGACGGTGGTTTCTGTGGTTCCAGGAACAAAAGAACTGGACGCATCAGCAATGGGGTCGAGTTCTCTTTACGGATGAGAGCCTATTTAGTCTGACGAGCGATTCTGGACGTATACACATCTGGAGAGAGCAGGGAACACGCAATCACACCTCCAACATCATCGAAAGGGACCGGTTTGGAGGTGGCGGGGTTCTCGTTCGGGGCGGTATCATGCTTGATAGCCGTACTGACCTCCACATCTTCCAAGGAGGTTCAGTCACAGGTGTCCGTTATTGTACCGAGGTTCTCCTGCCTCTCGTGCGTCCTGAGTTCCTCTTCATGGACGACAACGCTACACCTCATCGTACAGTGGCTGTCGCAGAGCTGTTGGAGAGTGAAGATATTCAACGCATGGATTGGCCCTCAAGGTTCCCGGACCAAAATCCAATCGGACACGTGTGGGACCTTCTCTGGAGACGCTTGGCAGCACGTCATCAGCCGCCAGCAACGATTCCGCAGCTGCGATTGGCGCTACAAGAGGAATGAGCCGCGATGCCTTAATAGCTCCTTGACAACCTCGTCCTCAGCATGGACAGACGTTGTACATTCTGCAACGCAGTCAGGGGTGATCATATCCCCTACTAAAGACTGGATTTTTCTTGGCAGCCGCCTGTCACATGGACGTTTCTGTCTTCTGTCTAGTTGTTCTCGAAGCTACCTTTTCAATAAAGTGCCTTTGTCTCCTTTGGATTCTTTGTTTGGACGGTTTTTCTCACTTGTCCCATATTCTTACATCTTGGGGATCTTATGGTATGATTTGAGTCGATGTGGAGCACTTCTTCACGACGTTACAATCGAAAAACCGTCTCGTCCTTAATTTTTGCACGCCAGTGTAGCAACATCAACGTGGTAGTCGAGTTCTTGCCAAACACGAGTTATCATCAACTGCTGCAATAGCTGTTGTGATACCTTGTTTCAGATCAGCTGAATTAACAAGAAGGTGAAGGACGAAAACCTTGTTTTTGATATGAGCTCATAACAACGTCCCAGGGTGTTAGATCCGGACGAAAATTAGAAGCTTACTAAAACCATCTTGTTCGAAATGCTTTTGCATTTCTGTATAGAAATTCCGACGTGCGGTTCTGTCATGGTCATTTTCGAACAACTGATAACTGGCTTATTTACAACACCTCATCGTTCCATTTACAGACAGGTCAGCTTGCACGAAGACAACAAAGTTTCACTTCTTTACTTCCTCATGGCGGTTTCGGAAAATATTTTCAGGTAAACGATGAAGACGTACCTGCAAATGAAATCGAAAAAAGGGAAACTGAAAGTAATAAAGATTATGAAACTTTCAATGATCGGAGGGGAAAGGAATCATTTCCTTTAATGCTTCTTTTCAAGATTATGTGGACATTGATGAGGAGCTCTCGGTAGATTCGCTAAATGAAGATGTGGACATAATGAAGAACATTAAGGGCAAGGATGACGATCAATCAAGCGACGAAGAAAAAACACTGTACAAGAGAAAATAATTTAGAACAGACTTGCTGTTGAAAATGTAGAGAATCTTAGAGTTTGTTTTGCATTAAACAGATCTCAACATTGCATTAGATGAAGTTGAAAAATAACTGAACAGCAATTACCATAACGAGCAGAATATAAGCAAACAATTGACTCGTATTCTCGATATGACAGGTAAATTTCGAAGTTTTGCAGGTATTTTAAATTTTACATTAATTCAATGTTTTGCTGACTGTAGATGTCATCCATATCTTTATTGATGATTATAGTTTTTAATTTACAAGTATTGTTTACCTTCGGTTAATTGATAAACAGTTTATGATTGACAAGTTTGGACCTGACACTATGTAAAATGCCAATAATAGCCCTTTTTTGATCAGTTGGGTTATAACGACCTTCTCCTACACAGAACAGTAAAAAAATTATGACCACTTCTGATGTAAGAGGGAGTGATAACCCGCAGCCAGATGGTGTGAGTAGCAACATATGCAAAACATGAAAGGCATTTAAAAGACACGAACTCTAGGACGGTATGCAGTTTCGCGTGAAAATGGAAAAAGCACGTGACCTAACAGAGTTTGAAAAAACGAATGATTGTTGGCTACGTGAAGGGTTGTCGCGTTACAAAAAAGGCCGATATTGGGGCTGTTCACGTGATGCAGTGTTTAAAGTGTTGCAGGAATGAAAGGAAACCAGCAAGATCTGCAGTAATCGGGGCAACAGTGGACGCCCACGGAGCACTATCCCGACTAGTACGATCCAACGGACGGGCCACAATGGAACAGTTGGGTAGAGTTTTAACGCAGGCACATCGAGGAGTGAACCATAGACTACAGTCAAACGAACTCTGCTCTCTGTAGGTCTCTGGAGCAGTTGTCCACTCAAGGTACCCGTTCTGGCAGCCAGACATCGACTATTACGGCGTAAATTTGCTTCTGACAGGAGGCATTGGAAACATCGAAAGTTAAAGAAAGTCGCCTTTTCAGGCCAATCACATTTTCTGCTTTATCGCGTGAATGTTGGATGGTGCCTACGGCTAACCGAAATCATCTAACACGATGCTCGAGGAGAAACTGGCAGAAGGTGGCAGTGTGCTGGTGTGGGGAATGTTTTCGTGGGAATCATTGGGAGCAATCATCCCCCTCGCTTGCACAATGAACGCTTCAGTGTACCCATCCATCGTGGTGGATCAGGTGCTCCCTTTCATGATGACCGTCTACCCCGATGGCATGGGTTGCTTTCAGCAAGATAATTCTCCTTGCCATGTTGCTATGCGTGTGCGAAAATTGTTTGAGGAACATTCCAGTGACTTTATCTTACTACCCTGGTCACCGTACTCGTCGGACATCAATCCCATTGAACATCTGTGTGACCATCTCGACCAACAGGTTCGACGTATGGATCCACCGCCGATGACTCTTGATGATCTGCGAGAAGCTCTGGTGTCTGCAAGGTATAGCACCCCTACAGAAACGTTCATTGAATCAATGCCACGCTGTATACCTTCGGCACTGGCGGCACGAGGAGGCCATACCACATGGTAACAGGTGTTCGTAATTTTTTACTGTACTGTGTACCAAATGTTTTTAATTCTCCCTTCAACTTCGTTACATAGGGTTTGACTGTATTATGAATATCAGTTAATTTCTTCTTTACTCTTTCTCTAACGTCTCCGTCGAATAGCTCAAACTTTATTTCCCCAGAGCCCTTTTTTTCTGAGCTCAGGGCACTATGGCCGTTTTTTGTGGTTACATGAAAAGAGAATCTTGGCAAAGGAAGTTTTTGGATCATCATGCATAAAAAAAATAGGGAACACTGTGTTTCTTATGCGTGTGACGAATGCTCCTCTTACAGGGATGTGACTAAACAGTCAGGTCATTCACTTGGACGTATGATGAATCATAAGGGATCTGGCGTAACGAGAATAGGAACTATGTCAAGAAAGCAGTCCTCAAAATAAGGTTACCGTATAATAATGAAAAACACATAGCGTATTAAATCCGTTTATTTTAATATATTGATACACACAACTGACGTTAATTAGGAACATCAAACAGAAGTCATCGCTCTTTCCACGTTTATAAGTGAGTCACGGAAGAATTCTCATCGGCCGCCACCGAGAATAGAACCCAAGGTCTTCCAGTTACGCGCCGGACATGCTGGGCGTAACTGGAAGACCCTGGATTCACGGACATGCGTAACTGGAAGACCCTGGATTCACGGACATGCGTAACTGGAAGACCCTGGATTCACGGACATGCGTAACTGGAAGACCCTGGGTTCGATTCCCAGTGGCGGCAGATGAGAATTCTTCCGTGACTCACTTATAAACGTGGAAAGAGCGATGACTTCTGTTTGATGTTCCTAGTGCACGTCCATTGTGTGTATTAATTATTCATTCGCCTCCTAGTTATTTGTTCAGTTGCTGCTTACCATCTTTGGTGAATCCGCAGCACTGTGCGGGGCTTCAAGAAGCAACCTGCTAT
This sequence comes from Macrothele yani, assembly GCA_039090855.1. Classification (NCBI taxonomy): domain Eukaryota; kingdom Metazoa; phylum Arthropoda; class Arachnida; order Araneae; family Macrothelidae; genus Macrothele; species Macrothele yani. The sequence goes on from CM077028.1 coordinate 102,265,092, forward strand.
GTGGTTTTGTAGTTAATCGTATGTGAGTCTGGAGAATTCGAGGCCGTTGTGGTGCAGTGATAGCATGTCTGGCGCGTAACTGGAAGACCCAGGGTTCGATTCCCGGTGGTGGCCAATGATAATTTTTCCGTGACTTACTTATAAACGTGGGAAGAACGATAACTTCTGTTTGATGTTCCGTTTATTTTTGTGGTGTAGTCAGCACAAATATTCGCCAAGCTTTCGCACTCCACTGGGAGGCTCTTTCAAGGCAGTGGTAAACATAAAAATGCAGGGAATTGGAGCACGTAAAGAACGAAGATGATTTTTGAAAATAACGTGGGTGACCTCACGTATTATATGAATTTTTATCACACAATTATGCGGTGCGCCGTGATATGTTTCCATCTTTTAATAACGCATGCCAAACTACTGGCAGTTTAGTAGAGACTATGTCAATGCATGCCAGTTTGCAGGATAGGATTTCCACTGTTTCCCTGACGGCAGTCTCTTTAAAATTCGTGTAAGGGGCAATTCTTCTAATATTATTCCATACAGGAGCGGCCGAGCAATGCATGACTTCTCTGGCGAGGACTGTATTCTGCATGTCCTGCTAATAATATTAGAAGAATTGACCCTTACACGAATTTTAAAGAGACTGCCATCTGGGAAACAGTGGAAATCCTATCCAGCAAACTGGCATGCAATGATAAAGTCTCTACTGAACTACAAATGGACCTTATTCATGTGACGTCAGAAATGGATTTCTGCGGACCAACATGGCTGCTGATTCAATGTTTTTGCTATTTGATTATCCCTTACTGTTGGCTAATTTTTACAATCCTAACGTCATGGATTTTGTCGAGGAATTAATAGAGCTATAGGGCGAAGAAGAAGAAATTAATTTCTTAGAAGAACAAATCAAAGTTGCCACAATTTTGTGTTCGATGTTTATTTCGCATGACGCAGAAGGGCATCGCCGTTAGTCATCATGAAGTTTTTAATGTAGCATTTCTCGTACACGGTATATTAAATATTCATGTTCTTATTGTCAGACATTGGCGAAATATCTGAAACATAAACATGGGTACCTTGCTTTGCAAAACAAAAACATTTACAAGCTTAGACAAATACGTAATAAGGAAAAAAACTAGGGTTCGCACTCTAGGCAATGTGCTTAAAAATTAAATGAATGCGTAATTTTAAATAAAAGAGAAATTATAGATATGTTTGATTTATTCTTTGAGGAAAGTAGAGCTTAATTCGTAATTTACCGATCCAAATATACCATCACCTCTCCTACCTTTTTTTTTTTTTTTTTTTGAAATTGAAATTCGAAGGAATACTACTAGGTTTCAACTGCCTTTGATTCGTAGAATCATAATATCCAAAAGCTTTTTCGTTAAAATAGGAAAAACATATTGGAGAGTGGACATTGGAATGGAAATCACCACGTTTCATTTTACTCAGCCATTCCTTTAATAATCTCGTCTTTTTCAGAAGAAAATTAAGGAACGTTTTTCTTTCCTCTACACAATTTAGGTTGCAGGATTTATTAGCACAACCGTATGATGAGCAAACGTTAGACATGTCGTTAATAAATTTACGAAAATCGAGATTTTCCTGAACCCCTGCAAGATAACGCCATGTTAAGCAATGAGAAAACGCATGTAAACAAACTGTTGTTGGTCCGCTGCCACGGAAAAGCTTTCCCATGATGCAATGCGAGGTGTATAAGATCCATGGTTGGTTCGGCATGCGTCATTAAAAGATGGAAACATATCACGCAGCTCCGTATAATTGCGGGATAAAATCTCATGTAATATGCTCGTGATGTCACCCACTTTATTTTCAAAAACCATCTTCATTCTTTACGTGTTCCAATTCCCTGCATTTTTATGTCAACCATTGCCTTGAAAAAGCCTCCCAGTGGAGTGCGAAAGCTTTATGCTGACTGTACCACAAAAATAAATGGATTTAACTCGCTATATGCGTTTTATTATTATTCATGTCTAGTGTATTTAAAATAAAGTTAAGGTTGCCGTAGCTGATTTTTCGAGGTGTAAACTTAGAAGCAAAAATAGAATAGGAAAATTAAGTAAGCATAAAGGCTGAATGATACACGTTTTACGGTTGCGAAGGACATTTCTGTGAAACAATTCACCCCTGCTCCAATGAGCTCATTCTCTGATTGTGGGCGAGTAACACAAAATAAATTTTCAACAATCACCTCATAACCTTTGAAAAAACGTGTTTGTCACAATGAATGATGTGAGTAACTGTAAGGGACTGTAGAACAGTATTTTTACTGTAATGTGCCACTCGTCGCTAATTTAGGGCGACTAGTTCCAGGAAAGGCAGGGAAGCAGAACCATGAGTCAAACGCACCACCCATGTCTCGTTCTTGACCAGATCCCGGTTCCATCTCTGACGAATGGTTAGAAACTAACTAGAGTCTCAATATTCAAAGAAAAGTTATGTAATTATCTTAGCATGTGATTTCCACGTAATATTTCTTGTTTTATTTAAAACGGTCCAAATCAAGCAGTTTAACTAAAAAATTTGTAAAAGGAACTATAGCAATAACTTTTAGCAGAAACCACTAAATAAAATCAGAAAATCAAAGTGCAAATTGATTTTAATAATTTCCAAGGTCTTTTCTCCGTATTGTGTTTGCCTATTCAGTTCGACGCTCAGTCATTATTTTGTTTAAAGCTGCATTTTTGCTTACTTCTCTTATCCACTTCTGATGCAGATTCCTAAGCTACAAAGTGAGAAGATAGGAGAATCCGGAAGCTTACCTCTTTGGGAGTGTAGTTGCCCTGGTTGAAAAAAAAATGTTCATAAAGAAATTTTGTGGAAGTATTACACACGCACACACACATAATAACAGTACACACACAAACTGGCAGAGCTATCTTCCCTGGCATTGCATGGCTTTTTAAAAACATTTTCCATAAAAATAAAAATATATATTAAATTTTTAAATCACAAAATGAGAAAAACAACTAAACAAATCAGCATTACTTTCATAGCGTTTAATTATCTGCTTTGAAAGAAAACGAGCTCCGTACTTTTTAAATATCAAGTCTGGATAGAATCTTTCAAAATAAATTCAAGCCCCTCCAAGCACTATAACCGTAATTCCACTTTAAGACATTGGTTTATTCTTTCGCAATGCATGATTCCTACTTCATTTGAAAGGAATCTTCATTTACTTTACTTCATCAAGTCATTCCTGCGCTCTTCATTCTCTCAATGGAAATTTCCTCTCGGAAGTTTGTGGAAATATTACATTAAACAAAGCACAGTCATTGTTTCTCATTTTGTTAAAATCTCTTTTCTCTTCAGCTCTCAGCTTCCTCTCTTTCTGAAACTCTAGTGTGTGGTTTTTTTCTGCTCTCTCTCTCTCTCTCTCTCTCTCTCTCTCTGAGACTAGAACAGAACATTTTATTCACAAGAAATTTTAACTGTTATGGAAAAGTTGCACCAAAAGTGTTTTGTGTCTCATCTCTTTCACACCTTTCTTTAACTCTAACCTTTTTATTCCTTCCGTGGATCTGAAATGTTTAAAGAACAATTGCTGTCCCGAGCCCAACACTACGTAAATCGGAGCTAATCCAGTTAAAACTTACTGAAGATTGAAAAACAGATATTTAAAAAATATATCTGTGAGGAAGTTAGTGAAACTTTTATTAATAAAAATTGACTTAAAGTTGTGGAAAAAATAGAATTGAAGTTGCAGCCTTAAAATTGGCTGCTTTGGACTGCCTTTTTGAAAACATCATTTTCTCACAGAAATATAATAAAATATAAGTATTTCGCAAACTATTGGCTGTAATTAGTTGTGTGTCCTTATTTATACGATTTAATAGCTTAAGATTGCTTGCAAAGCTGGTTTTGTCTTGATTGTTTCAGACTGCGACGTCAAACGCTTGCGTTCTGCTTGCAGACATGCAAGTAGAACAACATCTTGTGGTCTCTCAGTATTATTCAGGGTTTCAGTAGATTTTCAGGTGGTCTTCTGGTTGTTTTTTCTGTGGTCTTCTTTTTCTGTTTGTCTCTCATTCAGCGCTCTGAAACGATACTTACTTCGCTGCAAGAACATCGAATTTCATGCACCTGCTATAAATTATACAACTGTTTGTGAAAATGGCAGCACTAAGCTGTACTGCTGGTATTTGCTTGAAACTTGCAGGATAAGCACAACAGGTTCGGACATGCAAATGATTAAAATTTCAGTAAAAATGCGCTTGCAGTTTCGGAACAGTGCCCTACGAACTGTCCCGTCTTGAGTATAAAGAGTTGCCTGGGATGAAACGCCAGTACAGTGATGCAAACTTGGCGTCAGAGTACAGATGAGGCTCAGACTCACAGAAATCCTGAGGCTCAGACTCACAGAAATCCGAGACATGGACAGTATAACCGCACGACAGATGCATATACCGCATGGCAGTGACCTATCGCAGAGCGACATCCACTGTGTCAGCGCAGCAGTGGTTTACTGTCACATGTCAGGCATTGCCCTCCAGCACAGCTTGATGTCGTCCGCTTAACGAAGGACTGGTCGCTAACAGCCCGTTGCCGACCATACCTTTGACCCTCAACTATGGACGCCTCAGTCTGCATGGGGTCTCGAACACTGGCGCGCTGATTGGCAACAAGTCGTGTTTTTTGACGAGTCACGAGTCAACTTGATGCACCATTATGATCTCACACGTTTCCGAAGCTTCATGATGAACTGCACCATGCAGCCTCATACCGACACAACACTAGGCGTCATGGTTTGGGATGCCATTGGGTTCAATTTGCGATTTTACCTGATACAAATTGAGGGAACCCTCAACAGCCAGCGATACATCAGAGATGTTTTAGAGGCAGAGGTGATGCACTTCCTTTAGGGTTATTCTGGCCCTATATTCTAGCGTGACTATGCTCGTCCGTATGTGTCTCAGAATTTCCAAAACATGCAAGGCTGATACCGCTTCTCCCCTGGCCTGCGAGTTCGCCTGATATGTCCTCGATCGAACATGCATGGGACATAGTAACTAAGCGACTGGCCCATCAAGCGCTTCTGCCAGTCACCACAAATGAACTCTGGTCTCGTATAGATGCAGCCTGACAGGCTGTTCCTCAGGACGATATCGTAAACCTCTTCCATTCAATGTCACGCCGTGTAAAGGCTGTTATTGTGGCTCAAGGTGGCTTCACACGATACTGTTTTGAAGCGAAAAACTCTTCTATTGCTCTACAAATGTAATAAGTTACCTCCTGTAACATGAGGAATCTGTGATATAAATTTCATTTGAATAACGCGATTCTTTCTTCGTATTCCAATTTTCACAGACAGTCGTGTGCGTTTTGCTAAATCAAGAATAAAGAAAGCGCCGTAAGTAAGCATTGTTAATACACTGTTAAAAATTTCAGTTCAACGCTGCACCACAATATCGTGCAGCATCTGACACTTATGGTGGAGGTGTGAAAATCACACCACGATCAGGTGCGATTTTCACACTTGCACCGTATAAAAACGTTTGACTTGCACCAAGTTTTCGTGCAAATTACCAAATGCAGCCAGAGCGGCGTTACCTTGCACCACATTTTGGGGCAGTGAAGGAAACGACGCATGCGACTTCGTCATCAAGTCATCCGAAGGAGAGAAATGTTGTGTTGTGCCGCAATGTTTGTTTCGTCGTCACAGTGAGTGCGAGTTTGAAAAATTTTAAAGAAGTGTTCACTCAAGTTAATTGGTAAGTGATGATAATAATTTTTGTAGCACACATATATCTAGTGTTCCTGACATAATTATTTTCACGTTGAACTTTCTGATGTTATATATGTTCCTAGCCACGTGTAGGACAATACAATTTTAGTTTTCTGGAGTGGTTGTTCACATGGCAGTAACTTCTAATGTAGTATAACAAGCTCAAATTGCGGCATTAATTGGCCCAGTGTATTGATCTTGATATTGAGACTATATGTGCTCACATAAGCAATGAAGATTAAAATCTTCCAAATATGCGAGAAAAATTAAAAAAAAAAAAAAAAAAGAACCTTTTATTCCTAAATTGATGAAGTAAACACAAACTTTTTCGAACTGCACAGAGAAACCCTGTTTTCAAAACTTTTTATCCATAAAGCAGTGATGTAAAAAGCCTACACTTAATTTTGGTGATATGTTGCACCAAGAAGTGGAACTACACCAGCTGCACCACATTTTGGAAAAGTTACACCAAAATGTGGTGCAATTGTGCACCATATTATGGGGTAAAGTTGCAATTGTACTATTTTATGGTGCAGCCATACACCATATTCTGGTGCAACCTTACCCCATAAAGTTGTGTAAGGTTGCACCATATTATAGAGTAAAGTTGCAATTGTACTATTTTATGGTGCAACCTTACACCATAAAGTGCTGTAAGGTTGCACCATATTGCTGGGTTTTGCTTGCACCACATAATAGTGCATCTTTTCTCAGAAAGTGGTGCAATTGGTGTAGCACCGCCTCTTGGTGCAACCTATCCCCAAATTTTTAGCTGTGTACAGTCATCCAACAGCACAGCTCTACATAGTTATTACAAACTTCAGTTATAACTATTATACTTCATATCTTATGTTTAACTGTATATTTCAAATTGAAACTCGTGTAATATAATGAAATACATATTTTTTGAATGGGTTCGATATGGGCTTCTTTGGCAGCACAGTCTATCTCAGCGATATATCACTTCCTTCCAGATATTGTCCAGCTTTGATTCGTCCATTCGCAACATGGCTTCCGAAATCTGGTTCTACCTCTGAGTAACGCTATTGGTTATGGGTTTCATCCTGAAGTTTTTGGTATCTTATTCAGTCATCTCTACCCTCTTTTTAATATTCTCCGGTGTCACAGTTCAGTGTTCCAATGCAAATATTCTCTCAACATTCTTTTCGGGCTGGATGTTTCCTATTTCTGCTTCACTAGTTATCACGTCCTAATGGAGGTTCGGTCGTTTCTTCTTTTTTTGCAAGACTAGAAAGAATGAATGAAATAATGATCACTTTCACTTGCCTTTTTTGTCCTTGCTCAATCCAAACTTGTACACCTAAAGTTGAAGAGACAAATAAATAACTTGTTCAGTACTTGAAGAACTATTAATAATTATATCAAGGAAAATATAGTAACAAACACCTTTTCTAACACCAATAACTCGGCATCGAAAAACGGGTCTGGGTCAAAACACCGACACCCAAAACACCGACAGGACAAAACACCGACACCCGAAACACCGACACCCAAAACACCGACAACCAAAACACCGACAGGACAAAACACCGACAAGCCAAAACACCGACAGGACAAAACACCGACAGGACAAAACACCGACAGGACAAAACACCGACTGGACAAAACACCGACAGGACAAAACACCGACAAACTGTCAACATTTTACTTCAACAGTTTTAAACTTCAAGCCTTGTATCGTACTTCTTTGACAATAGTCGGCGCTGCAGTACCAATGCAAAATTTCCTTTGTTAAAACTGCAGTAAGGAGCTATATAAAAATTTCAGTTTTTCCTGTATATTTAAAATTGTTTGTTTGTATGTCCGCTATACAAATCGACAGTTTTCAATTTAGAACCACCAAATTTGGTATACTACCTCATGGTACTCTAAGTTAGACCGTAAACCCTTTTTGGAATGGATCGAGGCCCGGGTCAAGGGGGCCCATACAAAATGTTCGTAAAATTTACAGTTTTCAATTTAGAACCACCAAATTTGGTATAATATCTCATGGTGCACAAAGTTAAACAGTTGACCGTTTTCGAAAGTGGTCGGGGCCCGGGGTCAAGAGGGCCCCATACAAAATTTTCGTAAATTCTACAGTTTTCAATTTAGAACCACCAAATTTGGTATAATATCTCGTGGTGCTCTAAGTTAGCCGTAGACAGTTTTTGGAAGGGGTCGGGGCCCGGGGTCAAGTGGGCCCATACAAAATTTTAGTAAAATCTACAGTTTCCAATTTAGAACCACCAATTTTGGTATACTATCTCATGATACTCAAAGTTAAACCGTTGACCATTTTGGGAAGTGGTCGGGGCCCGGAGTCAAGAGGGCCCCATACAAAATTTTCGTAAAATCTACAGTTTTCAATTTTGAACCACCAAATTTCGTATACTACCTCATGGTACTGTTAGTTAGACCGTGAACTCTTTTTGGAAGGGATAGGGGTCAAGGGGGCCCCACACAAAATTTTCGTAAATTCTACAGTTTTCAATTTAGAACCACCAAATTTCGTATACTACCTCATGGTACTGTAAGTTAGACCGTGAACTCTTTTTGGAAGGGACAGAGGTCAAGGGGGCCCCACACAAAATTTTCGTAAATTCTACAGTTTTCAATTTAGAACCAACACATTTGGTATACTACCTCATGGTACTCTAAGTTAGACCGTAAACCCTTTTTGGAAGGGATCGGGGCCAGGAGTCAAGGCGGTCCCATACAAAATTTTCGTAAAATTTTCAGTTTTCAATTTAGAACCACCAAATTTGGTATACCATCTCATGGTGCTCAAAGTTAAACCGTAGACAGTTTTTGGAAGTGGTCAGGGCCCGGAGTCAAGGGGGGCCAATACGAAATTTTGGTAAAATCTACAGTTTTTAATTTAGAACCACAAATTTGGTTATCTCATGGTAATCCGAGTTAGCCCCTGGACGGTTTGGGGAACGGGTCATCGGGGCCCGTTGTCAAGGGGGCCCATACAAAATTTTCGTAAAATCTACAGTTTTTAATTTAGAACCACCAAATTTGGTATACTATCTCATGATACTCAAAGTTAAACCGTAAACCCTTTTTGGAATGGATCGGGGCCCGGGATCAAGGGGAGGCCCATACAAAATTTTCGTAAAATCTACAGTTTTCGGTTTAGAACCACCAAATTTGGTATACTGTCTGATGGTGCTCAAAGTTAAACCGTTGACCGTTTTTGGAAGTGGTCGGGGCCCGGGGTAAAGTGGGCCCATACAAAATTTTAGTAAAATCAACAGTTTCCAATTTAGAACCACCAAATTTGGTTTAGTATCCATGGTGCTCAAAGTTAAACCGTTGACCGTTTTGGGAACTGGTTGGGGCCCGGGGTCAAGAGGACCCCATAAAAAATTTTCGTAAAATTTACAGTTTTCACTTTTGAACCACCAAATTTCGTATACTACCTCATGGTACTGCAAGTTAGACCGTAAACTCTTTTTGGAAGGGATCGGGCTCAAGGGGCCCCTCACAAAATTTTCGTAAATTCTACAGTTTTCAATTTAGAACCAACAAATTTTTTATACTACCTCATGGTACTCTAAGTTAGACCGTAAACCCTTTTTGGAAGGGATCGGGGCCCGGAGTCAAGGGGGTCCCATACAAAATTTTCGTAAAATTTACAGTTTTCAATTTAGAACCACCAAATTTGGTATACTATCTCATGGTGCTCAAAGTTAAATCGTAGACAATTTTTGGAAGTGGTCGGGGCCCGGGGTCAAGGGGACCCCAAACGAAATGTTCGTAAAATCTACAGTTTTTAATTTAGAAACACCAAATTTGGTTATCTCATGGTACTCCGAGTTAGCCCCTAGACGGTTTGGGGAAGGGGTAGTCGGGGCCCGTTGTCAAGGGGCCCATACAAAATTTCCGTAAAATCTACAGTTTTCAACTTAGAACCGCCAAATTTTATATACTATCTCATGGTGCCCTAACTTACACAGTAGATGGTTTTGGGAAGGAGTTGGAGCCTTGTATTGGTCGGAGCCCGGGGTCACAGGGCGCCCACCCAAACTTTTCCATACAATCTACAGTTTTCAGTTTAGAACCACCAAATTTGGTATACTATATCATGATACTCTGAGTTTTACCGTAGACGGTTTTTGGAAGGGGTTGGGCCCGGCGTGAAGGGGGACCATACAAAATTTTCGTAAAAAGTTCCATTTTGTACTTTTAAGAACTTCAACGCAATTTAGCACTCCAATATCCGATGTACGGTCTAAGTTGGAGACCGTAGATAACAACAGAGTGAGAAAATATCTATTTAATGGTGTATTAAAAACACAAATGAGTAAACGTTAGTTTTCACCACCAACGGACTGCTTCATCAGGCAGAAATACAATGTAATGTAAAAAGAGAGTTCCAGATATTCAAAATGGTAAACAAAAGGATGATCAATGCCAATGTCAAGTCACATGCACTCGACGTGTCATAGGTACATTGCATTTCAGTGTCGCTGGATTTTCAGAAGCGCACGCCAGTGCACGGCTCTTCTATAGATGTCTTTTCGAAGGTAAATATTTCCACTCCATTTCCTTTCTTTTTGTTTCGTATAAGTAAATTAAGTAAATCAATTTTTTTTTCACAATTTCAGCCATCCCTGCTCCTATTTTTTTTTTTTTTTTTTTTTTGCAGAAATACTACTGCATCAGCCAGACACTGGCATTGGCGGGCATTAATTTGGAATAACCCTGCTTTTCACATGGACAACTTAACGCTGCGTGCTCAAGGGTTGGCAATCCTGAAACTAGAATGAAAACTGTTAAAAAGGCCTAGGCCTAGGGCCTATGAACTAATATTTAGTGCCTAAGTAAGAAGATTATTACCTTGTCTTGTTATGTAAACGTTATTAATATGACATCGGTAGAATGAAAACTGTCAAAAGTGCCTTGGTCTAGTTATTAATTATGAATGCCTAAGTAAACGCGCCCAAAACTATGTTCCGAGGCCTTCCACGTTATAGCTCCCCCCTCACAGCCAATTGATATATGATGTTCGTTCCTAAGAACCTTCCAAAAACCAAGATTGGGTGAATGGATGAAATCCTCCCTGCTTTGTTATAATTAATCTGTGAATCATGAGGATGGATCGAGACCGCTGAAACTCAAACAATAATTGCCAATGTCCAAAATTAATGAATGATGGCTTGGTTAAAACTCAACAACTGTATTAGATATGTCTGATGGTGGAAAGTCAGTCCATCTGTCGAGTCGCTGTCTTTGGTTGCATATCAAAACGTCCATTATCTGGTGAAAAGTTCGGAATTCGCCAACGGTAATTTAGCGTCTCTCTACTAACGTTATTCCCTAAAACTTGAGAGAGAGTCTTTCTTCTCTGAGATAAGACCTATATCTCTCAGTGATCTCCTTTCGAGCGGTAACAAAATGCAAGTCAGACCTTCGTCTTCGCTGCCTAGAAGAACGATCTCCTTCGGAATATCTGGAGATATCCGTGAGAGTCTCTGAATATAAGACCTATATCACAGATTCTAACTTCGAAAACATCTCGTGACTGTTCGGTACGAGACCGACATACATGGACCCCTACCGCCTGGGTCCGCTCGCACTCGACGTCTTTTGAGCTACGACTACGGGAGAACTTATTCCTCTCCTTACCGAAATCAGACTAACTAACATTTTCTCGGGCTTCTCTCTCTCTCTATCTCTCTCTATTTCGCCCCCGCCGCACGTACGTCACTTCCGCTTCCTTGCCTTGCTGGCGTCCCGCTCTCCCTCTCTGTGCTGACGCCTACGTCATGCGATGACCAGGAGTTTTTCTATCTTACCGTTTATTGGACGCGCCCATCCTGTGTACGAACATATCGGACCCTCACCAGATAGCCGGCCCGTTTGATGTACCTCCGTTAGCGGCGCTGTTTTGGACAAACTTAACTTACTTTAAAGTACAATAATACATTAGACACAATACACTTTGCTACATACATACAATACCTAATGGTCAGCTTGTCAGACATCCTGACGTCTGCTCTTCGCTGAAAATGTCTGGCGGATGTTGTTAGCTTAATGGCTGATAGTTATCTTGCTTGGGAAAGGAATGTGCCTTTCTCCGAGCGTGTGAAACCCAGCCCTTCTTTGTATCACACAAATAATTTCAAAAAGTTCTAGAATCATCCATTTTCTTCTTTGTCCACTGGACCACGTTTTAAGTTTTGTTAATATTCACATACATGGATGTTCACATCATAAGTTCATATATCACACATTGGTTTAATATTATATCGGCATTATGTTGCCATCATTAGTCCATTAATATATGAATTTCCTGATTATACAGGTATAATGTTTATCTGATTATCTCTCTCGCATAAATAATGCTTCAGCTCTTACATGAACTTTACGGATATCACATAGGCGAAGAAAAAAGTGTTTAAAAGGCCTTGACCTACGGTCTATTAATTAATATTTGCTGCATAAGTAGAAGCCCATTTTGACATTACTTGTTATATAAATTTTAGGAATATGGGAATGTGACGGAATGAAAACTTTTAGAAAGGCCTAAGTGTTAGACCTAATAATATTTTCTGCCTGAGTTGTACCGCGGTAATAATAATTTGAAATGTTACGTAAACGTTTTGAACATGAGCACGATGGAATAAAACATGCAGACCCCGGAATTTCCCCCACCCTGTCAGCTTGCTGATTGTAAGACCGTTTTTTACTGTAAACTGCGGTGAAATTACACTAAAAAACTTAGGAAAACCGCTAAAAACTGTGGTCACAGTTGAAATACTAACCCGGAAATTTCCCCCGCCCCATCCAGTTACTTGTAAGACCGTTTTTTACTAAAAAGTGCGTAAAAGTCGAAATGCCGACACCGGAAATTCCCCCACCCGGTCCAGCTAATTGTAAGACTGTTTTTACTTTGTATAAACGGCGGTAAAATTTGAAATGACGACCACGGAAAATTCTCCCACATATTTGTGCTCGTTGAAAGGATGCAACTTGTTTTAAACAGCATGAAAATGGTTACTGTGAGAGCGGGAACTTCACTGATGCACGACACATAATTAATGGAACATTAAGCCTGTGTAATCAGGAAATCACACATGAAATGAACTAGTAAAAAATACATTAGGTTTTATAATGTAATACAAAAATTAACGTATGTTGTATGGGTGTACGACGAAAAACCTCCATATATGTATTTTTCTAATGGAACCTAGAATGTATTCCACAAAGACAAAGAACTTTCGAAAGTTCCAGAACATTTTGTAAAATATTTGAAGGCTACAAAGAAAGCCAGAAGTACTCACGCTCAGGAAAAGATACACCTTTCTCGAGTACGATAAAGATCGACCCATTAGGATAATGGCATCCGGCAAACTTTGTTTAACGAAGAACAGACGCCGAGAAGTCTGGCTGTCTACACATCAGCATTGTATGTGGACAGGAAAATGTATTGCGTTCATATATGCTTGTATCTTTTGCGGTAGGTTAAGCCCGTCTAAGAAACGCCACCGATCAAACGATCCGGCTATCCAGTGGAAAGAATAAACGCCCGCAGAACGGATAGGCACGTCGACGCCATCGAGGGGAAAAGGAGCAAACGCGCTGGCCACGAGGACCTCGCTTGCCAACAGGGAGAGTAGTAGTAGGCCCTCGGGCCCAAGAAGCGGCAGTAACGTACGTACAGTGAGGAAGCGAACGAAGACAGAGCGCCAAGCGAAAAGGGTAGTCTGTCGGTTGTTCACGGAACGAACGGAGAGGATCAGGAAGCTTCAGCTGACGCGACTCGAAGGTTTTTCGGGTGCGTGTGTACTCAGAGTAAAGGTACGAGATGGTCCAGTCATACCATATACGGTGATGGAACTATTATTTTCTAGGTTAAGGAAAATCGGCGGCACAGGTCTCAGGAAGACAGACTCTCGCGATTTCTTCCGTTAGCCGGAGAGCGTAACTTAGAAATTTGGTGAAACAGGTCCCCGAGACGGGAACTCTCACCGATTGCGTTGTTCTTCAGGTAGATAGGAAACCACTGAGAGATACAGGTTTTAGGCATTATCGAGAAAGACTCTCTCTCTAGTTCACGAGTATCGGTAAATGATAGGCGCCAGTTTATAGGTTGGCCGATTACAAACTTTTCTCTTTACACTGGAAGAAAGACATTTGATTTATCACTACGGAGAGCGTTTCTTTTTCTACGGACAAGCTTACCTGCAAAAGCCTCCCATATTATTCATTAAATGTTGTTACATTTCAATCAAATCTTTCAGCAATTACTTTGTAGTCATTGGTAGTTTTTATCTGTAGTTTTTCGGCAGTATCAATCTATCCTCCTGGTTCACAAATATTCTTTATAGTAAAGTGGGGAGGAGCGTCCGTTCACTCAATATTAATATTGGGGTAAGTTCATATGAACGAACCTGGTGCTTCTATTGGCTGTGAGGGGGTCCTATAACGTAGACGACTGCTAAACATAATTTAGGGCGTGGCCACATAATTAGCTGGGTACGTTCGCCCCTACAGTTACCTCAGAAATCTCTCCCACAATTGATATTTTGTGTAAACTGCAATTTGTGCACGGTCCCTGACTGAAAAAGGTAGAGGACTTTTCCTAAGGGAAACTTTTTCAATGTCGGGAACTTTTCCGAATGAGGGACAGTTTTCCTGAGTGGGAGTTTTCCTGTGGGGAAGTTTTCCTGTGAGAGACTTTTCCGTCCATCATTAGCAATATCATTCTTTCCACCACGCGAAAAGCTGAAATTACATCAACGCGTAGTGCAAAATGCATGTTTTTCATTTTTTTGAAGATTTTGCAATACACTAGAATTCCGCAGAACACGCATCACGGAATATTTTATAGTAATCCCCCCCAATCCCCCTTTATATTGCTGCTCATAGCGAATCACTAATATTAAATTTATTGACACTTGAAAAAAAATGCAAGTAAAACTGATATAGTAAAACAATAACCGCTTAAAGAGATGCAATTTGCAGAAGAAAAAATAGCACCTCAACATATTAATTGAATATACCAAGACATTTTTATGCACGTTAACGAGCGACGAACAAAGCACGGTTGGAAAGCGTAGAAATCTTAAGAAGCAGTGGCTCGAATGAACATTGGATTTACTTTTTTTTTTTTAACTTCCTCTTATAGTAACATTCTTTCTTTAGGTCAAATTTATTGCAAGAGAAGAAGTTAAGAAACCATGCCCCAACGCATTCTTAATTTCACAAAACTGGCAGCTTTTGCTTAATTTCGTCATGTTGGGTATCGATCTGGGCTTAAAAATTCCACAGATTTAAAATCCGTTTGAATTTTTTTTCTACGATAACTACGTTCTGAAATAGAATTTTGAACTGGGAGAAATAAAGACACGTGCTGGAATGCAAAACACACCCCACGCTGGCCTACTGAGAAGTCAAAATTATGAGAATTCCAGATATAAGGCTAGGCGAAATTTTGTTAATGTCAGATGTTTCGGATGTGGTGCATTAGGACACCCAGTTAGCAGATGTAATCAGCAATCAAATAATTTTGGAAACCAAAGACAGGGAGATAGAGCCCCGTTTCGTGTCCCCAAATCTTCAGGCTACGGAGCGCGGGATACAAATGGCGCGGGTCATTTTAATCCTCGCGGAAATTTGTACCAGAGACAAAACAGGAATAACAACCAGGGAAATGTAAACACTGCAGTTGTCAATACGTTCCACATCCAGAGACATAGAAGTTTTCCGTTAGAGCAGAATAAGCATTTTGATCAAACAAATAGGAATGCTAGACCACATTACGTAACACATCAGAAACAACGTCAGGCTTATGACAACCTCCGTTGTTTTGGATGTGGAACTGTAGGCCACAAAGTGAGATTTTGCAGAGGGAAAAATAATTACAGAAATCCATTTCCCTCAAGACCTAGTCAGGGTAGGCATTTTTACAATAATAGACACCAGCGTGCTCAAAGTTCCCCAAAGCCACGTGTTACTCAAAATGAAGAGGCTCAAGAGAAGGTCCAGGTTTTGACAATAGTTGATTCCCGAAGTAAGATCAAAGCAAGCGTAGATAAAATCTCAACAGTTGAATCCACTACAGAAATTGTACATAAGCAACGTAAAAATGAAAAAGACAACTTAGAATCCCCCCAGATTGTGAAGAACAGTAAAGAGAAGAAGTCTGTAACGAATCCAGTTCGTTCTTCCTCACAGTCGTTCGCAAATCCTCATAATCCACTTAACGAAAAATGTGAAGAACAAACTGCAGAATCGCCATTTGATCTTTCACAGTTATTAGGAGTACAGGACGATAAAGATCCTTTTAAGTTAAAGCAGCCAAGCAAATCTTGTTCGAGACAGAAAGGTGCAAAGCAATAGAAGAGCTGCAGTTTATTTCATTTACACCCCTCCCCCCCCCCAGCCCCAATTCCAGTAGCAAATCTAATTCGGATCTTTATTAAATTTATTTGATAGATTTAGAAATTCATTATTGTAGTTAGAAGGCATTTTAAACGGAAGTTAGTAAGTCAGAATGTTTTATTATAGGATTAGCATATATCTCTTAATATTAAAGCAAAAGGTGGAAAATTCACTAGTATTTTGTGTAATATATATGTATAAAATTTTCTCGAGTTCGGGTATTATTATTTTCCATTCCGTATTTCAAGTATGTTTCAAGTCTGTGTGTGGTTAGTGAATATAAAGGTGTGTGTAAAAAAAAAAAAAAAAAAGGAAAATTCTTAACTAGTTAACTAACGTTATGATATATCTGAATATTCCCCCTGGAACACTTGGTTATCTCTTGTGGAGGTGTATGCACGAAAAATTCGTCAAATAAAAATTTAATAGTGATATTGGCAAGTGTAATTTTAAATATTAATGTTAATAATGTTTAGGTGCAGCGTGAAGGTAATGATTGATTGGGTTGAGCGGATCTATCTTTGCTTGGGAAGGAAAGAATAGTGTAAATCTAAGATATTAGATATACAGCTATTCTGAAAAAAATAATAATGATAATGAATGTAGATAAGGGTAAATGAAAATTAAACCACTGGGTAGTTGACTTTGTTTGGATTGACGGATCACACTGCCGCGTCTAGTCAGGGTAGTGACAGAGCGGTACAGTGCGTAATCAGGGGAAGAGAGAAGGTTACAGAAGAAAAAAATAAATCAAAGTGTGAGTAAAGTCAGTGTGTTCCATATGGTGGTGAACAAAGAGAATCACGTGTTGGTGAACAAAAAAGAATCACGTGTTGGTGAACAAAAAGAATCACGTGTTGGTGAACGAAAAGAACCACGTGTTGGTGAACGAAAAGAACCACGTGTTGGTGAACAAAATAACTATGCTTCCTACGGGAACTAAAGTGCAGCAGTGATTGAAACACCGTTTTCTTTTCCCAAACTCAAACAACAGGAGGATATTCAAGTAATGATGCAAGCTTTTGAAAATAATGAACGGATCGCACGTGGCATGCGTAATGTAAGCGTGCTGGTGTATCCAAGGACGGTCGTAATTACTGTGAATGCAAAGCATTTTTTTCATGTGGATGACCTACAGACTAAATAAAGTGCTACATTGACAGCGAAGACTTTGTTGTGCTATGTGGTCAACAGGTAGTGAAAACGGTATGGCCGATGAGCGGTGTGGTGTTTAAAAGCACAAAGGACAGTGTCAATGAGGGCGCATGCAGAGATGAATAAAACACAGGTGAAATGATTTTGCTGTTATTGTGTTCCAGGTCAAAGAGACCTTGGTGAATAACCCATGTTATAGGTGACTGTGGACGAATAATACTAGATAAACATATACGTACAGAGCAAAGTGTTCTACAGCTAATTTTATTACCAGCATATAAAAAGCACAAATCAGGTGACAATGTTCTCCAAATATTGCGAACTGCCAGTGATATTGGTTTGATGTCTGATAACTTTTTGTGTGAATTGTGTGTGAATCGCAGAACTGAACGTAAATCGAACAATTTCACCTTGTCTTACTTTCCACCAGGAAAAAAAAATTAAGTCAGACAATAAAACTCAAGAATCGGTGGACGTGGACAATGACAATAAAAAAAAAAAAAAATTGAATATAAAAGCAAACAAACAAACGGAAAAGCGTTTGGCAGTTAAATGTGTTACTGATACTTGGTCAGCAACAGCTCAAAGTGTACTAAACGACACGTGCATGTAAGCTTCAGATGCCAGCAGTATCACTGAATTGATATTTTTTAGATATGTATTGTGGGTGCAGGACCGTAACAGTTAATTAATTTTTGTGTTTGAAAAGTGTATTGTGTATATGTGTGATTATGAATATTTTATATAATTTCATTGCTATATGTATATATAAGTGCACATGAGGAAAAAGATAGAGGATTACTAGGTAAGGATGGAGTAGTCTATCCGTGCGTGTAGTTTTTCCCCCAGCATTCCTTTTGGCCCCCCATAAAGATTACATCTGGTAAGGGAGGAATGTTGGAAATAAAATTATTTAAAATAAATTTAGTCCAACATGCACGTGCATAGATAGCCCCAGGGGATAGCGGGAGGCAATCTCAAGCCTTGTGACGATACTTAGGCCCCAGGGGATATAGGGGGGTCGGAAAAGTTGAAGGGTCAGTTCCCAAGGAGGGAGCGAAGTAACGTTCCCCGGACGGATTAGATGAATTCCAGACTGGTCAAGTGACCTTGGCATCCGCGGACAAGGTGAAGCTCAGAAGGTCTTCACTGGTCAACAGTGTGGAGTGCGTGTAGCGACAAGGGACAGACGTGGATAGCGGATCGTCGAGCGATGTGACGAGAGATAGATGAAGTACTGCCAGCGCTGACAATTGGAAAAAGATTTGGATTGAAAACCTGAAAGACATATGGAAATACCAGTTAAGTGATTTTTCCTTTTCCCTGTTATTGCATGTACTTGCTTAAATTAATTCATAACCCTATTTAGAGCACGTGGCGTGTGTATTGGTCATGATAAAACAATGAAAACCCAGTTAGCTATAGGTAAAACATTTAGGTAAAGCATAGGAGAAAAGGAACTAGAAGTAAAATGAATCACTAAGCTTTGCACTTATATATATAGATAGATGTATGCAGAAATGATCGGAGACGTTATAGAGAAAAATCGTAATAATAGTAAATTTTATGTGTAAGGTATTGCTAACGGCTGCACCCACGCACGTGGTACCTTAGTGTTCCTAAATCTCACGTATTAAACCATTTTTATTACTTCCACATAAGACTCCTGTTTGTTTTCCTTATAACCACACAAGACATAAGTTAAGGTATGTGTAAGTTAAAAAATATGTGTTTATGTTTCTAATTTCTTTCACGAGCGGCACCTTTATTCCCCCACCATTCCAGTGACGGGATAAAGGTGAATCACAACGCCGTGCTTTATTATATGCCAGTACATATAAGGGGCACGTTTTTGTCCATATACGATCACTGTAGAACAAAAAGTCCCATAGTTATAAAAAGGCACAATAAAGTAAATTTAATCGGTAAATGATCTGTAACTGATGCACCTATAATTTGTTCATAATAATAAATATAACAATAAAATTAACACCTTGTATTTAACATTGATGACAGTAACGCGTGTTCCAATGAATAGCATCAACACGTGTTCCATTGTTCATAACTTTAACACGTGTTTTGTATTAGAATGTAACGTTGGTACAGATTAACGTTTGAAGATTTATGGTGAATTGTTTCATAAAGTATATAACTATGGTGAATTGGTATGAGCTAAATATTTGTTTATAACATATGATTATTCTTATAATAAATTTGTTCAAAATAAAAGAATATAACAGACTCAACAAATCGATCTTCAGGTGTTGACAAGATACCCACGTTACGGGCCTTTTTCGGAGATTTTAAATTACAACCTTGATATTTCGTATTTGTAAACATTTAATAAAACATAATAAAAGTCACTGAACAGATTATTTCAATGGATCAGTTCTCAGCTCTTTACAAGGCGCCTAGGCAGCCGGCTTTTTTAGATTTAAGTTACAACTTAGATATTTGTTATGCAACTTAGATATCCTTGTTAACAGTTTATAAAACTTAATAAAAAGCACTCAACAAATTATTTCGCCGTTCTTTACAAAGCACCTTGGCCGCGAGCCTTTTTAGATTTCAAGTTACAACCTAGATATAGTTAGAGCTTTTAGAGCCCATGAAAAATATCATATATGTTAGTTTACCTTTAGGGGTTTAACACCCCTTAATTCAAAATTTTCTTTCGTCTATTGATAGCGTTGTCTAATGTTTTAAGTTTGAGCTTCTTGAACCCATAAGAAAGGTAATATATATTAGTTTAGGTTTGGGGGTAACGCCCTTAAATTTCAACATTTCTAAAACAAAGTGCAATTTTTATAAGGTTCATAAATATTTATTTGATCAGTTTTCTTACACTAGATCGGAAACGTCCTCAGACGTTACGCATTATCTACAAATTATCCGTAGTGGGCATGTGTCCGGTGGGCAAGTGTCCTGTGGGCTTTAGTCCGGACCTCCCTCTTCTTATACTTCCCAGTTATGTCAATATGATTAACTTGATACGTAAATGTTATGAATATGACATCGGTAGAATAAATACTGTTTAAAAAGCCTAGGCCTTTAAACAGTAATAGTAAATGACGGAGAAATTTACTTCGTTATAATATATATATATTAATTTTCCAGTAATATGTTTAAAGTCACTGAAAAATTGGCCTCCATATATAATACTGCAATAGCTTCCAAACAACTTTGATACTATTCTTTATGTTTTCTTAAATTCAAGTACCTGGTTTACACACAAATTGTAGAATATATCAGAAGGAAGCCACACGTTTAATTTGCTATTTAACGAATGGGGAAACGATTAATGTGGTTATAATAATAATTCAAAATCTGCAAATTTCGGTATTTGTATGACAAAGGGCGATAACAATTTGAAAGTCGGGGCGATTGGCAACTAAGAAAACATTACATAAAACTTAAAAAATGTAATAATAATAAATGAGAAAGTCTCCCAAAAAGGTTTTGTTTTAATTTTTTTAACTGCAGGGCCTCGTAAGTGCGCTTCCTGGGCGACTGCACCGATCGTCCAGGCGGCCCTGAGAGTATGTATTAAGAAATAATCCTGAATCCAGGAGTTTCCGTATCGCTGTAATGTGCTAAAAACCAAATAATACATTCGAAAACCTTTGAGAAATTTCTGTGCTTTATACAACATTTGCACAGTGGATTTCCCATTTCATTCATTCAAAAACTTTTTTTAGCTAAATAATAAGTAAAATATAATTTCCCACAGAGATAACATACTATTTTCTCAGTACATCTGGAAACGTAGCGCAGTCCACTGTATTTCTAAAAAAAAAATTAAAAAATGCGTACTGCATACACGTTCAACATGTAACTAAAAAAATATCTTTGGAACACCTAAAGTTTATGTATAACTGATGAAATGGAATAGTAAGGAATATGTTTAACGAAGGTGTATCTTATCCACCCAGATGCGTTTTTGAAAACCAAAAAATCGTTTGTCTGGTGGTTGTTAGTTGAGGGAAGCATGAGCGGGAGGATTCCTTTTGTCTTTCCTCCCATCACCCTTAGGGTCCTAAGGGGAAGGGTGCGGGGAGAAATACAGGTAAACAAGAGATACGAACTCGTGGGTGAATCGGTTTCACAGCGTTGACAGTGTAATCAGCTTACCTTTGCTCAGAGTATAGTTTCGCGGAAGAAAGAAAAGTTTTTTTCTTCCCCATCTGTAGACTGATATTACCAGTAAAGCCCCCCCCCCTTCCCCACAGGATTCGGACGGGTATATTGGATTGTAGAAAAAGTAACACCACACATTTTCTTAATCGCAGTCGAAGGTTTTGCTCCCTGGGTTTTGCTACTGGTAATTTTAGTTCCAATGCTGAAAATTCTCGGGTACGGAGAACTGGCCCCCGGAGAAGTGGCCACCGGAGAACTGGAAACATTGCAAATTCAGTGCCATAAAATTGTTCTGCATAGACAAATTTCGTGTGGCTATATTCTCCACTACTTGAGCAACTATTGTTCATAATTTTTTTTTTTTTAATATTTCATTTTCAGCAAGAAATTTAGACATTTCCATGATTTTCGGAGCTAAGACTAAGCGAAGAACTGGCCACCGGAGAACTGGCCACAAAAATTTAAAGGGGCCGTACAAAAATTGTGTTCTGGGCTGCTCTGTCTCCTCCAGATTGGTTATCTGACACACATAAAATGTCCGTAATTTCGTATTTTTTTATTTACGATATTTTTCTATAAACTATAACTACACAAATTCTCTGCTAGTATGAGCAAACCCAGGAAACTTGTCGGGTGGGGGGGGGGGGGTGCTTAAAACCTAAAATATGAAGTATAAAGAATTTCTGGTCCGATCGGGAGATTTTCAGACATTACAAGCTACAAGTCATCGAATTGCCTGCCTGAGGGCGTCTGCTGCCTCAGGAAAGTAGTGTGTGTGTGTGTGTGTGTGTGGAGGGGGATACCAAAAGTGCCGCCCCGGTGGCGCAGTGGTATAAGGCGTTGGCCTCTGATCATTCGTCCGTAAGGGGTCCGGGTTCGAATCCCGGTCAGGCATGGATGTTGTGTTTGTCTTACGGCACTGGCTCTCTCCCTTCCCTGGAACCAGTGACTCTAAATTAGGGACGGGCGAGGGCTGCTTATAGCCCATTGAGTTGCTCACGGTGGTCGTTAAACCTCCAATCAAAATTAAAAAAAAAAAGATACCAAAACCGTAAAATATCAAAAATTTCTCATTTCTCTTCCGATCGGGAGATCTTCAGCATTTTCAAGCTGCAACTCGACAAATTTTCTCAGCTCATGTGCACTTTCTGGAAACCTGTCAACGATGGGGGGGGGGGGGTATCAAAAGTGTAAAATATCAAAAATTTCTAGTCCCATCGGGAGATTTTTGGCATTTACAAGCTACAACTCGACACATTATTTGAAGGCATGTGCCTACTCAGCAATCCTGTGTATGTGAGGGGGAGGGGATACCAAAAGTGTAAAATATGAAGACTTTCTGGTCCGATCGGGAGATTTTCAGTATTTACAAGCTGCAGCTCGACAAATTTTCTGTTCTGAGCGCATGTGCCTACGTAGCAAACCTGTCCGGGGGGGGGGGGTTAATTTCAAAAGTATAAAATATGAAGATTTTCTCGTCCGATCGGCAGATTTTTGGCATTTACAACTCGACAAAGTATTTGAGGGTATGTGCCTACTCAGCAAACCTGTGTGTGTGTGTGGGGGGGGGGGGCATACCAAAAGTGTAAAATAGGAAGATTCTCTCTTTCGATCGGGAGATTTTCAGCATTTAGCAGCTACAACTCGACACATTATCTGAAGGCATGTGCCCACTCATTAAAACCTGTCCGGGGGGGGGGATACCAAAACTGTAAATACTCAGCATTTAGCAGCTACAACTCGACACATTATCTGAAGGCATGTGCCTGCTCAGGAATCCTGTCGGGGGGGGGGGTTGTAGCTTGTAAATGCTAAAAATCTTCGGATCGGACGAGAAATTCTTCATAGCTTGCACTTTTGATACTAACCCCCTTGCCCACCCCCCCCCGGACGGTTTTGCAGAGTAGGCACTTGCCTTCAGATAATGTGTCGAGTTGTACGTAGCTTTTCAATGCTGAAAATCTCCGGATCGGACGAGAAATTTTTCATATTTTACAGTTTTGGTAATTCCACCCCCATCCCCCACCCCTGACAGTATGCTGAGTAGGCACATGCCGTCAGAAAATTTGCCGAGTTGTAGCTTATAAATGCTGAAAATCTTCCGATCGGACGAGAAATTTTTCATATGTTACACTTTTGGTATTACCCCCCCCCCCCCCCCACCACCACCACCACACACACACACACACACAGGTTTCCAGAGTAGGCACATACGCTCAGATAATGTGTCGAGTTGTAGCTTGTAAATGCTGAAAATCTTCGGATCGGTCGAGAAATGCTTTATATTTTATACTTTTGGCACCCCCTCCCCCCGAAAAGTTTCCTGAGTCAGCACATGCGCTCAGATAATTCGAAGACTTGTAGTTTGAAAACCCTGAAATCTTCTGTTGAAATGTAGATCATAAATTTTTTATAAAAAAATTACATTAATTATCGCAATTAAGAAAAGACGAAATTACGGAAACTTTATATGACTCAGATAACCAACCTCTGGGTGTCGTGGGCATGAAGCGGTCAAAAACGCAATTTTTATACGACCCCTTAAAATTTTTAAATTTTTGTGGTCAGTTCTCCGGTGGCCACTTCTCCTACACCCGAAAATTCTGTGTCCTTGATGAGGGACTTCCGGTTTCCCCCATAGTTTTCTCGAGTCCTGACTTTCCGGTCGTTCATTTCGTTGACAGACTCCACATCCTTAGCAATGGAAAAATTCTTTAACATACGCGGGGAATTAAAGTAGCTTTACATATCTACATCCAGTGGCGCACCCAGGAATTCTTGTTGGAGGGGGCTATCATCATAATTATCATCATCATTGTCAACCATTATCAATCCACTGCTGGGCAAAGGTCTCCCCAAGTTTCCTCCACAACGGTCTGTCTTGTGCCAGTCTCCTCCATGTCACCCCTGCATACTGTCGAATTTCATCCACCCATCTTCCATGTGGTCTTCTTCTGGGTCTTTTCCTGTCCCTTGGAATCCAATCTAAAATTTCGGCTGTCCATCGATGGTCTGTCCTTCTGGCAGTATGTCCAGCCCATTTCCATTTCAGGGATTTAACTCTTATCATGATGTCTTCCACTCTTGTCATTTTTCGGATCCACGTGTTCCTCTTCTTATCTCTCCTGGTTACACCAAGCATGCGCCTCTCCAGGCTGCTTTAAGTTGTCTGCAGCCTTTGTATGTCTCTTTTAGTTAAGGTCCACGTCTCTGCACCATACGTAAGCACTGGAAGGATGCATTGATCAAACACTTTTCTTTTAGGACATAATGGCATATTGCTCTTGAAAATTATGCTGTTTCTTCCAAAAGCTCTCCAGGCAAGTTTTGTACGCCGATTAATTTCTTCATCAATGTGACCCTCACTTGATATCCGCTGTCCAAGATAAATGTACGTGTCTGTTATCTCCAGCTTTTCTCCATCAATCGATAAATCTTCATTTCTTGCAAAACCATTGAACATCACTTTTGTCTTCTGAAAGTTCATTTTTAATCCCACTTCTTTACTCTTGTCAGCAAGTTCCTGGATCATACTCTGCAGCTCTGATGGTGTAGTTGCAAAAATGACTATGTCATCAGCAAAACGAAGGTGGGTTAGATAATCTCCATTAATCTTTATCCCTTTGTTTTTCCAGTTCAGTGATTGAAAGACATTTTCCAATGTGACATTAAAAAGCTTCGGAGATATGGTGTCACCTTGTCTCACTCCTTTTCCAATTTTTATGTGTGTTGTATTTTCAAACAGCCGAATCTTTGCACTTGCATTTTCGTAGATGTTATTAATAATATTAATGTACGCATCTTCAATACCGCAGGATTTCAGGGCCATTGTAACTGCTGATGGTTTCACCGAATCAAAGGCTTTTTCATAATCGATAAAAGCCATGCACAATGGAAGTTCATATTCCCTCGCTCTTTCAATTAGTTCTCTCAGCACATGGATATGATCTATTGTGCTGTAGCCACTCCTGAATCCAGCTTGTTCTCTCGGTTGAGCCATGTCCAGTGTTACCTTCAAGCGGTGTGAAAGAACTTTAGTGAAGATTTTATAAACCACTGATAGGAGGCTGATAGGTCTGTAGTTCCTGAGATCCTCAATGTCACCTTTTTTATGTAGCAAGATCATTGTAGAGTTGTTCCAATCCTCAGGAATCTTCCCTTCATTAAGGCATTGAGTGAAAATTTGGGCGAGTACTGTTTCGATTTCTCCACTTGCTTCTTGTATGATGTCTACAGTAATTCCATCTTCTCCTGGAGCTTTTCCCCGCTTCATGTTCTTGATTGCATGTGCAACTTCTGCTGGAAGGACTGGAAGAACTCTGGTACTGGTACCTTTCATGACATCTGGAGTACATGTATCGGAGGGGGCTATATATACGTATATATAGTATACGCACACAATGTGTGTACACACATTTATATATATATATATAGTGTACGTCTATTGTTTATATACGGTTATGACGTACGTCGCTCCTTATCTCTTTGGGGCTTTGGGAAGAAGACATCATGTAATAGAAGACACTATGTAATTTTTTGAACATGTAAAATAATGTTTAATTTGTGACGTACGTCGCTCTTAATCTCCTTGTGGCTTTGGAAAGAAGACACCATGTAATGGAAGACATTATGTCAGACACTATGTAATTTTTTGAACTAGTAAAATAATATTTTTGAATGTTTAATTTGTGACGTACGTCGCTCATAATCTCCTTGGAGGGCGTTTAAGCCCCCAAAGCCCCTCCGTGGGTGCGCTAATGGCTACATCTATATCAAATACAGAGTTTATGAACACCACATGTTTCGTAAGTGAACGCAAGCGAACCGACGGATGCAATGTTTATATTCTAACAAATCCTGAAATTTCAGGTGATTCTATCAAAATCGTGAAACAATGGCAACTCCTCAAACAACAAGAAAATTGCAACCGAAAACTTTCGAGAAGAAATAAATGTGTGCGCCATCGATTCAGAGGATAACCTGATTTTAATTTATTTGGCTGTTGCGCATGGCTTTCAGTATAACGACAGTGCAGACCTCAAGAAAGAATAACCGACCCCGGAAATTTCTTACACCCCATCCTGCTACTTGTAATATCGTTTTTTTGCTACAAACTACATTAGAATAAAAGTCGAAGTGCCGTCCCCGAAAAAGTCTCCCACATTTTTCTACTACTTACAAAGCATCTGTAGATTGCAGTGAATACGGAATTACCAAAACCGGAATTTTCCCCTACCCCATCAGCCTACTAATTGTAAGATCGTTTTTCACTGAAAACCGCGATACTAGTCGAAATACTAATCCGGAAATTTCCCCACCCCATCTTGCTAACATAAACTACTGTAAAAGTGGTAAACATATGTAGGTTGCATTAAAAAATAAGGAAAAGCCGACCCCAAAAATTTCTACACGTTCGATATTTTGTGTCAAAAGCAATTTCTGTACGGTCCCTGACTGAAAGAGGTAGGGGACTCTTCCGTCCATCCATATGAATGGATGGGGAGCTAACAGTTCGTCTTTTTCTTATTACACCGCGAAGAATGCCGAGTAGTTCACTACTTGGAATGCTTTCACGTAAACTGAACAATTTGCTTTACTTTTTGTAAAAAACTTACACATGTATGTTTCTTTTTCGCTTTTCTTCTAAATAGCCAAATCTCTAGAAAGGGATGTTTAATTGATTATGCTAAAAACCAATAAAATTGAAACTAAAACCTTATCAGTGCAAAAATGAAAAATATCAGTATTAAAGTGATTGGGGGAGAGAGGCACATTGGTACTGCAAGTTCTCACGATGTGGTTTTGGACGTTTGGCGAAAAAATTCTATATGGAAAAAGTTTTGTACCGATAAACTCTTACACTTTCTCATATAAGGGATTTTTTGTTGTTGTTGTTGTTGTTGTTGAGAGTTTAACAACCACCGAGAGCAACTCAACTCAGTGGGCTATAAGCAATCGTCTGTCCCTAATTTAATGCAACTGGTTCCATGGAAGGGAGCGAGCCAGTTCCGTAAAACCAGGGGCGGGGGCTTCACCAAATTGAAGGGGTTATGCTTCTTCTATTCTCAAATTAACAATAAAAAAAAGGCAAAAAGATAAACTACGTTAACGTCGTATATTTTAAAACACAATTGTAATTGTTCATTAGTAAATGCACAAGGAAACAGAAATATTCTTTTATTTAAAAATAAAATTGAGCCTGTGATTTTATAGAAATATCCAGAAATGCTTTATTTCCAAACATTTGTAAAAAAAAAAAAAGTGAGAAATTAGTGAGGTTACTCGAACAAAGAACGAGAAGCACAAAAAATAAATTGAGAAATAAAGGCGCAAGAGGTTATCCGTTTCCGTATTTTTATTTATTTTATTTATGATAATTGTTTTAAACGTTTCCCACACATCGTGAGAACATATCAAACACAATACGGGGATGGCAATCAAGTTTCCTATCAAATGAGCAATACTGAATATGTAAAAAACGTTTTTACTTATTTTGCTATTTATTATTTTCTTGGAAATAAAGAGCTTTGGCCTCATAAATGGAGCTTGGTCTACTTTATGAGAACCAAGCGATTATTTAGTTGAACAGAATGAAAGACACTAGGTGGGCACTTCTCTTCCAGTAAAATTATTGAGGGGGCAAGATTCGCCTTGCGCCTCCATAGTCGGCGCTTCTGCATAAGACAAACACAACATCCATGACTCACTGGGATTCGAATCCGGACCTACTTGGACGATTGGTCATATGCCTGCGCCACCAGCAGGGGAGGGGGGGGGCACTGTAGTTTTAGGAAATGTACTAAGTCACGGCAATTTATTTCTTCAAATTAAAGTACATTTCTCGCTTGTCTTACATAGAAAGTTTTCTCGAAATTTGTTTCGAGTCCCCAATCCAATTCTCCATCATATAGGCCAACAAACGGCAATCTTTATACCCCCCTTGAACATTCAAAGTTTCCCTCGGAGGAACGGCAATTGGTGCCCCGCCCCTTAATGAAAAACATGTGGCAATTTTCCTGTGTGGAAGTTTTCCAAGTTACTGAAAAACGTGTCGCAATTTTCCTGTGTGGCGGTTTTCCGGCAACCAACGAAAATATTCGGCAAAAATTATTTTGCAGTGGAGCCGTTGCTAATGTTCCTTTACATAATTTAGCTGACGTAATGAGCCCTTATGTTCTGGTGAACTGCCAAACGGATTTTGCATCTTTGTGATGCAAGAGAAAAATTTACAAAATGTAAATAAACATAAATAACTTTGAGAAACCATACTAATCGTAAGATGTTTCGGTTTCCTTCTCGACACAATAAATGGCAATATGTTGCATACAGGTGCACGAAAAATTCCCCCACATAGGAAAATTCCCCCACATGAATCTCCCCCACCTTTTTGAGTCAGGTATAGCGCACAAATTGCATTTTACTCAAAACCTCGAATGTGGGGGAGATTTCTGGGCTTGCTTGTGATTTCCATTTTCACGCTGCTTAAAACAAATATGTGGAGGGTGAATTGCCGAGATCGGCATTTCCATTTTTCCCGCAACTTTCAGATGTTTTATAAGATATCCGGTAAACCGTCAAACAAGAAAAGCTTCACATATTCTTCAGCAACTTGGAAAAATGCCACACATTGGAAAACTGTTACCCAGGAAAACTGCCCCATAGTTTTCACTAAGGGGCCGTCGTGCACAAATTCGGTTCACTGTAAACTGACACACAGGAAAACCGCCACACATCTTTCAGCAACGTGGAAAACTGCCACACATTGACAAAGTGTCACACAGGAAAATTGCGTCATGTTTTTTACTAAGGGGCTGGCCACAAATTGTTGTTCCCTTGGGGAACACTTTGAATGTGTGGCATATTTCCAGTCAGGCAGTTTTCCAAGTTTCCGAATTATGTGTGGCAGTTTTCCAAGCTGCCTCACGACGGAAAGGAGCTCTTTTGTTTGTCTGAATTTTCATGCCGGCTCACAACTGGCCATAAAAGTTCGGGGAAGGGGGGGGGGGTATAAAGATTGCTATTTCTTGGACTATATTGAGAATTGAATTGGGAACTCTATAATATGTAAGCCAAACGAGAACTGTACTTTAATTTGACGAAATAAATTGCCGGACTCCTTACATTTCTTTAAACTACGGTGTGCAGTGTTCGACGGAACTACAGCACGACTCACGCTGTGCTCAGAAAAGGACGATAAGATGGGATTTTTTAAAAACGTTGAATTTTTACTTAGGCGTTAAGTATTTACATAACATGTCCAGCTTGTAATATTTTTTTGTAACTTAATTAATTCATAGGCCCTACACCTTGGCCTTTTTAACAGCTTTTAATACGCCGACTTCATATTCATAACGTTTACCTATCAAATCAAGTTAATATGCGCTTTTACTGAGGCACTAAATATTAATTCACAGGACCTATGCCTAGGCTCTTTTAACAGTTTTTATTCTACCGGTTTCATATTCACAACGTTTACATATCAAATCAAGTTAATAATATTGTGGTTTTACTTAAACACGAAATATTAATTCATAAGGCCAAAGCCTAGACCTTTTTAACCGTTTTTATTCTACCGATGTCACATTCATAACGTTTACCTATCAAATCAAGTCAATAATATCGCGCTTTTTTACTTAAGAACGAAATATTAATTCCTAAGGTCTAAGCCTTTTTAATATTTTTACTCTACCAATGTCATATTCATAACGTTTGCACATCAACCAAGTTAATAGCATTGCCCTTTTACTTAGGCACTAAATTTTAATTCATTTTA
This sequence comes from Macrothele yani, assembly GCA_039090855.1. Taxonomy (NCBI): domain Eukaryota; kingdom Metazoa; phylum Arthropoda; class Arachnida; order Araneae; family Macrothelidae; genus Macrothele; species Macrothele yani. The sequence continues at coordinate 102,295,298 of CM077028.1, forward strand.
CGAAAATTTTGTATGGAGCCCCAATGACCCCGGGCCCCGATCCCTTCCAAAAAGGGTTTACGAGATAATATACAAAATTTGTGGTTCTAAATTGAAAACTGTAGATTTTACAAAAATTTTGTATGGGGCCCCCTTGACCCAGGCCCCGATCCCTTCCAAAAGGGTTTAGGTCTAACTTACAGTACCATGAGGTGGTATACAAAATTTGGTGGTTCTAAATTGAAAACTGTAGATTTTACGAAAATTTTGTATGAGGCCCTCTTGACCCCGGGCCCCGACCACTTCCAAAAACTGTCTACGGTTTAACTTTGAGGACCATGAGATAGTATACCAAATTTGGTGGTTTTAAATTGAAAACTGTAGATTTCACGAAAATTTTGTATGGGGCCCCTTGAGCCCGGGCCCCGACCCCTTCCTCAAACCGTCTAGGTGCTAACTTAGAGCACCACGAGATAATATACCAAATTTGGTGGTTCTAAATCGAAAACTGTAGATTTTACGAAAATTTTGTGTGGGGCCCTCTAGACCCCGAACCCCGACCACTTCCCAAAACGGTCAACGGTTTAACTTTGAGCACCATGGGATAGTAAACCAAATTTTGTGGTTCTAAATTGAAAACTGCAGAATTTACGAAAATTTTGTATGGGGCCCTCTTGACCCCGGGCCCCGACCACTTTCCAAAACGGTCAACTGTTTAACTTTGTGCACCAGAGATATTATACCAAATTTGGTGGTTCTAAATTGAAAACTGTAAATTTTACGAAAATTTTGTATGGGCCCCCTTGACCCGGGCTAACTTAGAGTACCATGAGGTAGTATACCAAATTTGGTGGTCATCCATTCCAAAAAGGGTTTACGGTCTAACTTAGAGTACCATGAGGTAGTATACCAATTTTGGTGGTTCTAAATTGAAAACTGTAGATTTTATGAAAATTTTGTATGGGGCCTCCTTGACTCCGGGCCCCGACCGCTTTCTCAAACTGTCCACGGTCGAACTTAGAGCACCATGGGATAGTGTACCAAATTTGGTGGTTCTAAATTGAAAACTCTAGATTTTACGAAATTTTTGTATGGGGCCCACTTGACCCCGGTCCCGATCCCTTCCAAAAATGGTTTAGATCTAACTTACAGTACCATGAGTTGTTATACAAAATTTGGTGGCTCTAAATTAAAAACTGTAGATTTTACGAAAATTTTGTATGGGGCCCTCTTGACCCCGGGCCTCGACCACTTCCACAAACGGTATACGGTTTAACTTTGAGCACCATAAGATAGTACACCAAATTTGGTGGTTCTAAATTAAAAACTGTACATTTCACGAAAATTTTGCATGGGGCCCCATCGACCCCGGGCCCCGATCCCTCCCAAAAAAAGGTTTACGGTCTAACTTAGAGTACCATGAGGTAGTATACCAAATTTGGTGGTTCTAAATTGAAAACTGTAGAATTTACGAAAATTTTGTATGGGGCCCTCTTGATCCCGGGCCCCGACCACTTCCAAAAACAGTCTACGGTTTAACTTTGAGCACCATGAAATAGTATACCAAATTTGGTGGTTCTAAATTGAAAACTGTAGATTTTAAGAAAATTTTGTGCGGACCCCTTCCAAAATCCGTCTACGGTCTAACTTGGAATACTATGAGATTGTACACCCAATTTGGTAGTTCTAAATTGAAAACAGCAATGCCGCAAAATTTTTGTTTTGCCGTTAAAAGCCGTCGTACAAACTTTCTGATATTACGTGATCCTTGACATACAGCGCCGACTGCTGTTGGAGAAACAAAATAGAAACGAGATGTCGGTGTTTTGTCCTGTCGGTGTTTTGTCCTGTCGGTATTTTGTCCTGTCGGTGTTTTGTCCTGTCGGTATTTTGTCCTGTCGGTGTTTTGTCCTGTCGGTGTTTTGTCCTTTCGGTGTTTTGGTTGTCGGTGTTTTGGGTGTCGGTGTTTTGGGTGTCGGTGTTTTGTCCTGTCGGTGTTTTGGGTGTCGGTGTTTTGACCGGCACCCCGAAAAACTTACAGTCTGAGGTCAAAGCAGATGACTGCATCACATATCCTAGATAGATATATCTGATGTATCCTGGATAGCTATCCTAGATAGATGATCTAGATATATCCTAGATAGATGATCTAGATATATCCTAAATACATGATCTAGATATATCCTAGATAGATGATCTAGATATGACCTAGATAGATGATCCACATATGTCCTAGATAGATGATTTGGATATAACCTAATGGATGATCTGGATATATCCTAGATAGATGATCCAGATATATCCTAGATAGATGATCCTAGATATATCCTAGATAGCTGCATAACATATCCCACACTCATTGCTCAAGCAATGAATTTTTATTTATGACTCCAGAGAAGAGTTATTTTTTCGTCAGAAATTAACAGAAAGCTAGACTCTTGGGTGATCTGACGTTAAGAAAAGATGACGAAAAGTAGCGCAGTTTAAATAAGATCAGATAACGAAAATGGAAAGTTAAATAAAAGTATATACAGTGAAAGAAATACGGGATTACACCATATAATACAAATTTTGAAGATGACTATCCGTTTTTTGGTGTAAATGTAACAAGGATGGTAAGTCAGATAAAATCCGAAAACTTGAAAATTTCATCGTCCTGGAGCGGGACTCGAACCCGCGTCTCCCAGATAGCGCCCGGGTATGCTAACCACTACACAACCCAGAACGACCAAGTCTCAAGTTTCTGATTAATTTGAATATAACCATCACAGGGTGAAAATCATCTATATACGTGGCGTGAGTTGAATAAATAAATCCATCGATCTTTCCACGTTAAGCAACGCACAGCAAACGAAAAATTGTTATTCGGCCGTAGATGGAATCAGCTACTGAGACGTCTCCATAACAATTGAAAAATTGTAATGAAGACGTCTCTGTAGCTGCTCTCATCTTACGGATTTATGATGTTAGATGCTGACTGAAAAACAAAAACACACACATAGCGCCATAAATTGTTGGCCGCTGTGGTGTAAGGTTAACGCGCTCATCTAGATATCGAGAGATTCGGTTTTCAATTCCCCGGCGGCGGCCGAATGACAATTTTTCGGTTGCTGTGCGTTGCTTAACGTGGAAAGAGCGACGGATTTATTTATTGAACCATCACAGGATTCGCTAGTTGAAGCAACCGGCATTCATGTTTAGCGAATCTGGAGGTTAAGAATCCTATCCCGTGATTGCCCGGAGAAGCAGATAAATCATGAATGAAATACGGGATTACACCATATAATACAAATTTTGAAGATGACTAACCAGGTCGATGAAAATTTCAAGTTTTCGGATGTTATCTGACTTACCCTCCTTGTTACATTTACACCAAAAAACGGATAGTCATCTTAAAAAATTGTATATACAGTGGTTTATCAAAATAATGGAAACACAGATTGTGACTGGAGCACACAAAATGCGCCGTGTGCAAATCACAGGGACGACGTCACCTGTGATGTGAGGCAAATAAAGGGGTGCAGTACGATGTGAGCTATCACGCAGTAGTGCCACAGTCATAGGTGAAACAGCTGTTGTGGAGTAATTGTTGACAATTTTAGGTCTTAGTGACCTGAAAAAAAAGGGCATGATCATTAGTGCATTTTGCAGGAATTCGAAATAGTAGGTGTAACACAAGGAACTGTATGGAAGATTATGACGACAATCTATCAAAAAGGACACGGCGTTGCTTCCAAACGTGCAAATTGTGTTCGCCATACGAAGATGTCAGATATGGATAGGCGAGCGTTGGCACGGATTGTACAACGCAAGAACTCGACCATGGTACCACAAATAACAGCAGAGTTGAAGACCAGTCGGAATGACTGTCGTCATAAGAGCTCTTCGGGAACATCATCGAGCCGGTATTTCTGGTCTTGTTGCAATCCACAAACCTCTGATTATCAAGACAAAACGTGTATGGTGGTAGAAAGCACATAAAACTTTTGATGCTAAAGACTGGCAACGTATCATCTGGTCTGTCGTATCTTGCCTCACATGGTTTTCCTCTATTGGTGGAGTGTACGTATGGTGAAGACTAGCAGAAACGTACCACCCTGACTCTTTGTTTCCGACTGTCAAGCATGGAGGTGGATTCCGGATGCTGTGCGGAACCATACTTAGGGCCATTATTTATTCTGAAGGTTTGAGTCACATCTGCAGCATACAGATCCATTCTTGGGAATCACCTGCAATTAAGGCATGGTTCCCTAATGACCGTCGCTGGTTTCAAACAGATAGTGCTCGAGTGCGTTGTGCGAAACGTGTCAAGTTGTGCTTTAGAAGGCATGAGGATGAGGTACAGCAGCTATCCTGGCCATCTCAATCTCCAGATCGCATTATTACTGAACATTTATGGGAATATCTGGAGCTAAAAGTCCGATCATTCTTTCCACCTCCAATGGCACTAGCACACTTGAAACACATTTTGCAGGAAGAATGGTCCTAAATTCCATTACCGTATGTGCATGACTTGTATAAATCTATTCCAGGTCAAATTGCTTCTGTTCTGAAAGCATGAGGTGGGCTTATAGCACATTAATAAATAGATCCCCACAAACAGTAAGTGTTTCTATTAATTTAACAAATCTCTATACGTCACATAATCTGCGGTTCGTTTATGCATTTTGTGCTTCAGTTTGTTCCCTCGTTCATGTGTTTTCTGTTTTGTCGTCCAGCGTCACACCTAACAGGCATGCCTGACACACCTAACTTTCGATCTCGTGCTCAAGAAGTAAAAATATATTATGAAGGGTTCATGCATGAATATCGACGTAAATTGTACACTAGCTGCATGCATAATGTCTTATGCGGATTATACAGTATGTTTACCGTTATAAAATAAGTATCCCTATTCTCGGGTGATTAGAAAACGTAGAAATGAATATATCGCGACGAAACTTCGTAGGTCGCTTATTGAGGGCATGGAAAAACGATTAAGGGGGGAGAGGAAATTATTTCAAACTTGCGCTGCTAGGTGAACAATGGTGTTGTAGACTCACGAAAAGAATAGACACTTGCGTGAATTTACTGTTTATTGAGAGGGCAAACGATCAAACGACTCCGGACAAAATCTACAGAATTATTGCACAGAATCTTTAGCAGTTTATTGAAGACACACACACACACACACACACACACACATACACACACACACACACACACACCTGCTAATTAAGACAAATTTTCAAAATGGCAGAACATTTTATAAACAGATTTGATATGAGAAGTTGCCCATTCAAGGGCGTCTCGCATTTTCAACAGCAGATCGTCCAGCTGGGAAACGTACGTAACTTGAAGAGAGGAGGTAGGGACGCCGTGAAAATTATAGATTTATCTTAACATTCTCAACATGTAGACAATAAACTGGTAAACAGGAAAATGACTTAAGCATTCGTAGGGGTGAGACAGACAGAGAGAGAGAGAGAGAGAGAGAGAGAGAGAGAGAGAGAGAGGTATATATACTGTATATAGACAGACAGAAAAGGGAAAAAAAGGACGATACAATGAGATTCAGTTTGGTCGTAGAGCCGTAAATGTGGGGCTTGGTTCAGTGCTTGAGTGTGATACGGGCTGATACCATTCTTGCGTTCCCCGAAAACGTTAAATGCAGGATACCTTACCTTCGATAATAATGGTATACCCTTAGGTTTTCTTAGATAATAGAAGCTCTGTCGCTCAGAAGGAGCGATGAAACTTGCTTCTCGCTAATGACGCAAGCCATTTTACCACCCAAGGTGATCTATCCTGAAGCATCTCGCCTGAAAATGCATTGTTCTTAGGAGTGTTGGATTCCAGCTGTGGATGGGATAGGTGCGGCGAATTTGTCCAATACTGCTGGCTCTCCGCCTCCCGCTCAAACCAGTGCCTTTAATATACACTGCTGGCCACCCAAAATGCAACACCAAGAAGGAAGCATCCGATTAGCCTGAAATTCGCAGCATGCGTCGCCCGCGAGAGGACATGCAAACGATTAGCATTGCAGGGCATATGCAAATCATGTGCTCCCGGCACGCCACCGAGAAGCACTAAAAGAAGGCTGCACAGAAGGCGGGGTGTAAGTAATGGAAGTGTGTTGTGCTGCCGGACCTGTTCGTGGGAAGCTTCCTGATTCCTCGTAGCAGAATACGGCAGTCAATCCAGCACGTTTCGAAGTTCGACAGAGGACGATTAGTGGCTTATAGCGACAGCGGTTTATCGTACCGAGACATCGGCGCCCGTGTGGGACAACATCCAGCCACAGTGAGGCGAGTATGGATTCGGTGAGTGCAGGAGGGACGGACGGACCGACGTGAGCGATTGCCGCAGCAGCGGCACACCACCGAACGAGAGGACTGGCATGTTGTGCGGCGGGCATTGACGGCTCGCACCGCCACATCACGGACGTTAGCGCAGGAATTTTGGTATGTTGCGCAACAACCAGTGTCAGCACGTACAGTTCAACGTCGTCTGTAGGAGTGGGGACTTGTCGCACGGCGACCATTGCTCTGATTTCCATTGACATTACACCACTGGCGAATGCGGCGGCAGCGGGCCATTGATTGCCGCACCTGGACTACGGAATGGCACGACATTGTTTTCTCCGATGAATCCCGCTTCTGCCTGCAACACCACGATGGTCGGATCCGCGTGTGGCGGCACCGCGGCGAGAGACTGTATGGCGCCTGCATTATGCATCGCCATACCGGTCGGTTGCCTAGCGTTATGGTTTGGGGCGCAATTGTATATGACACCCACATCCCTCTGGTACGGATCGCCGGTACACTCAACAGCCACCGCACCATCTCCGACGTTTTGGAACCTGTAGTCGTCCTTTACCTGCATGACCTGCCAGCGGCCACGTTTCAACAGGACAATGCACGCCCGCATGTGGCACGCATCGTGCAACAATTCTTCACGGCCCACCAGGTGTCACTGCTGCCGTGGCCCGCCTGTCAAGCACCACCCGCGGCTACGCCTGATGAACTGTGGCAACGATGGAAGCAGCCTGGACCGACATACCCCAAGACCACATCCAAAGCCTCTTTCGTTCGATGCCGAGGCGTGTAGCGGCCGTTATTACCAGCCATGGGGAGCCACATGAACTATTGATGTCTGCGTGTTCCGCAAGTCACACGGCCTGTCAGCTCAATCGTTTCATCTTTGTATCTGTTGTTATGTGTCCAGTAAATCTGGCGTTGCTATCTCGTGTCCTTCTTGGTGTTGCATTTTGGGTGGCCAACAGTGCAGAAACGGGTGACTGCTTATAATTCTAGATGTTCACGGTTCTTGTTAACTTCCGAAACATAAAATTAGGTGGATTAATCGCTGCAGTCCCCCACGACAATGCTTCGAAATGCATTTTAATGGATGGTGCAAAGGTAAAATAACCTGGTCGGAATCGGGTAATTCTGATTCGATTACCACTCCACAACGATGCAGTTTTCATGCTTTATAAGTTTTTCATGCTGATGAACTTTAGCGATCACATTTCTATACAATCAACCATAAAAACAATTACGCGCATTTGTTATTTACCTATGCTTTAAAAAATAGAGATTTATTAACTCTAACGATGTTTCTACAATATAATATACCGAACAAAAAACCTGGTGATCCTTTTTTCTTTTCACTTTTTTACTCTCCGATTATTAAAACAGAAGTTACTAAATTTTTTATGCATTTTTCTCAAACTATCAAAATACTCTATGAACAGGTGTTTCTTGTTGTGACTGTTGTGCATAGCGTAGCAATCAATAGATCAATTGGCTTTTCTGAAGTTTTTAACTCATTACAGTTCCTCCCAGGGTATCGCTGTCTCTCAAGACTTACTCGAGCAGTTCGGTGTCAGAAGGAGATACTGTGGCTCTTCTCTGCAACGTTCAAGCCAATCCCCCGGTGTACACAGTTGAATGGATGTTTGCAGAGCAACCCATCTCTGATGCTCTGAAAATTGGAGCCGTGACAAGTGGTCTAACGCTGGTGCTGGAGAAACTTGAGCCAAGACATAAAGGGAGCTACAGGTGCAAAGCTTCCAACAGCGAAGGAGAAAAGGAAAGCAACGCCATGTGGCTTCCTGTAAGGCGTAAGGGAAAAGGACATGTTTGCTCATTTATCTCTTTATTTATCTATCTATCAATTAATTTATCAATCAATTAATCTATCTATCTATCTATTAATCAATCTATAAATGAATCTATTGATATATCAGTTAATCTATCTATTAATATATCAGTTAATCTATCTATTGATATATCAGTTAATCTATCTATTGATATATCAGTTAATCTATCTATCGATCGATCAATCTATCTATCTATGTGTCTATCTAAGCCGCAGTGGTCTAAGCGATGACTTCTGATCATGGGTCCGGGTTCGAATCCCGGTGAGGTATGGATGTTGTGTCTGTCTTACGGCACTGGCTCTCTCCCTTCCCTGGAACCAGTGGCCCTAAATTAGGAACGGGCGACTGCTTTTAGCTCACAGGGTTGCTCACGGTGGTCGTTAAACCTTCAATAAAAAAATCATCTATCTACCCTGATGGAAAAAAATCCCAACACCAACAAGGGGTTGTGTTAGATAAACGACAGTTGATAGGCGGTGAGAGTACATCTGTAAGATGACGTCTATGCAAATTTCGCGCTCGGCGCATACGTGTGGTGCTAGTAGCGCCCCTCGGAACATTCAAAGCAGGTTTGCTGTAAATACGCGTTGTAACGTTCGTGAGAGTTAGTTATCGTTGAGATTCGACGTAGTGTGTTGATGTTAGTCAAAAATGCCTTAAAGAAGACGAAGAAGCCATTATCAACAGCTCACGGAGTTTGAACGAGGTCGTGTAATAGGGCTACGAGAAGGTGGATTTTCGTTCAGCAATATTGCAGAACGACTTGGCAGGAATGTAGCCACTGTGCATGATTGTTGGCAGCGGTGGTCAAGGGAAGGTACTGCCTCAAGAAGACCGGGTTCCGGCCGGCCACGTGGCACTACTGAGAGGGAAGACCGCCGTGTACGGCGTATGGCCGTGGCGCATCGTACCGCGCTGCGGCAGCAATTCGAGCTGCAGTTGCCACCACAGTGACACAACGAACTGTTACAAATCGGTTACTTGAAGGACAGCTTCGAGCCAGACGCCCTGTAGCGTGCATTCCATTTACTCCAAACCACTGCCGTTTGCGACGTCAGTGGTGTCAAGCTAGAGCTCATTGGAGGACGGAGTGGAGATCTGTTGTGTTTTCTGATGAAAGCCAGTTCTGCCTGGGTGCCAATGATAACCGTGTGTTGGTTAGAAGGAGGCCAGGTGAGCGCCTGCAGCCAACCTGTCTACGGCCGAGACACACTGGAACTACACCTGGAGTTATGGTCTGGGAAGCAATTTCCTATGACAGCAGGAACACTCTTGGGGTTATCCCACGCACCCTGACGGCACAGTTGTACGTCGCTGTGGTTATTCAACTTGTTGTGCTGCCATTCATGAACAGCATTCCAGGGGGTGTTTTCCAACAGGATAACGCTCGCCCGCATACCGCTGTTGTAACCCAACATGCTCTACAGAGTGTCGACATGTTGCCGTGGCCTGCTAGATCCCCAGATCTTTCACCAATCGAGCACGTATGGGACATCATTGGACGACAACTCCAGCGTCACCCCTAACCAGCATTAACCGTCCCTGTATTGACCGACCAAGTGCAACAGGCATGGAACTACATCCCACAAACTGAGTTCCAGCACCTGTACCACACAATGCATGAACGTTTGCGTGCTTGCATTCAACTTTCTGGCGGTTACACCGGTTATTAATGTACCAGCATTGCACATTTAAAATGACTGTCTCGCGCTTACAATAAGCTGTGATCTTGAAACCTTAATCGATTAAATATGTTACCTATACAAATGTATTGCCGCCATTTCATTCCTCTACAACTATTTTTTCGTGGTGTTGGGATTTTTTTTTCCGTCATTGTATTTATTAATCTATCGATATATCAGTTAATATATCTATCGATCGATCAAATAATTTATGTGTCTATCTATAAAAATGTTTAAAATGTACATCATACTATAGATATTACACTACCTGTCAAAAATTCACCACGGAACAAAAAATGGGCGTTGTCCATTTTTTTGTTCCGTTTTTAGTTGCTGACCCATCAATGTCAAACTTCATAGCATGGTACAGTTGTGTACCTTAGAAGTATGAGGTAATTCAAACACATATGAACTAACAGATGCGTACAAGCCAATCAAGAATCTCAGAGCAGAATGGGCTTGTAGTATGAAAAACTTATAGCCAGTGTGCAAAGTAACCTCCTCTGGAAGAAATGTTGGCTTCTCTCGAGTGGCTTATACCCTCAACAGAGGATGCAGTGAGTGCAAAGGCAATACCATTGGGAAATAAGCGTCCTCCTGGAGTCACGCAATGTTCGGGAAGGGGGCACGGAGTGCAGAAATTAACTTCCCTGCGGATCCCACAAATTTTCAGTGGGATTGAGAACTAGAGAAAATGCAGGTCAGTCTATTTGTTGTATACGATTTTCTTCATGATATGTGCAAACTACTTTAATTCTCTGGAGAAGTGGCTTTACCATCCATGAAATATGCACCAATGAACTCACCCTGCCAATTTATGGCAGTCACGGAACCGAAGGGTAGCTGATATCAGCCTTTTTAAAAACTAATATGTATAGTATTTGATTCCAAAGAGGAGCGTGACATGTACGTGAGCAAGACATCGTGCTACACGCCCGTGGAGTACAGTGGGTCGAAAAAACCCGAAATTCTCTGATGGGAACGCCCTAGTGAGGAAACGTTGTGAGTGAGCACCTTTAAGAATTGTGTGAAATATTTTTCGAATCAGTTAATATCTTTGGCTCTGACCAGAGGCTCAAAGTTTTGAAATTTCACTAAAAACATGAAATTTTCGAGTGTCCGTCGAAAATACCAAAATTACCCGGATAGAAATGCTCTAGTGCGTAATGGTTATTAAACAGCAACTGTATTTTATACATTTGCTGTTTAATAACCATTAACAGCAAATGTATAATATATAATTCCAATCAGTTATTTTATTCGGCTCTGACCACAGGATCGACGTTTCGAAATTTTACATAAAAAACGCGAAATGAATACGACTGTTTATAGATTAAAACTCGTAGACACACGCGAGTAGATGCCTCACTCACTTGTTTCACTTATCCTCCCAACGGCTTGCGTGTGACACGGAAGTTGGGAGAAATCCCAGCCATTGGCCTTTTCATGGAGACTCATCAGTTTCTCTGAGCTCACTCGGCTCAAAACTGGAGGTGGTGTAACTTCACAGTGAAACCAGTCGACAATGTCTATGTAGCTTAGGCACAACAAAGCTATGGACAGATTCGCTAACAGTCCCCCTTTCCTTGATTATTCTCCGGACTGCGAGCTGTATGATTTCGGCTCTATCATCTGTAAGCATAGCCAACACCAGATTTTCAGGGGAAGCGAAGAACCCATTTCTAGCGAAGACTGGATCAATAACCTCTAAGAGGTTCTCTAGCAAGAATCTAGATCTGTTATCGAGTTCCCATATGTGCTTTGCACCATCGTCGATGGCGTGTAAAGTACTGACAGTAAAACATAATGGTGTGTAAACCTTCATGACGCATTCCACAATCTACCTGAATCCTGAAGATGGATTTGCAGTAGTGATGTATACTATGGATTTGCAGTAGCGATGTATAGTATGGATTTGCAGTAGCGATGTATTTCTATAGCATACATCACTATTGCAAATAAATCTTCAGGATTCGGGCAGATTGTGGAATACGTCATGAAAGTTTATACACCTTTATGGTTTATTGTCAACTAAACACGCCATAGTCGACGATGCAAAGCGCTTAAGGTAACTCCTTTACAAATCTAGATTCTTGCCAGAGAACCTTCTAGATGTTATCGACCCAGTCTTCGCTAGAAATGCGTTCTTCGCTTCCCCTGAAAATCTAGTGTTAGCTATGCTTACAGATGATAGAGCCGAAATCATACCGCTCGCAGTCCGGAGAATAATCAAGGAAAGGGGGACTGTTAGTGAAACTGTCAGCAGCTTTGTTGTGCCTAAGTTTAACTTTGAAGCCAAGGACTACACAGACATTGTCAACTGGTTTTACTGTGAAGTTACACCACCTCCAGTTTTGAGCCGAGTGAGCTCAGAGAAACTGATAAGTCACCACGAAAAGGCCAATGGCTGGGATTTCTCCCAACTTCTGTGTCACACGCAAGCTGTTGGGCGGATAATGAAACAAGTGACAGAGGCATCTGCTTGGGTGTGTGGGCACAACAATAGGGATGGATACATTCGATTTTCCCTACTGTCTATAGAAAGATCATGCCACAATTGGATCACAAATCCGACTACAACAAATCAACCTCAACACGTCATAAAACTGAATAATTATGAGACTATGATGAGACGTCGGTGACGAGATTTAATCTACACCGGCGTGCAAAAATTAAGGACGAGAGGGTTTTTCGAAAGTAACGTCGTGCAGAAGTGCTCCACATCGACTCAAATCATACCATAAGATCCCCAAGATGTAAGAATATGGGACAAGTGAGCAAAACCGTCCAAACAAGGAATCTACAGGATACAAAGGCACTTTATTGAGAAGGTAGCTTCGAGCAAAACTGGACAGAAGACAGAAACGCCCATGTGACAGGCGGCTGCCAAGAAAAATCCAGTCTTTAGTAGGGGATATGATTACCCCTGACTGCGTTGCAGGATTTACAATTTCTGTCCATGCTAAGGACGAGGTTGTCAAGGAGCTGTTGAGGCATCGCGGCCCATTCCTCTTGTAGTGCCAATCGCAGCTGCGAAATCGTTGCTGGCGGCTGGTGACGTGCTGCCAAACGTCTCCCGAGAAGGTCCCACACGTGTTCGATTGGATTTAGGTCCGAGGACCTTGCGACCCAATCCATGCGTTGAATATCTTCACTCTCCAACAGCTCTGCGACAGCCACTGTACGAGGAGGTGTAGCGTTGTCGTCCATGAAGAGGAACTCAGGACCCACAGCACCTCTAAACAGACGCACGTGAGGCAGCAGAACCTCGGTACAATAGCGGACACCAGTGACTGAACCTCGTCGGAAGATGTGGAGGTCAGTACGGCTACCAAGCATGATACCGCCCCAAACGAGAGCCCCGCCACCTACAAACCCGTCCCTTTCGATGATGTTGGAGGTGTGATTGCGTGTTCCCTGCTCTCTCCAGATGTGTATAGTCCAGAATCACTCGTCAGACTAAATCGGCTCTCATCCGTAAAGAGAACTCGACCCCATTGCTGATGTGTCCAGTTCTTGTGTAACTGGCACCATAAAAACCACCGTCTCCGATGAGCAGGCGTTAATGGCACACACCGTACTGGTCGTCGTGCAAATAGACCACCTTTGTGCAGCCTCTTGGCCACGGTAAAACGCGATAACGGAAGTCCAGTTGTCTGTTGCATATACCTTGCGAATTCTCCTACTGTCTGCCGTCTGTCTCTTCTCGCCTGTAGGACAATATACCGGACGTCCGCCGCCGTAATTGCTCGTGGATGACCACTGCTAAACTCTCGGACAGCTGTTCCTGTCGTTTGAAATGCTCTCCAAGCTCGTGAAACGATGCTGTGACCGATCCCGAACTCCTTGGCCACACTAGTCGCACTTCGACCTTCTTCCAACTTCCCAATGACGCGACCTCGGGTAAAATCATGCAGACGTATCTACTGGATTTCCTGTTGGCCATATCACACGGTGGCAGCAACTCGACGTCGTTCCAACCGATGTACACTGTGCAATAGCTTTCACCGAATTACTGAGCGTACACCGTCCGTGTGTGATTTATATGCTTCCTACACTCACCCCCCCCCCCCCACGTCATGCTGCATATATGGGCATGCCCTACCGTACCGGACCCTAGTCTATCTCCTGAGTGATATTTCGGTCCGTTCTGCCTGCTCGTTCTGCTGTTATGCTAATTTCTCCTCTTCGTCCTTAATTTTTGCAAACCAGTGTATGAACAATCGTATTCATTTCGCCTTTTTTAATGTAAAATTTCGAAACTTAGAGCCTGTGGTCAGAGCCGAAAAAACTAACTGATTGAAATTATATATTATGCATTTGCTGTTAATGGTTATTAATAGCTTTTCCGTACTAGGGCATTTCTATCCGCGTAATTCTGGTATTTTCAACGGACACTCGAGAATTTCATGTTTTTTGTGAAATTTCAAAACTTTGAACCTCTGGTCAGAGCCAAATATACACTGACGGAAAAAAAATCCCAACACCACGAACGAAAAATTAGTTGTAGAGGAATGAAATGGCGGCAATACATTGGTATAGGTAACATATTTAATCGATTAAGGTTTCAAGATCACAGCTTATTGTAAGCGCGAGAAGAGCCATTTTAAATGTGAAATGCTGATACATTAATAACCTGTGTAACCGCCAGAATGTTGAATGCAAGCACGCAAACGTTCATGCATTGTGTCGCACAGGTGCTGGATGTCAGTTTGTGGGATGGAGTTCCATGCCTGTTGCACTTGGTCGGTCAATACAGGGACGGTTAATGCTGGTTGGGGGTGACACTGGAGTTGTCGTCCAATGATATCCCATACGTGCTCGATTGGTGAAAGATCTGGTAATCTAGCAGGCCACGGCAACATGTCGACACTCTGTAGAGCATGTTGGGTTACAACAGCGGTATGCGGGCGAGCGTTATCCTGTTGGAAAACATCCCCTGGAATGCTGTTCATCAATGGCAGCACGACAGGTTGAATCACCAGACCTACGTACAACTGTGCCGTCAGGGTACGCGGGATAACCACGGGAGTGCTCCTGCTGTCATAGGAAATTGCTCCCCAGACCATAACTCCAGGTGTAGTTCCAGTGTGTCTCGGCCGCAGACAGGTTGGTTGCAGGCACTCACCTGGCCTCCTTCTAACCAACACACGGCCATCACTGGCACCCAGGCAGAACCGGCTTTCATCAGAAAACACAACAGATCTCCACTCCGTCCTCCAATGAGCTCTAGCTTGACACCACTGACGTCGCAAACGGCAGTGGTTTGGAGTAAGTGGAATGCACGCTACAGGGCGTCTGGCTCGGAGCTGTCCTTCAAGTAACCGATTTGTAACAGTTCGTTGTGTCACTGTGGTGGCAACTGCAGCTCGAATTGCTGCCGCAGACGCGGTACGATGCGCCACGGCCATACGCCGTACACGGCGGTCTTCCCTCTCAGTAGTGCCACGTGGCCGGCCGGAACCCGGTCTTCTTGAGGCAGTACCTTCCCTTAACCACCGCTGCCAACAATCATGCACAGTGGCTACATTCCTGCCAAGTCGTTCTGCAATATTGCGGAAAGAAAATCCACCTTCTCGTAGCCCTATTACACGACCTCGTTCAAACTCCGTGAGCTGTTGATAATGGCTTCTTCGTCTTCTTAAAAGCATTCTTGACTAACATCAACACACTACGTAGAATCTCAACGATAACTAACTCTCACGAACGTTACAGCGCGTATTTACAGCAAACCTGCTTTGCATGTTCCGAGGGGCGCTACTAGCGCCACACGTATGCGCCGAGCGCGAAATTTGCATAGACGTCATCTTAGAGATGTACTCTCACCGCCTACCAACTGTCGTTTATCTAACACAACCCCTTGTTGGTGTTGGGATTTTTTCCGTCAGTGTATTAACCGATTCCAAAAATATTTCACACAATTCTTAGTGGTGCTCACTCACAACGCATTTCGATCAGAGAATTTCGGGTTTTTTTCGACCCACCGTACCGTGAATGTGTACTATTACATGTCACGCATGGACGTGTGCCCTTAAAATGATGTCACAATCAGTCAAGCTCTGCTGCCAGTTACTCAATATGAATTTTGGATACGAATCGAGACAGCAGGAATGAGTTTCTGTAGTACGACATAACCTCTTCTAGTCGAAGCCACACTGTGTAAACTCCGCTATCTCTGTTCGTGGTTGGTACATAATGTTCTGAGTATTCTGTATTCTACATTACTTACAGGTCTGTACATCTATTACTTACCCCGCGTATTATGAATACCCTACAAATTTCACTTCAAATCCCAACTATGTCTCAACAGACGACAGCAAACGGTGTATATAGTAGATTGGGGATATGCCCTCAAATATACTGTTACACACGTATCAATATAAAAAAGAAACATCGATCCGCTAACGCAGGTGTTGAACTGTCCTGAATCTTTTATTTATTACTGTTATACGTTATGTACACATGTCGCAATCTAAGCGCGGGCGATCTTAGTGAGAGATGCGTTTTTCCCCTCGGGGCGCTCCGTGGGAACAATGGCACACATAACAGCAGCAAGGGCCCCTGAATATTGGAGAGGTACCAGCTAGTTCTGTGTGACATTGGCGAAAAGACCCCAACTCACTGGGTTTTGTTCCAGAATCCTTAGGTTGAATGACCAACTGGAACCGTCAGCTGTGGGCTAATCCCCCACACTGATGTACTTACCTGATTAAAAAGACACAAAGAAATATTAAAAATGATTCAAGTGTGGGATATGGTGGGCCTACCACACTTGAGAAGGACGGTCCACAATGGAATCGACCTGGACTTTCTAAACGGCTTATGAGAAAGAGATCTCGGCTAAGTGAGTGTAAAATTGGTTTATGGGATACGAGAGGTATAAATGGCAAGATGAACGATGTCATTGAAGAGATGAATAAGTATAGACTGGATGTGTTGTGTGTAAGTGAAACCAAAAAGAAGGAAATTGGGATAGAAGAAACGAGTGGAACGGTGAGTGTGTGGTCTGGAGTATTGGATAATGTGAAAAACCGCTGGCATAGGTGTGATTTTACGTGAAAAGATAAAGAGCAACTTGATCCATTACAACTGCATTAGTGAGAGAATTGTTTGGATTCGTTTAAAAGCGGAACTTCAGGGAATAGTAATTGTTGTAGTGTATGCTCCTTGTGACTCGGAACCTTCTGATAGGAAAGAAGATTTCTGGAATCAGTTAAAAGCTGTTTTGAGCCAGTTTGGTGCTAAAGAGAAAATTATAATAGCAGGGGATTTCAATGCTAGAGTAGGTGTGCAGAATGCGATTTCTGACAATGTTCTGGGTACGTTCAGTGATCCTTGTGTGGATAATAATGGTGAAAGATTAATTGAACTCTGCATTGAGAATGGTTTGTGTGAATCTAACACGTTTTTCAACCACAAGAATATCCACACATATACTTGGGAAAATCGTACTCTTGGCCTAAAGAGTGTGATAGTTTTTGTTGTCTATGATCAGCGTCTAAAACACTTAATTATTGACATTCGTGTAATGAGAGGTGAGGATGTTGGTTCTGATCATTACTTGGTAGTGTCACGAGTGAAACTGAATGTTGGTTGGAAGAAATGGAATAGGAAGAGGCCCAGGATGGAAGGAATAAAGGTTGAATGGCTCTCTGAATATCATCAGCGGTATTCTGATGTACTCAGAGAACGACTAAAGGAGCTGAAGGCTTGTGGGAGGGATGTAGAAAAAAAGTGGAAATGTTTTAAGAACTGTGTTGTCACTGCTGCTGAAGAGGTCTGTGGCACCACAATAGTGGGTAACGTAGAGGTGATGCTTGGTGGAATAGTGAGATTGATGAGGCAGTAAAGAAAAAGAAGGAAGCCTATTTGGGGATGTTACAAGGTAGAGTCTCTGTGGATGAATATCGCTGTAAGAAGCGTGAAGCTACTAAGCTGATTCGCCACAGTAAGGCAAAAGACAGGAAGGAGAAAGTGGAAAGGCATGAACTGGCTTTTTGGAAAGACAGAAAGTCCTTCTGGAAGTACATGAGACTCAGGAAAAATAGGGGAAACAAAGTTGTAAGTTGTGTGAAGAATGAGATCGGGGAAATGATATGGGAGCCCAATGAGTTAAGTGAAAGATGGGGTGAATACTTGTGTGAGTTATTAGATCAGGAAAGCAAAGGTGATTCAGAGGCAGAAGCAGATGATGTCACAGTGAAGGATGGAGGCACAGGAGGGAGCTCAAGAGAAGATGTGTGTAGAGCTCTAAAATCTCTTCAGAATGGTAAGGCTCCGGGAGTTGATGGCATAGCTGCCGAGATGTTGAAATATGGTGATGACCCTGCGTAGCTGACTGGTTAACTGAAATTTGCCAGTTGTGCTGGGAGTTACTAATGGTACCTCGGGATTGGAAGGATGCTCTCATTGTTCCCTTGTATAAGGGAAAAGGTGATCAGACTGACTGCAAGAATTATCGTGGTATTAGCCCACTGAGTGTGCCAGGGAAAGTGTTTGGTAAGGTCATTATTGAAAAAATACGGGGTCTTCCATCAGATAAAGTGTGGGATTTTCAGAGTCGTTTTATGCCTGATAAAATCTGCACTAACCAAATTTTTGTATTACGCATAATGATTGAAAAGTATCTTGCTGTTGGTAAGAACGTTTTTGCTGTCTTCATAGATTTAGAGAAAGCTTATGACCGAGTAAATAGGACACTTTTGTGGAAGGTATTGAATGAATATGATGTTACTGCGAATCTACTTAACAGTGTAAAAGCCATGTATGCTGGCAGAAGAGCTTGTGCACGGGTAAATGGTATTTTATCAAAATGGTTTTCTATTGGTGCAGGAGTCAAACAAGGTTGTGTAATATCACCATGGCTGTTTAATATAATTATGGACGCGTGCATGAGTGATGCCAAAATAGATGATAGTGGTTTATGTCTTGGTGATATTCGTGTGTGCAGATTGCTGTATGCTGATGACACTGTCCTGTTGACAGAGAGCAAAAGTGAGTTGCAGAGTATGTTGTCCCGGATGTACGAAGTTTGCATGAAATTTAAACTGACAATAAATAAGGGAAAACCCAAAGTTATGGTTTTTGAGAGAGGAACTGGTTGCACTGAATGTAATGTTAGTGTAAATGGCACAATGATTGACCAGGTGAGCGAGTTTGTGTATTTAGGAAGCATGTTTGACAGAGAGATCAAATTGGATGGTGAAATTTGTAGGCGAGTGAATTCTTCATTGAAAGTCATGCCTGCTTTGGGACGGTTTACCAGGAATGATGGGTTCTCAATAGAATCCCGCATGGGTGTATATGAAAGTGTAATTGTTGCTACTCTAATGTATATCAGTGAAACCTGGGTGCTACAGAAGAAGAATAGGAGTCATTTGTGTGCTGGAGAAATGCGTTACTTATGGGGGTTTTGTGGCAAGACACGTTTTGATTGTGTGAGGAATGAAGATGTGTTGCAGTTGTGTAATGTGAAGGAAAGTGTTGTTATTAAGGGGGAGACTAATATTCTTAGGTGGTTTGAACATGTTGAAAGAATGAGTGACGAGATGCTTACTAAGAAAATCTTTTTAGCGCAAGTGGCATTAAGGAAAGGTAGATAAAGGCCAAGGAAGTTATGGGAAGATCAGATTCAGGAGTGTCTGCATAAGAAAAAAATTATGAGTATGAAGTATAAAAGATCTTGTGTACAGCGTGTGATGGATGTCAGTGAAGCCCGAGTTGTATGTCAAGATCGCTGTAAATGGAGGTTTGGTACGGCAACAGTAAGTAAAAATTATGTGGTAGTTTGTATTTCTCTGTGGAGCTAACCTCTGAATATCAGAGAACAACTTAGTTATATGTATGCATGTATCCAATCAGAAGATGAAACTAAATATTAATTAAAAATAATATGTAATGTTTGCAATAATACAATAATCTGGACCAATTCGGAATATCTAAGGCAAGGTATTAATTACCTCAGAAGCATTCGGAAGTCCCGATGCATGGGTAGGCACTATGAAAGTGTATAATTCTGCAAAATCTTTAGAAATAAAACATACGAGAGCTTGTATATCCTAAAAGGGAAGTCAATCCAGTCTTACGGTCATAAAATGTTCTATCATACAAGCCGCAAAGTTCAAGTTCATGGTAGCATCAAGGATACGAAACATTAAAAACCAGGTAATTAAAAACAAACTGTCGGTATAGAGATATTTCTAAAATGCCTTAAAAGTAGAGATCTGCCAAATAGTTGTACATATGTCCTTCGTCAAATATGTACAACTATTTGTGGAAGTCAGTGTCTGAAAGCAATTACTGCTTCTACCGACGCGTTCTGTAGATTTTACTGCCAGCTGAATATCCCACGCAGCTATTACTTAATTGCACATTTATTTGTTAAACGGCCAGTTAAGTAACAAGACTTTACTTGTGAAAATTTCAACGTCGTTATTATTATTCCAGATACTTGAAAGGGGAACACGCGTCTTCAAAACATCCAGTAGTTTGGCGTCTGGATACAGACATAACAGGTCCTCGAGTGCACTGAATGCAGCAGATTACTCGTAACTTATGACATTCTTCGAGTATAACAAACTTGATAACAGTTTAATGCTTCATTCTCAAAGCAATATACTAATTAACTTCTGACAAGAACGAGCCCCGTAACGCGAGACACAAAACATCTTACTAGCAAATGAGAACATTTAACGTGAAAACAGCAGAGTACATCCGACAAGAAACAGCACTCAACGGAAATTCCCGGAAAAGCATCTGAGCAGCCAGCTAGAAAGCCAGAAATATACTATATCGTTAACAACATTCTTACCTTTGTTCAACACTTTCCAGCAAAAACAGTCTTGCTGGGCCATTGCTCGCAGCCAGCACTGCCAGCAATGGCCCAGCACTATGTTGCCGCTGCCGAACCGTCAATAAAATGTCCGGGCGGGCAACAGAAATGCCAGCAGTTCAGGCCAACAGTTGGCACCCCCATCTGTTGTCATATGCCACAACAGGGCCATCAGTTATCCATCACAGGGAGCTACTGCCACAAGTGGCCCTTCAGCGTCCCTGCAAGCACGTGACATAAATGATGGCTAGCCTAATGTGGTCCGCTAGTATCCCAGCAGTGGAAGCCGGCATTCACCTGACGTAACTGATGGCTTGCCGAATCTTGTCCTCCAATTTCCCAGTAATAGACATAAAAAAAATAAAAGTCAAGGATAGCCGCAGTTTCCCAAAACTACACCTTTTTCCCCCTTACGGTACATCTGAACAACAGCACTACGCAGGAGAAATTTTCTCAGCTGACCGGAAAAACGCGCGTTCGGATCGGGGTGGAAACGAACTAGGGCTGGCAGCGTGGGAGGCGAGATCTCTACCGACGGAACTGATTTACAACGCACGAGCGTGTGCTTGAAGCTGCCTCTTTCCTGCGGAATGTGTAATCGAATGTTTCTGTCTTTAATTTTATAATACTGCGAGGTATTTTTCAAAAATATCAGTTTCATATAATTCATAAATTTATTTTTGTGAAGTAACGAATTTTTTTTTTTTTTTTTACCTTAAGGGAACTTTACTCATTTTCAAGGAGTGTACCAACTTAAAGGCGCTTTCCAAAGTTTTCTGCTGTCCTTGTGGTCTTGAAAGGCGATTGTTGAATTAATATATTAGCCCGTTCATGTCACATTCTGTTTCATTTTTAACGTTGTATCTTTCCTTTCTGTTGTCCAAAGCTACATTTGTTTTAAAGAGGAAAGATATTTTATTTTACTTCTCGTTATTTTTAGAAGCGAATTCCTCCAGTCTTGTGTATTCAACCCATGGATGAGTACATTATATCCACATGGCGTTGCTTTTTTTTTCTTCTTTCAAATAATTGATAAATTTTGTACGCGTATAATTATTATTTTTTCAACAAACGTTCTTTTTTTTATGTTTCTTCATGACTGTTGTTTCAAGCGGTTTCAAATTACACTATCAACCAACAAGTAACTGGACACCTGTGATAGCAAAAGAAAACGAAGTTTATTCACCTTCAATAGTTGGTGGAGCCTCCACGAGCGGCGATTACAGCTGCGACCCTCCGGGGCATACTCTCAACCAGGCGTTGTACGACGGCTAGCGGTATTTTCTTCCACTCGGCTTGGAGAAGACAGGTCAGTTCCTTCACCTATTTCGGACGGTGGGGACACCCCTTAAGTCGACGCACCAACTCGTCCCAGAGGTGCTCGATAGGGTTAAAGTCCGGACTCTGCGCATGCCAGTCCATTCGATTAACCCCATTGTCACCATACCAAGCCAGGGTGGACTTCGCATCATGACAGGGGGCATTGTCATCTTGAAAGTAACATGGGTCCACCCGGTAAAACTGCCACAACGTAGATAGCGCATGGTCAACCAAAGTGGTGCAGTACGTCTCGGCGTTGAGTCTACCAGGAATTGCGACCAAGGGTCCCATGCCATACCACGAGAAACACCCCCATAACATAATTCCACCGCCGCCGAACTTCACAGTTGGCACAATACATTCCTGCAGGAGGCGTTCTCCAGGCAGACGCCAAATCCAGAGGGTCTGATTCGTCGCTCCAGAGAACCTGTTTCCACTGTTCAACGGTCCACTGTCGACGTTCTATGCACCACGTTAGCCGAGCAGCGCTATTGGACTTGGTGATCAATGGCTTGTGGGTGGCAGCACGTCCATGATAACCGAGCAGATGGGCTTCCTTACTGATGGTATTCATCGAAAGAACACTCCCGGATGCCTATTGAAACTCCTAGCGGCAGTGGCCCATCGATTTGGTGCGATTCTTTCGAATTTCTCTGACCAGCACCCGTCGGTTTCTAACTCCCAGTTTTGTGGATCTGCCGGGTCGGGGCACATTCCGACAGTCACCTCTCATCTTCCACTTGCCAATCACGTAGGCTACTGTCGTTTTTGGATACTTCAACTCGCTGGATATGCCACGTATGGATCGGCCATTTCTGTTATACCCGACGATTACACCTTTCTCGAAATCAGAGAGCTCCGAACTGCGTGGCATCTTGCATGCGACTGGTTGCGTTGTTGTTTCCCACACGATATTTAACAGCGGCGGCCGTGACGTGTATCAGGACCGCAGATATCGACGATTGTAGGGGTGTCCAATTACTTGTTGGTAGATAGTGTATTTCTTGTTACTCATGGGAATAGAGTGGGTGTGTTTCATGGCTGTAATCTAGTATTTCATGGCTTAATCTGATATCTTCGTCGACTTCGCTTTTCATTAGGAAATTATTTAGCCTGTCTCTTTTCTTAACATCCACTAAAATAACAGGATGGCGATAGCGTCGTCTTCAAGTAACTGATACCACGAGATACACAGCACGTGTTGATTCTGCGCATGCGCAGTCCCGTTGCTTCCACCTGGTGTTGGGGTTTCATCGGTTGCCGGCTACAGGCCACTAGTGGCGTTTGCTTTGTAGCCCACAATTCACGGCGATGCTGCAGGGCCATCAATGACTCGCTAACTCATGGAGCTGCCACCAACGAACCGCTACCGGGCCGTGAGCGGCAGATTTCAGCCAGCAGTTTCGCAACACTTGTGTTTTTGCTGGGTTACATCGATGAGCCATTACATTACGACCATCCCCATCCTAGAGAAATGAGCGCGCCTGGAGACACAGCGGTGGCGCTGGTGAAGTTCACAGAGCAGTATATATACAATCCGTGGACCGGTTTTCGGTTAGTAGTGCTCGGGGTCAGAATGGGAAAAGCTGCCAATTTATCGGAATTTGATAAAGGACAAATTGTTATGGCACGAAACCTCGGAACTATGATCTCGGAAACGGCGCGTCTGGTACCTGGATGCACTGTTGGGCGGAAACAGGGCGGAGATGGCGGTGTTATACTGTGGACGATGTTTTCTTGGGACACTTTAAGTCCCATTATCCCAACAACACAATCCCTGACAGCTGTCAGATATCTGAACACCATTGCGGGACCAAGTTCACCCATTCATGGCAACTGTGTTCGATACTGATGATGGTCATTGCTAACAGGATAATGCGCCATGCCAGACTACCAGAATCATCAAGGAGTGGCTCGAGGAACATGATGTTAATGCCCTGGCCTCCAAATTTACCTGACATGAACCCAATCGAACATTTGTGGTTCGACTTGGAAAAGCGGGTTGGCGCTAAAACACCGCCACCCCGAAATGTTCGGGAACTGGAGGACTTGCTGTTGACATTATGGTACCAGATATCCCAGAATACCTATCGCCACCTCATTGAATCGATGCCTCGCCGAGTGTCCGCTGTTTTGCGGGCTAAATGAGTCCTACAGCTTATTAGGTAGGTGGTCATAATGGATGGCACATCGGTGGGCATCATTCTACTCCTGGTCTTAATACAGGTTGCCACAAGAATATTTATCGAGAGGGAAATGCAGCGTTAATTTAGAAACTGCTAAAAGAAGAATGATCCAGAATTTACGTAGATACAGGAAATAAAATCAAAAGTTATATTTCAGTATACGCCACATAGTGTTTTGGGAAAACATTGACTTTTTACTAATATATTCAGCTGAGCAGTAAAGAACATAACTATCTCTACATGTACTTCCATTTCCACTTTCCAGTGAGAATTTCTACTACTGTGGAAAATCCATTAATGCTCGCAATTCCGAAACAAGATGTACATAAACAAATAGAGGAATAGAGGTAAATGTAAATTTACGGAAAATTTCCAAGATATGTGAATTCAACATAATTTTGTGGCTTATGCTTTATTTGCAGCAACGACCCAATCTTCGATGATTCGCTTCAAGACAATCCGCACATGCGATGACTTTCAATTTTCAGCAATGGCCATTTATAACCCGCTGTGTTCGCTCATACGACGGTTTTAGCGACATAACGCTGCCGTGTATGACGACGCAACGTGTTCGTGAAATGCATTTTGTAGCATCTCGGTGAGGTGATGTCACTGAAGAAGATACGTCGATTTGGAAATAAACCGGTTTATCTAGTTTTTGGCTAACAAGAAGAATAGAGGCAGGGCGAAGAGAAAGAGGGAGAGAGAGAGTGGAAGGAAGCAGCCAAAAGCAAAATATTTCTTTTTGTTGTTGTTAATCATGGTAGATGAAAATTACAGTAAAGGTACTAAGAATAAATTATCAACGTTTATTCACAATTTGAAGCTTTATTAGCATCGACTATAGTTTCGCAGAGCTGGCTCGGCTTCATCAGGACGAATGGAGCGTAAACATTCAAATCATTGTGACATCATCAGAGTTCTGACGGTCGCGGTTTTTGGTGAGTTATTTTCACGCGCTTGAAAGAAATGGAGTCGACGTCATGTCGTTGACAAGCAATGAAGAGTTCCGGTATATGTGAAAAGCTTCTTCTAACACATTAAGCTTGATCGTTGAATCAGGTTTATCAATGAGCGTAGCGTTTCCAAACAAAAATTTATGGTTCTTTTCGTGACAATGCTGGGCTATAGACGACTTCTTCAGTTCACAACTCCGTACGTAGGTCTTGTGTTCCTCCACACGGAAATTTAAAGCCCTGCGGGACTGTCCTATATATGAAAGTCTATATTCACAAGGTATCTGATAAATTCCCCAGGAATTTATGTCTTCGACGTAATCTTTTGATCCGAAAAAAATTGTCTTGTTTATGGGTTTGAAAATAACTTTGAAATTAAAACTCTTGAGAATTTTTGAAATTCTGAAGCAAATCTGTGGAGCAAATGGGATAACCACCCAATTATGTCGTATTGGGTTGTCTGCTGGCGTGAGTGACCACAGGCTTCGGTTTCTTAAATTTTTGGACAGCTAGCAGTCTAGGAGTCTAGGAGTTCCAATATGTCGATTACTCATAAAAGGACATTAGAACAAAAAATTGAAAAATTATTAAATAATAGCAACAATAACAAAAATTCTACCTCTCAAAGTGAGGAAGTCTTTACGGATAACGAAGTAATATCTAACCTTTCTGATTTTAAGCCGAGCGAAATTCAAAAACGAATTATACGTTACAATTCAAATTTCGCAATTTCAAAAAAGATACCAGTATCTAATGTCGTTGCGTCAGTTGAAGAGTCCCTGACAAAAAGCGGTCAAAGCATTGATGGAAAAGAAACGATTAGACATTGTGTCAGCCGGGTAATAACATCAAATTCCTTTCAACCATTTGTACCCAATCTCAACAAGGAAGAGAATAAAGTTCTAAAAGAATTACAGTCAAATTCTGATATCACCATTACTAAAGCCGATAAAGAAGGACAAGTTGTTATTCTAGACAAAAAACATTATGAAGCAGAGGTCGGAAAACTTATTTCCGAGGGACCGTATAAAGAAATAAAAAATGATCCGTAAGAGAAACATTTAAAAGAACTTCGGAAAGTGGTAACAAGTTGCGTTACTCTTGAATAAAGCTCAAAAAGTTATCTGAAACCCTCATATGCCCGTTGTCCGCGTTTCTATGCACTTCCGAAGATACACAAGATTGGCGTCCCTTTCACGTCCTATTGTCAGCAATATCAGCTCTGCTGTACATAAGTTGGACAAATTTCTATCTTCGAAACTATCCACCTTAGCGACTTCTTCAAACAACACTGCTGTAAAAAAATTCCATTGAATTTATCAGTCTGCTTAAACGACATCCATACAACGATAAGTTCATGTTATCCTTCGATGTGAAATCCATGTTCACAAGTATCCCAGTGAATGGAGCCCTCGAATCATTCAAAGCAAGTCTCATTGAACATCATTTCAGCCAACCGGAAATTGAAGAAATTGTGAGACTAGTGGAAATTTGTATCAAATAAAACAGTTTCCTTTTTCGCGGAAGATTTTTCCAACAGAATGAAGGCCTTGCAATGAATAGCACACTGTCGCCTGTTTTATGCGAAATCTACATGCGTCACTTTGAGGAAAAACTCTTTCAGCTCGTTACATTCGACCTGTGGATTCGATATGTAGATGATACCTTTGTCCTCTGGAATGACAGGAATTCGGAAATACCTAAATTAGTTGAACTTGTCAATTCAATTGATCCTCATATACAGTTCACATGTGAGACTGAAAATAATGGCTGCTTACCATTCCTGGATGTCCCTGTGTCACGCTCTGAAGGTTCCTTTATAACAACAGTTTATCGAAAGCCATTCGCTGTTTCCTTACCCCCAAATGCAAAATAAAATCCCCCATGGAAACCGAAAGTCTCTGCCTTCTATGCATACGTATATTGTGCAATACATATATGCTCAACTGAGGATTCCTTGCAGAAAGAGCTTGATTTTCTTAAGCGAATTGCTGTACACAGAGGATATACCCATTTCATTATAGACAAAGCTGTCCAAAAACTTAGGAAACCGAAGCCTGTCTGCTCACTCACGCCGGTAGACAACCAAATACGACAGAATTGGGCGGTTATCCCATTTGCTCCACAGATTTGCTTCGGAATTTCAAAAATTCTCAAGAGTTTTAATTTCAAAGTTATTTTCAAACCCATAAACAAGATAAATTTTTTCGGATCAAAAGTTTACGTCGAAGACATAAATTCCTGGGGAATTTATCAGAAATCTAGTGAATGTGGACTTTCAAATACAGGACACACCATCAGGGCTTTAAATTTCCGTGTGAAGGATTATAAGACCTACGTACGGAATTGTGAACTGAAGAAGTCGTCTATAGCCCAGCATTGTCACGAAAAGAACCATAAATTTTTCATTGATAAACCTGATTCAACGATCATGCTTAATGTATTAGAAGAAGCTTTTCACATATACCGGAACTCTTCACTGTTTTTCAACGACATGACGTCGACTCCATGTCTTTCAAGTGCGTGGAAACAACTCACCAAAAACCGTGACCGTCAGAACTCTGATGATGTCACAATGATTTGAATGTTTACGCTCCATTGGTCCTGATGAAGCCGAGCCAGAAGCTCTGCGAAACTATAGTCGATGCTAATAATTGTGAATAAACGTTGATAATTTATTCTTAATCAACATCACAAGTGTGTAGTCTTGAATTATATAGTAAAGGTACTGTTGCTTCCAATAAAAAGAGGACTCGTATACCTATTACATTTGATACTAAGATTAAAATTATTGAATATAGTGACTATGTTGCCCCGAACACTGAGATAGTCCTCAGGTTAAACTTACCTCACATTCTCTCTCTATCTCGTCCGCCCATGTCGGGTTGAGTTCCGCAAAGACGACAATGCGCCCTTGAAGATTACTGGCAAATTAATGCAGCCGGCTTGCCATTCCTCTGCTGCATACTACCTAACCTTGGCTGAACGTCGAGGTTTCTGTCACCTGGGCGAAATTTCTTGAACCATCTGGTTGCGGAGCTGTGGTCCAGGGAACCTTCCTCTTTCGCATGACAAATGGTCGAGTTCAAACTCGTAAAGCAAAAGTTTCCTAATTAGCCGATTGTGGCTTTTCATCTTTTAGGCATCCCAACCACAGACCGAACGACAACAAGTAATGCTGTTCATAGCAACGACTACCACTTTATATCCCTTTCGACTGTTTGCAGTGCGCGACTTGAACTAGTTTAAACACGTGACATTCCTGCCGCAGCACATGCGTTTATGCAAATATTGCAAAACGTTCAAATCACCCTCAGTAATAGAGTCCGGGGTTGACATTCCAGTCTTTCGGAACGAGCTCAAAGTGGGTGTCGCGTCTATTCGTCGCGGTCGACTACGTCAGTTAGTCCCTGTCAAATTCGTCGCGTTAACAAATTTTGGTTACATACAAATCGCATGCAGAAAAACGTACTATTTCGGTTGTCTTCCGACACCCAGACAGGTTAGTAATTTTATGCTTTTTCTTTGACACTAAAAATAAATTAATATGTTTAAGCTTAGGCCTTTTTCACAGTTTTTATTCCATCGTGCTCATATTCATAAAGTTTAGACACCAAGTCAAGTTAGTATTCTTGCGCTTTTACTTAGGCATTAAATATTAATAAATAGGCCCTAGGCGAAGGCCTTTTTTTATAGTTTTTATTCCATTGTGTTCATTCTCACGAGGTTTAGACACCAAGTTGAGTTAGTTTTATTTCGCTTTTACTTAGGCATTATATATTATTAATTTGGCCTAGGCCTTTTAAACAGTTTTTATTCCATCGTGTTCATTTTTATAAGGTTTAGACACCATGTCAAAGTAGTATTATTGCGCTTTTACTTAGGCGTTAAATCTTAATCCCATGGCCTAGACCTAGGTCTTTTTAACATTTTTTATTCCATTGTGTTCATTTTTGTATATAAATACATAAAGTTTAGACACCAAGTCAAGTTAGTATTATTGCGCTTTTACTTAGGCATTAAATATTAATACATAAGCTCTAGGCCTTTTTAACAGTTTTTATTCCATTGTGTTCATACTCACAAGGTTTAGACACCAAGTCAAGTTAATATTATTGCGCTTTTACATAGGTATTAAATATTAATACCTTGGTCTAGGCCTAGACCTTTTTAACAGTTTTTATTCCATCGTGTTCATATTTATAAGGTTTAGACACCACGTCAAGTTAGTATTATTGCGCTTTTATTTAAGAATAAATATTTCATGTACTTGAACAAAATATGTCAGAAAGGTCTGGACCAAAGGCCTATTAATTAATATTTAATGCCTAAGTAAAAGCGCAATATCACTAACTGGACTTCATATCCAAACGTTACAAAAATGAGTACGACAGAATAAAGTGTGTCAAAAAGGCCAAGGCCTATTTATTAATATTTAATGCTTAAGTAAAAGTGCAATAATACTAACTTAACTTGGTATCCAAACCTTATGAATATCAGCACAACGGAATAAAAACTGTTACAAGGGTCTAGGCCTAAGACCTACTTATTAATATTTACTGCTTAGGTAAAAGCGCAGTGTTACTTAAATGGCTTGGTGTCTAAATCTTATGAATATGAGCACGATGGAATAAAAACTGTTAAAAAGGCCCAGGCCTAGGGCCTATCTATTAATATTTAATGACTAAGTAAAAGATACAATACTAGCTTGACTTAGTGTCTAAACTTTATATACATGAAAATGATTGAATAAAAACTGGTAAAAAGGCCTAGGCGAAGATTTAATTAATATCTACGCCTAGGCCAATCCATTAATATTTAATGCCTAATTAAAAGCGCAAAAATACTAACTTGACTTGGTATCTAAACCATGTGAGTATGAACACAATGGAATAAAAACTGTTAAAAAAGCCTAGAAGTAGGGCCTATATATTAATATTTAATGCCTAAGTAAAAGAGCAATAATACTAACTTGCCTTGGTGTCTAAACTTTATGTATTCATTTACAAAAATGAACACGATAGAATTAAAAAATGTTGAAAAGGCCTAGGCCTACGCGAAGGTATTAATATTTAATGCCTAAGTAAAAGCGCAATAATACTAATTTGGCATGATGTCTAAACCTTATGAAAATTAACACGACGGAATAAAATGTTTAAAAGGCCCAGGCCGAGGACCTATCTATTAATACTTAATGACTAAGTAAAAGTGAATAATACAATACTAACTTGACTTAGTGTCTAAACTTTATATATATGAACACGATGGAATAAAAACTATTAAAAAAGCCTAACTGTTAAAAAGCCTTAATTAATACCTATGCCTAGGCCAAGGTATTAATATTTAAAGCCTAAGTAAAAGCGCAATAATACTGACTTGACTTGGTATCTAAACCATGTGAGTATGAACACAATGGAATAAAAAATGTTAAAAAAGCATAGGTCTAGGGCTTACTTTATTAATATTTAATGCCTAAGTAAAAGAGCAATTATACTAACTTGACTTGGTGTCTAAACTTTATGTATTCATATACAAAAATAAACACGATGGAATAAAAAATTGTTAAAAAGGCCTAGGCCTAGGCCAAGGTGTTAATATTTAATACCTAAGTAAAAGCGCAATAATACTAATTTGACTTGGTGTCTAAACTTTATGAATATGAACACGATGGACTATAAACTGTTAAAAAGGCCTAAGCCTAAGCATGCTAATTTGTTTCTAGCGCCAAAGAAAACGCGTAATATCACTAAACTGTCTGGGTGTCCAAACCTTATAAATATGATCACGGCGGAAGACAACCGAAATCGTACGTTTCCTTGCATGCGATTTATATGTAACCAAAATTTGTGAACCTGACGAATTGACGTATAACCCTCAAAGTACATCGCCCCCTCGTAATGCTGCACGACACATAGCATGGCTTCTTTCTTGAAACGTTTGCGTTTTCATATTAAGCGGGTTCACCTGAATCTAGCTGCTGATTACCTGTTCTGGATAACGCAAGTAAATCCACTTCTCATCCCCAGTAGCCATCCGATTGATGAAAAAACTGTTACTGGGAATCTTGAGCAATTTCTTGCAGATTTAAACGCGTCGTTGTACCTGTGTTTTGCGCCATCGCTTGCAGACATTTCTGAGCTTGGGCGGGTAGTCGATGATGGTGGATGAGGAAACCTTCAGTAGGGCCGATATTTTGTGGGTGCTGGCAGTTGGATTTGGTTCAACAGTCATGAGCAGGACGTCCACAGAAGGCCATACGAATTTCAAGTTCATGCTGCTCGCAGCATGAACTTGAACCAGATCTGTGTCCTCTAAGTCACCGCAGCACCTGTGCCTTCGACTTCGCTTATTTTTCGACTGCTTCAGCCGCTTTAAACCCCTGCTTCCAGCAATAGCGCAACAGAACCAAAATTACAAACTTCGTTGCCATTTTGTGCCATAAGGTGGTGTACATTCAATGCACGAAACCAGTGTACCATACGTGAACCAGTTCCCCGCGCAACGTGATTTTATACGATCTGCAACATCAACAACCTATCCTACTGATACTCCGCAAAATAGCGACACAAAAAAGAACACAGTGCAGAAATGAAACATTTTTCCGGGTACCGAAACATTATTGAGTCTTGGATCAATTAAATGCCATCGGCATACAATATCATTTGCTTTATTGAGCAAAATTAATTGATTCTTTCGCTACAAAGCAGTGGCGTAACTACCATTCCCGCAGCCCCGGCAGCTGCGGGGGCGCAGGTAACGAAGGGGCGTACTGCAGCTGCTAGTTATAACTTTATGAAAAAATTTTAACTCGCACAATAATTAACCCAAAGATTCATGTTTTGCTTTAAGATATATTTAGCTTTGTCTAAATAAATGCCTAGTTTCACTTTTAGAATATTGAATGTCCTACAGATTGAAAATGTTTGGCTCTTTGACTTCGGGTTGTATTTGGTGTGCAACTTAATTCTCGGCGCCTAACCGCAAGCGATCATAGAACGTCGGCAAATACAATTAGCTGTGTGCGATAATGGCTGATTGCAGTGCCATCCAACAGCTTTCCAGGCAACCGTAACCGCTCACAGCTGTAGTGACAGAAGGGACGAAAGTTGACGGTGAAAGCAATGTCGTTCGAGAAGCAACATTTGAAGCACTGCCTCCTGTTCGCGTTTCAACTGAAAAAAAGTGCCGCGGAAGCCCAGCAAATGATCTGTGCTGCTTTGGGTGAGGCTGCTGTGTCCTACAGTACGTGTAAGAAGTGGTTCTAGCGGTTTAAGCAGGGAAATTTCGATCTCCGTGATGCAGAACTTCCGGTTCAGCCAAAGAAAGTTCACGATGAGGAAATGGAACAACTGTTGGACGCGGATCCCTCTCGCACACAGCCAGAGCTCGCCCAGGAACTCGGAGTAACACGGCAAGCCATTGCAAAGCGCCTGCACAAGCTTGGATGGATTCACAAGGAGGGCCGTTGGGTGCCCCACCAACTCACAGCTGCGAACAAGTCTAGGCGCTACGACGTTGCTGTGTCCTTGCTCTCCAGATTCAAGAAGAAAGATTTCCTCCACAAGATTTTGACCAGTGATGAGAAGTGGATCCTCTACGATAATCCTAAGCTGCGCAAATCGTGGGTTTATCCAGGTCAGCCTCCCACCAGTACCGCCAAACTGAATATCCATATCAGGAAGTTATTGCTGTGCATATGGTGGGATCAGCGCGGTGTCGTACACTATGAGTTGCTCAAATCTGATGAAACGGTTAATTCTGAGCGTTATTGTCAGCAACTCATTCGTGTGAGTGACGCAATGGAGGCGAAAAGGCCATACACTCGGCAAGGGGAGAAGTTCGGTCCTGTTGCTTCAGGATAACGCGCGTCCTCACACCGCGAAAACGACTTTGAACATGATCACCGACCTGGGATGGGAGATTTTGTCCCACCCGGCGTATTCTCCAGACTTCGCTCCGTCGGATTATCACCTCTTTCGCTCCCTGCAACATCACCTGAGTGATACGCACTTCACTTCTGTCGAAGATGTCTACACAAGTATTGACCACTTTATCAGCTCGAAACAGCCCTTTTTTTCCCTCAGTGGCATTCGGCAGCTCCCTGACCGATGGCTGAAATGTATCCAACACGACGGGGATTATTTCCCTGATTAGGTACGTATTCGATTTGCTGTCGATGTGTCGTGCCTGTGGCCTAGAATTAAGTTGCCCACCTAATAATACGATCGCTCTCCAATCGCCCTCTCTCTGTGCTGCTGAGGAAAATCGCAAGTGCACAGTTTGATTCCATGTGGAGGATGTGGGAAAACTGTCGGTAACTAGGATTACGTGCACGACAGGCGTCAACATTTATTCACAGCAGCCACAAATCTGCCATGTGTAAGACTATTTCTTCAAGTGATTTATTTTAGTTTTGGACAAAGCAATTATACGTATTGTGAAATCATCATCATCATCATTGTCAACCATTATCAATCCACTGCTGGACGAAGGTCTCCCCAAGTTTCCTCCACAACGGTCTGTCTTGTGCCAGTCTCCTCCATGTCACCCCTGCATACTTTCGAATTTCATCCACCCATGTCCCATGTGGTCTTCTTCTGGGTCTTTTCCTGTCCCTTGGAATCCAATCTAAAATTTCGGCTGTCCATCGATGATCTGTCCTTCTGGCAGTATGTCCAGCCCATTGCCATTTCAGGGATTTAACTCTGATCATGATGTCTTCCACTCTTGTCATTTTTCGGATCCACGAGTTCCTCTTCTTAGCTCTCCTGGTTACACCAAGTATGCACCTCTCCATGCTTCTTTGAGCTGTCTGCAGCCTTTGTATGTCTCTTTTAGTTAAGGTCCACGTCTCTGCACCATACGTAAGCACCGGAAGGATGCATTGATCAAACACTTTTCTTTTAAGACATAATGGCATATTGCTCTTGAAAATAATGCTGTTTCTTCCAAAAGCTCCCCAGGCAAGTTTTGTACGCCGATTAATTTCTTCATCAATGTGACCCTCACTTGATATCTGCTGTCCAAGATGAACGTACTTGCCTGGGGAGCTTTTGTTATCTCCAGCTTTTCTCCATCAATCGATAAATCTTCATTTCTTGTAAAAGCATTGAACATCACTTTTGTCTTCTGAAAGTTCATTTTTAATCCCACTTCTTTACTCTTGTCAGCAAGTTCCTGGATCATACTCTGCAGCTCTGATGGGGTAGTTGCAAAAATGACTACGTCATCAGTAAAACGAAGGTGGGTTAGATAATCTCCATTAATCTTTATCCCCTTGTTTTCCCAGCTCAGCGACTGAAAAACACCCTCCAATGTGGCATTAAAGAGCTTCGGAGATATGGTGTCACCTTGTCTCACTCCCTTTCCAATTTTTACGTGTGTTGTATTTTCAAACAGCCTAATCTTTGCACTTGCATTTTCATAGATGTTATTAATAATATTAATGTATGCATCTTCAATACCGCAGGTTTTCAGAGCCATTGTAACTGCTGATGGTTTCACCGAATCAAAGGCTTTTTCATAATCGATAACAGCCATGCACAATGGAAGTTCATATTCCCTCGCTCTTTCAATTAGTTCTCTCAGCACGTGGATATGATCTATTGTGCTGTAGCCACTCCTGAATCCAGCTTGTTCTCTCGGTTGAGCCATGTCCAGTGTTACCTTCAAGCGGTGTGAAAGAACTTTAGTGAAGATTTTATAAACTACTGATAGGAGGCTGATAGGTCTGTAGTTTCCGAGATCCTCAATGTCACCTTTCTTATGTAGCAGGATCATTGTAGCGGTGTTCCAATCCTCAGGAATCTTTCCTTCATTAAGGCATCGAGTGAAAATTTGGGCGAGTACTGTTTCGATTTCTCCACTTGCTTCTTGTATGATGTCTACAGTAATTCCATCTTCTCCTGGAGCTTTTCCCCGCTTCATGTTCTTGATTGCATGTGCAACTTCTGCTGGAAGGACTGGAGGAACTCTGGTACTGGTATCTTTCATGATGTCTGGAGTGCATGTATCATCCCTTTCATATAATTTGGAGTAGAAATCTTTCACTCTTGTCAAAATTTCGCCTCTATTTCTTGTTACAGAACCATCTTCTTTTCTCAGTGCCATAATCTGTTTTCTTCCCTTACTGAGATGTCTCTTTGCTATCTTTAGGCTTTGGTTGTTTTCAATTGCTTTCCTCACTAGTTCACAGTTGAATTTTCTTACGTCTTCAGTGATACTTTTTCTTACTGTCTTGCATAGCTCTATATATTCCACTTTGGAAGTCACATCTTCTTTAGTTGTCCTCATCTCTCTTCTTTTTTGCATCAACATTTTCGTTTTTCCTGATAATTTATTTACATGCAACTTGTTCTTAGACCTAGCTAATTTTGTTGCTGTTTCCATAAGAGCTTTGGTTACTTTTCTGTTAACTTCAGAGATGTCCATTTCTTCTGATGTTAGGCCTTCTAACATCAGAAGAAGTGGACATCTCTGAAGTTTTAACTTTTAAGTAATATATTGTGAAATATATTACTTAAAAAGTTAAAACTACAGGGATCTAGGTACCATCATTACTTTTGCAGACACTCTCCTTGACTCCCCCTGCCTCTCCGCGAAATATACATCCTCCCTAGAGTTCGAAATCCTGGGAAAATTACTGTGTGTAGGGGTGCTGAAGTAAATCTTGCGGGGGGGCGCACGTTGTGCTAGCTAGGCCACTTCTACAAGCTATGTGCTATTTCTGTCCTATGATTCAGCTGCCTAACAAAGAAGTACAAAAATATAGAACTGATGATGTGAAGCAATTCGTCATTAACCACCAAACTCCATGCGCCGAATTTTATTTTTGAGAAGATGGTCATTATTATCATCATTCTGAATGTCGGGTCCTGTTTTTCTTACAAAAGTCTCATACGTCTAGCGAATCTGATGGCGTGCGGAAGATTATTTTTCTTCTGTGCGTATCCTTTTGAGGCATGTACATCTGCGAAATCATTCATTAATCAGTTTCTTCCGTGCAATGAATTGCAAATTGGCATTGATCCAGCTCTCCGTCGCTAAACCCTCAATATACCAAAATGTAGGAAAAGAAAATTATTCTGAGAAAAAGAA
The DNA here is from genome assembly GCA_039090855.1 of Macrothele yani. Classification (NCBI taxonomy): domain Eukaryota; kingdom Metazoa; phylum Arthropoda; class Arachnida; order Araneae; family Macrothelidae; genus Macrothele; species Macrothele yani. Next base: position 102,331,492 of record CM077028.1, read on the forward strand.
ATCAAGTTTTCTTTCAAAAAACTTAAGGGAAGATCACACGATTCAGGAAATTAGAAGTAAATACATTAATTGCGAATTTTTTGCCATTGCTGTTAATAGAAACTGGATCTACATAAAGTAAGAGACGAAAATATTCATCTTCGCTTTACACAACACACCTTTAAAGTTATGCTGGCCGTCACAATCCCAGATGAGGCATTAGTGTTGTGCTCGTCCTCTGTCATACATGTAGATTCTGTCTCTTTCCTGGAGTTAACTTTTGACCCTCATGGCATTAATTTCCACCCTTCTAAAACAAGGTTGCTAATTTTCTTCATTACCTTATCAGGTAAATGATATAGTTACCAAAGGACTTACATAACATTAAATTAGCCATTGGACATCTTCAAATACAATGATAATATTCTAAACTTTGAGGATATTTTATGAAAAGTAGAAAATTCAGTGTTGCTGGGGGTAATTTTGCTTTCCTTATCTTTTTCGTCTAACGATTGTCATCATCATCTTCATAAGCCAGAAGGGTCATTTATTTCAAACAGACGACCAAATGGTCCAAAGAAGGTGATAATCAGTACTGTAAGATCTAATGCAACGTAAATGTCACATCTGTGATTCGAAAGCGTACGCAGCAATACCAGCGATCACGGATCGACCATTATAGCAATTAGGATCTGTTCACGTTGAGAGTATTATTTATCCGCTGCAGGCAAAGTTGACTGTAAACATCGCAGAAGGAGGCAGATGTTCTCAACTTGTTTTAAACTAACAACTTGAGAAACTAAGTTTGCGAACTTCCTTCACAGATGAGAGCGTGACACGATTCTATCGATCTTTTTTGGAAATCCGGATTTAATGACCACCATAAACAATTCTAGTGTTATAAGCAGTCTCCCATCCTTCATTTGGGGTTATTGGCTCCAGAGAAGGGATGAAGCCAGCTACGTAGGACAAACACTTCACACGTGCCTTATCGGGAGCTCAAAACCAGCTTGGACGACTTTGTTGCTCTGACCACTCTGCCCCAAGGGTGGCCTTTTCCTATTTCTGCAACGCTGCGACAGTCTACAAGTTTCGGAAGTATTGGTCTTTAATAAGCGTAGGTCTTTCTCTCACTAGCATCGACTCCAGAGGCAGTGATTGAAAATCAGGATAACAATCCCCGTCTAGAGATACAGGACACGTATTTCCTTTCCTTTGGTTGTCCGCAAATTTAGTGAACTCGAAGATGCCGCCGCCAGGTGGCTGAATGGTCAGAAGTGCTGACTATTCGCCACCGGGGTCTGTGTTCGAGTCCAAGATGCGGCTTGGGGTGTTGTTCTCGTCTGAATACACTGGGTCTTTCCCCTTCTAGAAAATAGTGACCCCAAATTAGAGACAGGCTTCTGCTTATTGCCTTTAGAATTGCTTGTAGTTGTCGTTAAACCCCGAAATAAAATAAAAATTAAAGGTTCTATGCCCATATACTGTATATCGAGCCAAGAAGGTGACATGAATTAATGTTACCCAGCAAGGTCTTGAAAGAACAATTGGTTAAGGGGTATAGTTATTTCAGGAAGTACGGTGTTTCTGTTTTGAGGGATTTCATCGAGATGATAGAATTCATTGGTGTTCTGTTTTGGTACAGCATCGTCGCCGAGAAATTTGATAAGAATACTTAAAACGTGCTCTGTTCATTGTCACTCAAATTATGATTTAAAAAAAATCCCTCTGAACTGAAATTTGGTATTTTAATTTATTTTCACGTCTTGCTGTATGGTTTAAAATAAACTGAACTCTTTTGTGCATATTTGTGTGTTTTTTGTATCAGCGTTTTAAACAGTTTTTTATTTACTGTATAGATAGGCCCGTTTGTCAGCCGGGTCAACAAGTTTCGTATGGAGCAAAATGGAAAGAAACTTTGCATATACGTTGTGAAGTAGACGCTGAACCCCCACTGGTAGCCTTCCACTGGAGTTTTGCCAACACTGTTTCAAGGCACCGAAACATAAGCTTCGTGAGCAGAGGACTGCGGAGCATAGCTACGTATACTCCAAATGACAATCTCCACTTTGGATCTCTTTTCTGCTGGGCAAATAACAGCGCGGGAGAACAGTACGTTCCTTGTACCTTCACAGTTTATCTCCCAGGTAAGGAAGTTGGCACTAAATAAATTGTGTTGCATGTTGAAAAAATTCCGTTATCACAATTATTAGAACTGAATCATTCTGAGTTAATTACTGATATACCGACATTCCTTTTACTTCTGCATCAGTACTTTTGTAACGTACCAGGAGATGTGACGTACCTGTCAGAAGGACGCACACGACATAAAGGCAGATAGGAATCAGAATAAAACGTCCGCGTAGCTCAATTGGTAGAGTGACTTATTCCGGAATGAGGGGATCCGAGTTCGAACCCCGGCGTGGATAAAAATGACGGAGAAATTTACTTCGTTATACTTTACTGCTTCCTAACAAATTAAAAAACCATATATATATATCTTGTAACATTCCTCCCATATTCAAATTTTCTGTCACGATCCAAAGTCTGAACAAGAAAGATGACACCGAATTGTCAGTTGTAATGAGCACATCTTTTGAATCTTTTCAGACGCAAATTAAATTTATCAAATTTATTCAAAGTCAATGGAACCGGTTAAGAAAACAATCAACGGGATCATACTATTAGTAACAAAAGTTACGCAAACTTCTGTTCTTCACGTTATTAAGGACGTTAATTGCTGAAAGGAGCTCAATTATACAGTCATACTAAAATATTAATTTACAAATTAAAACTGAATAATAGATATTTCAAGAGCTCTGTATGTTGAAAGTTCCTACCTTGTTGGTATGTTGTCCCGGAAGATTATATTGCTGTTATCCTTTCACCCAGCATATTACGGCTCGGCCTTAAGTGCACCTGCACTAAGTTTTATCCACATAAGAATATGTTGGCCAGCTCTGCTTGCATGTTAAAATCTTTTCAGAACAGTTTTGAACGTAATGCCGAAACAATCTGGAAGGTATACTTCATTAGACTTTAAGTTATAAAGATTGCTCATTAAATAATAATAATAATAAATATATAAAACTCAAAGTTAGCTATAATGAGAATATTACAATAATGAGTCACCTAGTACGACACCAAAAGATCCACCGTGTGACAATTGAGCTCGCCCCACTTCCATAATAACTTTAAAACTTCTGTTCTTCACGTTATTAAAGTCCTTAATAACGTGAAGAACAGAAGTTTGTGTAACGCTTGTTACTAATAGTATGAACATTGTACCCACGTAAAAGTTGCATTTCATCGAGAGATAAATTACTAGCAAATGCATTTATGACAATCAACGGGATTTCTGCAATCGATAAAACATCCAGAAATAGAAACAGCTACTTACTTTCATCAGGTGGCTGAAAAGTATGTTACGAAGATTAATAAAAAATGGCGCACAAAAAGTTCCTCATAGCACAAGGAAGTGTCAGAGACAAAGAGATTTTCAAATCGAACAGTTAAAAGATGAAATATGCTTGTAGAAGGAAACATGATATAACTGTACGTCTTCTAGCGGAAGAATTTTGCATAATGGAAAAGTTGAAAATAGGCGAAAAATATTTTTCATGGAAAAAGCTATGCTAAGGAAAAGGAACTTTTCAAATACGTCTCCCAGAAGCAGAAACAGCGGGAAAAAGGTTTCGACCTTTACGCCCTCTAGCGGGAAATCTGTGCATTATTTAAAGAGGATAATGAATGATCCACATCTCTATTGTAGTGAATGGCATAGAAGCGGAAATACAGCTGCAAACGGAAGTACACAAACACCACCTAGCGACAGAATTGCGAACTGTAGAAGTCCTCGTGTACTAGCCTAAAGGGCTGTACAAGGTAAATGGCATCAGGTGTTGAAAGAATTTTTAAATCGCACATGTAAAAGCAGAGATACACAGAGTGTGCATAGTTAGTTGTATCTGACCGAAAAAGAAGATTTTTAATCAGGTTTTTAGTAGGCAGATATTGCTGTAAACGGAAATTTGAACTTACGACATCTGGTGGCAGCCTTGTGCGTTAAGAAAAATTTGAAAGTACATGAGGAAACGCTCTCCAACAAAAAAATAATATTTCAAATTTCACGCAGGAAACGCTCTCCAACAAAGAAATACTTTTTCCAATCGGACTCTTAGAAGTAGAGGTATCGACAAAAATAAGATATACACTGAAGAGCAATTCAATTAGAGATACCTGTTTAGTAATGTGTAGCACCACCTTTAGCTCTGATGACGGCGGCGATTCGTCTCGGCATGGACTCGACAAGACACCGGAAGCGTTGGGAAGCCATACGGATTCACGACCCCTGAATAAGCTCCCATATTTCACGAAGATTTGATGGAGGGGGTCAGAGCCTCGAACATCTCTCTCGATGACATCCCAGATGTGCTCAATAGGATTGAGGTCAGGTGAACTAGCTGGCCAAGGAAGCGAGGTCACGTCGGTGAAGTGTTCATCTAACCATCCGGATACAATTCGGAAGCGATGGTACGGTGTATTGTCTTGTTGCAGGATGAGGTCCACAATGGGATGTTGAAGACGCACAAATGGGAGCAAATGGTCGTCCAGGATATCCCGTAACGTTGACCTGTAAGGGACGATGTCACACGTACCAGGGGTCCCATTTCAGTCCACGTAAACAGTCCCCAGACGAGAATACCACCCCCACCAGCTTGAAGAGTACCCTGCTGGCAAGAAGGTTCCATCGCTTCATGCGGTTTGCGCCATACTCGTATCCTACCATCCACATGTACCAACGTGATTCTCGACTCATCAGTCCAGGCAACATTTTCCCACATGTCTAGGGTGCAGTGGCGATGTTCCCGCGCCCATGCTGATCTTTGCACTCTGTGATGTGCGGTCAGTAGCGGTACCCTCGTGGGACGAAGGCTTCTGCACCCCATAGCGAGAATACGGTTCTGGATGGTGTGGCTGCTTGTACGTTTTCGTGCACCAGCGTTAAATTGCCGAGTGATTTCTTGCACTGTGGCTCGTCTATTCGCTGTTACAATGCGAGCTAGCAGACGATGACCCCGCTCATCCACACGCTGTTGTCCACTGCAGTTGGCCCTTGCGGGAATGGTTTTACCGGATACGATGTACTCACGGTGCACCGTAACACAGTGGCTCGTGAAAATCTCAGTGCCTGCACGACTTCCGAGATGGAGTGACCCATTCGTTGGCCCCCGACAACTCACCCACGATCAAATGCGCTTAGATCCTTCGTCTTACCCATACTGCGTCTGACTCTTACTGATTCCCGTCGCATCACTCCTTATATTGTCGGATTGCTGCATACGTCATGTCGTTTCCCCGGTAAACACCGGGGCCGCCCACAATGCCACATTTTGCATAACGCCAGCTGTCTGTAATTCAATTGCTCTTCAGTGTACATCTACACCCTGGCGAAAAAACTGTGCAATATTTTACGAAGAAAGTATTCTCAAAAGATTTTTCGAGGTGAACGGTATCGGTCCACGAAAGAATTTTTTAGTCGAGTTTTCAGAAGCTCAGATTTTGCTGCAAATACCTCAGAAGCAGAAATAAACAGTTACGCCCCTGGTCGCCAAACCATTCTTTACCAAAATTTAGAAATATTATGCAAAGCATTTCCATCAGAAGCTGTATCCGATACAGGAAGAATTTTTCAAATCGAAGTTTTAGAAGCAGAGATATCGGCAGAAACGCAATTTACCTTTACGCCCCTAGCGTAAAGTCTATGCAATACTTGAAAATTTTATATAAAAACCATTTCGAACTGGAAAGGCTCTCCAACAAAGAATTTTTCAAATCGGACTCTTAGAAGCGGAGATATTACAAAAAATAGGTATTGTAAGAAAGAAAACTTAAACTTTGGTATAAATAACCTCAAACAACATAAATTGTTTTGAAAAATAAAGAGCTTCTCGGTATTTTGAAGAAACCGGGTGTATACTCAATCCCTGTTTGTAGGAGCACACCTAAATTCATTAGCAGCACTAAAAGCAGGCAGAACAAAACATCACCATTCAAACTGGATTAAGAAAGAAAAGAAGACTGCTGTTTTAGATTTCTGTGGGAGAGAGGAAAAGGAACAAAAACGATTTAACCCAAACTTCTCGGAGGTAAAATTTATCATCCGACACAAACAATAGCATCAGGCTCAGAATTTTCGGTCGGCAAGACTAAGAAGTCCAACTGTAGTTTAAACTCTTCATAACTGCTTTGCCTGCCTCGGATATTACTTTGTTGGAAGATAATGCACTAGGCGAAAACAAAAGCAATTCTTCGCCAGAATTTGAAATACAAAAGGCTGTTATAAGCCCACTGGACAAAACATTAGTCAGCCTTAACAGAAATGACAGTAGGAAGTTACCAGTTGCACAGAGGGCGCCGTGATAGCATTGCTGTGAAATAAATAGCACTGATCTACAGGATCATTTCTGCCTCGTGCAGTGGTGAAGAGCAACGTGTATGTTGAATTTTGTCCGCAATATTGGTTGTAAGACAGACGTTACTGAGGGGCAAAAAGGAGCCAACGTATTTGGCCGTGCCCACAGACACAAAGTGAATGAAGTCGCACAATCTGTTAATGTGTCGAAGCGTACTGTTCAGCGGGTCTACAAACAGTGGTGTAGTTCGCAGTCAACTGAAAATCGGCGACGTAACTGTGGCCGGAAAACGATCTTCCCCAACAGGGACCGCCACCATATTCCATGCGTAGTAACCGCAAATCGGTTTCTCCCTTCCCTGGAACCAGTGACCCTAAATTAGGGACTGGCGACTGCTTATGGCCCATTGAGTTGCTCACGGTGGTCGTTGAACCTCCAAAAAAATCGGTTTCAAACCAGACAATAATTCCTACAAACAGTCAATGAAAGTCCACTTCAACCAATTTCTGAAAGCACATTGGGACGGGAACTGCATGCGATAGACATCTGGAGCAGAGTATCACGGAAGAGCCCTCTTTTAACAGCAAGTCACACAGTCGCACGTTATCAATGGGCTCAGAGGCATCAACACTTTACTGTGGAGGATTGGAAACGAAAACGAGTAATTTGATCTGACGAGTTTCGTTTTTGTTCCTCCTCCAATGATGGCAGGCTACGAATGCATCGCAGGCCCAATGAAGCCTATAATCTTAATTGTGTCGAAAGTGTTGTTCAATACTATAAAGCTATTTCTCCGTCTAATACACGATTTACATGATTTTAACATACAGAAATAGGAATAATAAAGATGAATATTATGTACACTAAAACACAAGTTAAAAACATCAGTACTTTCGAGCTCACGTTGAGCTCGTCTTCAGATGTATAGAAAAGATGTGTTAAACTGGGTGTAATGCTATATATGTGGGAGGTATTTCTTATGAGCATGCGCAGGGAGAAAGGTGTTACATTATTCACTGCAAATCGTCGGGAAAGGTTCCGAGTTTTTACACAATATTCACCACGGTGACGGAACCGCTATAGGAATGTCATAATTACAGCAGTCATCTCTATGCTTTTGTATTAGCAGACTTTCTGCCAAAAGCAAGGATGAGCAATTAATTGGGGTATTGAGAAAGTTTTGCATTTTGCCAGTCGGGTTGATGACAACCCTGCAGGCAGAACCTAGATGTCATTATTAGATATCCTGCAGTGTAGTAGCAAACATAGCCTAGAATGTCATCATTACAGGCAGAGCCTATAATAATGACATTCCTTAAACGGTTGCGTCACCATTGAGAATATTGCGTAAAAACTCGGAACCTTCCCCGACCACTTGCAGTGAATATTGTAACACCTTTCTCACTGCGCATGCTCATAAGAAATACCTCCCACATATGTAAGGTCATGTGATGCGCAACATCACAGCCTCTCCTTGACAAATGTAAACCCCGCCTTCTCGTGGTGCATTCTGTTCCCACTAAAGGGGCTCTCACGACCGCCAATAGCGGTATAACTATACCATCGGAATTAGAGGAAATGCTATCCCACACTCACCAACCCGCTTGGCCAACGTGGTTAGTTATGGCCAAACCCTTCCAAAATGAATCCACAACTTAAATCTTGGCCCGCGGTCTCCGGCAGATGGAATGTACCTGGCCAAGGCAGCGGCCAGTTCGACATGAAGGCTGAGGGTGCTAAGAATCACTGGAGGACCGGAGTAGGCTGCCATCTGATGCTAACCTTGACTACGTATAATGAACGCTCCCTATCTTCTGATTCAAGGCTCCTTGTATTGAAAGAAAAACTACGAAGGATCAAGTGGGACATCGTCGGGCTAAGTGAGGTAAGGAGGAAAGGAGAAGATCTCATTGAACTGAAAAGTGGACATCTCTTCTACTATCGTGGGACAGATACTGGCAGAACTAGTGGTGTTGGATTTATAAAAAACAAGAAACTGAAGGATAAAGTTGTAAAAGTTGAAAGTTCCTCTGACAGAGCTGCACGAGTAGTTATCCAACTCTGGAGAAGATACCAGGCTCAGATTATTCAAACTTATGCACCCACCACAAGTCATCCTGAAGAAGAAATTGAAGAATTTTATGAGGACATTCGTCATCTAAATAATAAAGGCAAGCAGCACTTGAAGATAATTATGAGAGATTTCTATCCAAAAATAAGGCAACGGCAACAGAATGAAACTTCAGTCGGTAAATTCGGTCACGGCAATAGAAACGAACGTGGAAATACTCTCGTTGAGTTTGCAGAGGCAGAAGAGTTTTTCATCATGTACTCCTTTTTAAGAAAAAGCCGCAAAGGAAATGGACATGGAGGCATCCCAATGGATGCACAAGTGAAATTGATTTTATTATGTGTAACAAGAAATTTGTCATGGAGGACTGCAGTGTGCTGAACAAGTTTAACACAGGTAGTGACCATAGAATAGTAAGATGTAAGATGCACCCCAATGCTAAACTCGAGCGTGGCAAGCTCATAAAACAATCAAAGTGTATTGACGTGACCAACCTTAAAAAGCATCATAATACCTTCAAATTGGAACTGAGGAACAGATTCTCTGCTCTAGAAGGTCTAACATTAGAAGAAGTGGACATCTCTGAAGTTAACAGAAAAGTAAACAAAGCTCTTATGGAAACAGAAACAAAAGATTAGCTGGGTCTAAGAACATGTTGCATGTGAACAAATTATCAGGAAAAACCAAAATGTTGATGCAAAGAAGAAGAGAGATGAGGACAACTAAAGAAGATGTGACTTCCAAAGTAGAATATATAGAGCTATGCAAGACAGTACGAAAAAGTATCACTGAAGACGTAAGGAAATTCAACTGTGAACTAGTGCGGAAAGCAATTGAAAACAACCAAAGCCTAAAGATAGCAAAGGGACATCTCAGTAAGGGAAGAAAACAGATTATGGCACTGAGAAAAGAAGATGGTTCTGTAACAAGAAATAGAGGAGAAATTTTGACAAGAGTGAAAGATTTCTACTCCAAATTATATGAAAGGGATTATACATGTACTCCAGATATCATGAAAGGTACCAGTACCAGAGTTCTTCCAGTTCTACCAGCAGAAGTTGCACATGCAATCAAGAACATGAAGCGGGGAAAAGCTCTAGGAGAAGATGGAATTACTGTAGACATCATACAAGAAGCAAGTGGAGAAATCGAAACAGTACTCGCCCAAGTTTTCACTCGATGCCTTAATGAAGGTAAGATTCTTGATGATTGGAACAATGCTATAATGATCCTGCTACATAAAAAAGGTGACATTAAGGATCTCAGGAACTACATACCTATCAGCCTCCTATCAGTGGTTTATAAAATCTTCACTAAAGTTCTTTCACACCGCTTGAAGGTAACACTGACAATGGCTCAACCGAGAGAACAAGCTAGATTCAGGAATGACTACAGCACAATAAATCATATCCACGTACTGAGAGAACTAATTGAACGAGCGTGGGAATATGAACTTCCGTTATGCATGGCTTTTATCGATTATGAAAAGGCCTTTGATTCGGTGAAACCATCAGCAGTTACAATGGCTTTGAAATCCTGCGGTATTGAAGATGCATACGTTAATATTATTAATGACATCTATGAAAATGCAAGTGCAAAGATTCGGCTGTTTGAGAATACAGCACACATAAAAATTGGAAAAGGAGTGAGACAAGGTGGCACTATATCTCCGAAGCTCTTTAATGCCACATTGGAAAATGTCTTTCAATCACTGAAATGGGAAAACAAAGGGATAAAGGTTAATGGAGATTATTTAACCCACCTTCGTTTTGCTGATGACGTAGTCATTTTTGCAACTACCCCATCAGAGCTGCAGAGTATGATCCAGGAACTTGCTGACAAGAGTAAAGAAGTGGGATTAAAAATGAACTTTCAGAAGACAAAAGTAATGTTCAATGCTTTTACAAGAAATGAAGATTTGTCGATTGATGGAGTAAACCTGGAGATAACAGACACGTACGTTTATCTTAGACAGCAGATGTCAACTGAGGGTCACATTGATGAAGAAATCAATCGGCGTAAAAAACTTGCCTGGAGAGCTTTTGGAAGAAACAGCATAATTTTCAAGAGCAATATGCCATTGTGTCTAAAAAGAAAAGTGTTTGATCAATGCTATCCTTCCAGTGCTTACGTATGGTGCAGAGACGTGGACCTTAACTAAAAGAGACATGCAAATGCTGCAGACAACTCAAAGATGCATGGAGAGGTGAATGCTTGGTGTAACCAGGAGAGATAAGAAGAGGAACTCGTGGATCAGAAAAATGACAAGAGTGGAAGACATCATGATCAGAGTTAAATCCCTGAAATGGCAATGGGCTGGACATACTGCCAGAAGGACAGACCATCGATGGACAGCCGAAATTTTAGATTGGATTCCAAGGGACAGGAAAAGACCCAGAAGAAGACCACATGGAAGATGGGTGGATGAAATTCGAAAGTATGCGGGAGTGACATGGAGGAGACTGGCACAAGACAGACCGTTGTGGAGGAAACTTGGGGAGACCTTCGTCCAGCAGTGGATTGATAATGGTTGACAATGATGATGACGATGATGATATTAAAATCATCTAAATTGTGTATTAGGCCGCAAATTACCTTTATATTACCTACCTGCACGAATAAATCACTTTCATCTGGCGTTGTTCAAGCTGGAGAGTGTTCTGTAATGTTTTGGTGATGTCTTTCTTTCCACGAAATGGGCCCTCTCGTTTCAGTGACGATAAGTTTGAACCAGCATGCATACCTCCGCATTCTGAATGACGAAGTGGAGTCTTTTACCCTACATCTCCAGGAGCAGCATCACATTGCCACTCCTGTCTTCCAAAACGGCAATTGCCTTGTGCACTGTGCTTAAACTGTGTCTGAGTGTTACGATGAACAATCAGCTACACTATATCACCTCGACTGGCTCACCAAATCACCAGATTTAAATCCTATTGAAAATCTGTGGGATCATTTGGAACAGAAGGTAAAACGCGGGAATAGATACTAACGTACTCTGACGGAACTTCGGGACCAGTTGACGTGTGAGTGGCTTCAAATCGATGTTCAATACATCCTCAACCTCGTGGAGTCTCTACCACACCGGTTCATGGTATTTATCAAGGTATGCGGCGCCGTCACCCGTTATTAGGTATATTTTGACAGGGGTGACTAATATTTTGTCCGGTGTGCTTAATCGATAAGGTGTGAAGGTATATGAACAGCATTACTTCCATCATGCAGGACATGTTTGAAGACCGAGATCCGAGGTCCTTAAAAGAATGAATGATTAACCCCTAAACCGGCTGGAACGAATTAACTCGGGGTAACCGAAATGGGCTAATAGTGGTCTAAGAAGTGGACCGAACGCTGCTGGAACGAGTGAACCTGTGCATCAGAAAGCGTTGCTTTGTAAGTGAAAGTGATCATTTTAGAGGATGATTGGCAATAATCCTTTTAGACAAATTACCTACTAAAAGAGCTGTAACAGTGGCGATGAACCAAAGAAAGGAGAGAGATGTCTAAGTCACTTGTTTCGACCCAGTGGCATGATGTCCATGTCAGAGGGATCATACAGGGTGTTTCACTAGGTAGTGCCCTCAAAGAATCAGTCACATTTTGTAACACACTCTACTTAGAAATATGGCACGTGGTTTATAACGTATATTAGTTCATGGGAATGTAGCACCATTCACAAGAAATGCTGGATATGTCCTCCACCGACATCCAAACACACTCGCACGCGACGATGCTGTGACGTGCAGATAGCAGCGATAATGAACGTCCGCGTAGCTCAATTGGTAGAGCGACTTATTCCGGAATGAGGGGAGCAGGGTTCGAGCCCCGGCGTGGACAAATATGACGGAGAAATTTACTTCGTTATAATGCATATTATGGAAGGTCCTCCGCAGCATGTCCTCATCAGTAGCCCGAACTGCTGTCTGATGTTACTTTCTAAGTCTTCTAACGTGCGAGAAGTATTGTTATAAGCTCGACACTTCAAATATCCCCATAAGAAAAAATCGGGAGGAGTCAAATCGGGCGAACTAGGTGACCACAGTCCTTTGGAGATCACTCGGTCTCCAAAGAAAGAGGGAATTTCACTCATGCTCACACGGGACATGTGGCTCCATCCTGTTGAGAGTACCCCGTTGTCAAATAGATGTTGATCAATCGGTCCACAAATTGTCTGAAAATGTTCACATATGACGCCGAGTTTACTACGCTCCTGAAGAAAATCGGTCCAATTATTCTGGGTCGGGACACAGCACACCAAACACCAAATTTTACAGGATGTTATGAGGTTTCGTGTAAATCATGTGGATTGTCTGCAGCTCAGATGAGGGGAGATTTGGAAATTGGCATACCGGTCCAAATGAAACCATGCTTCCTCAGTAAACCATGTGAAATCCAAAATGTTCGGAATTGCGAGTGAAAATGTCGGAACCAGTTACAAAAAGACACACGCTTTTCAACATCCGTTTCTTGCCACTCTTACACAGTTGTCACTCTGTACGGATGAAGCAATGCTTTCCTCGCGGTTCTTTGGCAGGTGGAAACAGAATAGCCAGTTTCTTGTGACAAACGTCATAGTGACTTCTTCTGTGATGCCAGAAGGCTGTGGTTCACCTTTTCGATCTTTTCTTCAGCTAAATGAGGACATCCTCTGCTGTATTTGCTCAAAATACTACCAGTGGTTTCAAATTTCATCGCTAACCTGGCGATGTAACGTTTGTCTGCTGCTTTTCTTCCCTCAAACTTCCCCTGGATTCACGCTGTGTTACCTTCAAAGACTTTGTTATCCAATAACTTTTCAAAATAAACACCCGCTCCGGAACGGCATACATAGCCACCCTGAACAACAGCACAGTAAAACACGCAGGTTGTCTCCGGACAGAATTAGCGTCCCCGGCCATCTGTTGGGGTGACGTAACAATGAGTCACCGCCTTATCAGGAAAATCACTCCCGCGCATTCCTCAAGGAACAAGGTTACTTGTAAACCAAACGTCGTGTTTCTATGTAAAGTGGGAAGCAAACAATAGTTGGTACTTTGGAAGAACTACCTAGTGAAACTCCCTGTGTATAGATATCAGAGATATTGCCACACTATAATGTATATTAGCCTTTTCCTATCACGGTTGATTCATGTAGCACAAAATAAAGAACTTGGAGGGAGCCCTTATCACTAGTAGCTACTGCTGAGATGAGAGGGGGGAAGGAATTGTTTTCCAGTAGCTTTCGTAAAACCTGTCCGTTTTGTGAACATTTCTGTTTAGAGTGCGCAAAACATTTTGGGCGCCATTTGGTTCAAGCACATTGTCCGCTTAGAGGGTTAAACAACAGAAAACCCCCGTCTGGATAAAACTTGGATAAGAGAACAAATAGAAAAATTGTTCTTCAATGTCAAGCTTTGGGCGAAACAAATACTGAGATTACTGAAGCGCATTGGAACTGAAGTTATTGTACCACGGCTGCACGATTGGAAGCCCCAAATGTAATTGCGATGTTTCCCATTTCATCACGCAATATTGGTGTCTGAGTAATTGATGACTTCCTATAGTATTCAATCAACAGCAGGCGTTATTTCCAATGTCATTTCTTCAGAAGCAAAGAGCGAACGGTTTTATCGAAATGCGAAAGACAGCCCTGCAAAATCAGAGAGCATTCTAAAACCAACTTGTCTCTGAAATGACTTGATCCAAATATTTAAATGCATTTGCAGTGATTTTTTCGGATTCCTTGTGAAATCGAACATTGCCACCTTATAAAATATATTAATGTTTTTTAACTCCGTGGAACTTCAAGGAATGAATGTAGTTAACTGACTAATGTGCTAAACGATGTACACTGAAGTGCCAGAAAAACTAGTACAGAAGAGCTTATGCAAAATACATAGCAACGTCACCTATGTGCGTACTCGGTTGCGTCCGCCAGTGCGTATATAAAACGATAGACATCCTTGCCAGCTGTCAGAGCTGTTTTCGGCATGAGAATGACAAGTAATAACGATTTAAGCGATTTTCAACACGGTGTCATAGTTGGTGCTCGTGAGATGAGCCATATTATTTTGGAGGTAGAAACGAAATTCGGATTTTCATGGACGACCATTGCAATAGTGTACCGTGACTACAAGAATTCCGGCAAAACCTCCAACCTACGATACCAGTGTGGCCGTAAAAAGACATTGGGTGAACGTGACCGTCGTCGGCTGTCAAGAATCGTTTCACGTGATAGGCGTGCAACACTCTCGCAGGTATCATCGGAATTCAATGCTGGAGCCTCAACAAGCATCAGCATCCGGACTGTGCTGCGTACCCTGCACGATATGGGCTTTGGGAGCCGACGCCCAACTCGAGTCCCCTTGATGGGTGCACGACACAGAGCTATGCGCATCGCT